>JXTC01000003.1:393874-407327 GCA_002914845.1 Trema orientale
AAGAAGGTGTACGGATTTGGGTTTAGAGATTTGGGTTATACATCTCTTAATAGTGGTGAGAAGGTGTACGGATTTCCTCTCTAGCTCTCAGGTGCTAATGGTAGACATTGGTATAGACCGTTTTTGTTTGAAATGCTAGTTTCAACACCAATATGCATCATAATCCAAAACTTCTAAACTGGAAAGAAAATTAAGTGTTTGATATAACTTAATCTTTGACCTATACTATTACATATCACACGTAACTCACCTCCTAATTCAATTTCTAAACAAATCTATAATAATCTTCACTTGTAACTTTTCCTATTCTTCCAAATATTCTCACACCAGGAGACGTCATCTATAATCCAAAGTTCAAAGGAACCCCCAACTCCAACCCATATTAGTGGTCTTCTTGATTTATATGATAAAAACTGTAAATTAATAATTTACGATAAAACTTAAATTAAATTTTAAAAAAAAATCAGAAATGATATAAGATTTATAAGTCTGTCCTCGTCCTTAGCACCAACAAAGGCAAAATTTTTAGGAAAACAAATCAACTTCACCCAGGTGAAGCTGCTTTGTTTTCATATTCAAATTCCATACTCATGTATAATTAAAAAATTATCAATAAACAATTATTAAAATCTATACAAAAACTAACGTCAAAATTTCTGAAATTTATTCAATGTCACATGGTAATTTCATCATTATCGATCAATTTGGAAAGAAATGCAATTGAAAGAATTGATTTTACTTTGATGAGGCGAGAGCAGGTGGCGAAGTTTGAAGCAAGGTCGTTAATGGAGGTCATCTGCATCGCGGCGACTCGGACTGAGTTTGCTGCAATTTCTGAGTTTGACTCGCTGGAGAACAATGGAATCGAATCGGCAGGAAGAATCGGTGACTGGCCAGAGACAAGGAAACTCAAGAAGGGGGAGGTTGGGAATTCGGGGATTTGATGAGAGAGAAAAGTAGAAGGGTGATAGTGATCTTCGTATATTCGAGTTGAAAGGGGTAAAATTGGAACAATGAAATTAAGTAGTTAAGAAATGGGCATAAATGTACATAAAACTAAAATAGGGCATTTACTGACATCAGGTGTTAAAAAGGGATACACGGTGTAGTTTCCTCATGATACTTACTAGACCAAGCAAACGCCGAAAAAGAGGGCTAATATAAAAAGCCCAAAATACATAAGGGTTTCTATCACTTTTACATATAAAAAACTAAAAAATTACAAAAGTACGGAACTCAGGTTTTTTTTTCAAAATTTTATATGGTTTTATTGGAAAATTATCACTTTTTAAAAAATATTTATAAAAATACCATTTTTAAAAATAGTTACTGGTTACCCGTTTTTGTAAACTTGTTACTGGTTACTAGTTAATACTTATATACCAGCTATAAATATCTTTAGTTACTTACCAGAAACTAGTTACTATTTTAAAAAAAATGTATTTTTCTAAATAATTTTTGAAAAATGGTATTTATCTAATAAAAACCGTACCGCACTTTAAAAAAATTTAAACCACGGTATTTTTCAAATTTTTCTCTAAATTACCGTATAATGTCTAATTTCTCCCAGTAAAAAATTGGAGAAACACAAACACAGAGGAAGTGCGCACTGGCCTCGCAAACACAGAAGAGTTATAGTTTTAGGGTTTTTGTTTTTAATATCACTAATGACCTTATAGAAATACAGTCATTTTGGCCCCAATTTTTAACCATTTTTTTATTTGTTTATGCTAAGGAAACTTTAAAAATCTAAAAAATAATTAAAAAACACTTATTTCGGAGGCATTATATCGTAATGTACTATCAAAAAAGAAAATGAAGATTTTTGCATTTATTAAAAGGAGCAACAAAAATAGAGATTTTGATATTTTAATATTTATGTTGCTTTAAACGTACATGTTGTTCTTCATTAGCTCTTCCATTGAAACATTATCAAACTTAAAGGGTATATGGTCAATTTAGCGAGATGAAATTAATGTTTTCATTTCTTTATGCTAGAACAAATTTAAAAGTCTAAAAAATAATTATTGTCATCATGATATTACTTCATGAATCTAAATTGACTAAATTATATCTTTTCATTTCTTTTTCAAAAAAAAAAACGAAAAAAAGAAAACGGATTTCGGACAAATCATGTTCAAATATATTATTTTAAAAAATAGAGATTTTTACCCTAAGAAAGAAAAAAAAAAGAGGAGAAATAGAGACTTTTAATTATAATATAAAATGGGTTAATTCCACTAATAATCTCAGAAATATCTTTTTTTTATTATTATTACTTTAGTCCTCAAAGTTCAGTGTTTGTACAACTAAGCCGCTCAAACTTATGGATAATGGTGGACTATATTCGCATCTTTTTTTCAAAAAATTGTTTTTAGTATGGAATTCATACATAATTATCTTAATTAGTATTTGAACCCCTTCATTCCCACACACACTCCCAAAAATTCTAAATTAATTGAGCTAGTCTCTATTGTCTGAGAATATATTTGCATCTTTCTTTGATATAAAAGCACCCTTTCTAATTCCCTTTAAAAAAAAAAAAAGAAAAACTTGATGTTTTCTTGAATATATACTCAGTATTTTTCTTGTCTTGTTTTAGGGATTGATGGCAAGAGAAATATTAGAATTGGAACAAAATGGTAATGGGATCGGATTAGGAAGGATTGAGAACTAGTTATAGAGCTATTTGTCCAGGCTGTGAAAGGAAAAGGACTTTATGGGGATGAAGAATAGCAGTGATAGTAGCAGGATTCTCGCGGTTAGAACAACAAGAAATTAGCTTATGAGCGCTTGTCTCCATTTGTTGAGGTAGGTTTGTTTGTCTATTTTCCTATAATCCGAAAAATTATGTACTTTTTATAATTTTTTTATGAGGATGGCAAAAAGATAATGTGTAAAAACTCAAATTTTTAAAGGGTATTAGAATAATTTTTCCAAAAAATAATTAAAAATATAATATAATATAATATTTTTATATAAGTGGTGGGACCTTTTTTTTTTTCAACACTCTTTCCTTTCCTTCTCTCCCATGCCTGACACTATCTGGCATCTGCCTACTTTTTCTTTCTTTCTTTTTTTTCTTTTTCTTTATTTCTTTTCTTTTCTTTTCTTCATGAGAGAAGCTCTCAGCCGACAACCACGGACGATCGCTGGAGACTGTACTCGACCCACCTCTATATCCGCAGTCTCGGTGAACTCTTTAAGGAAGCCGAGCGTGGTAGAAGCTCCGAGAGTACGCTTTCCTGAGTGTGTAATTTCAACTTTTCTGAGACATCTTTTTTAAGTTCAAATATCTTTAAGTCCGGCCCATAGTCATCTTGGCAACAATTTTTAATATTTTTTTTATTTGTTTGTGCTAAGGAAGCTTTAAAAGTCTAAAAAGTAATTTAAAAAAACTTATTCCGGAGGTATTATATTGTAATATATTATCGAAAAAAATGGAGATTTTTATATTTTAATATTTATGTTGCTCTAAACGTACATGTTGTTGCTCCATTAGCCCTTCTATTGAAATATTGTCAAACTTAAAGGGTATATGGTCAATTTAGCGATATGAGATTAATGTTTTCATTTCTTTATGCTAGAACAAATTTAAAAGTCTAAAAATAATTAATGTCATCAAGATATTACTTCATGAATCTAACTTGACAAAATTATAACTTTTCATTTTTTTTCCAAAAAAAAAAGAAAAAAAAATTGATTTCATAGGAATCATGTTGAAATATATTATTTTAAAAAATGGAGATTTTTACCCTAGAAAAGGAAAAAAAAAAAAAGAGAAATAGAGACTTTTAATTATAATATAAAAAGAGTTAATTCCACTAATAATCTCTTAAATATCTTTTTTTTAATTATCACTTTAGTCCTCAAAGTTCAGTGTTTGTACAACTAAGCCACTCTATGCCTCTATGGATAATAGCGGACTATATTTGCATCCTTTTTTCAAAAAATTGTTTTTAGTATGGAATTTATACATAATTATCCTAATTAGTATTTGCACCCCTTTATTCCCACATACACTCTTAAAAATTCTAAATCAATTGAGCTAGCCTCCATTGTCTGGGAATATATTTGCATCTCTTTTTGATATAAAAGCACCCTTTCTAATTCTCTTTAAAAAAAAAATTTGATGTTTTCTTGAATATATGCTCAGTATTTTTCTTGTCTTGTTTTTGGGATTGATGGCAAGAGAAATATTAGAATTGGAACAAAATGGTAATGGGATCTTGGGAACTAGTAGAGATGTAAAGTGGACCGGGTCGGGCTAGCTCAACCCACATTTGATAAGCCCATATGGGCTTTGTACCACGCCTAGGAATAGTAGCAGGATTCTCACGCTTAGAACAGCAAGAAACTAGCTTATGAGCGCTTGTTGAGGTAGGTTTGTTTGTCTATTTTCCTATAATTCAAAAAATTATGTACTTTTTATAAACTTAACTAATGACCTCCACTTATTACAAATTAAAAGAAAATATCTATTATTACCCAATCCACATCCTATCCTATCAGACATAATAGGTTTTCACGCCAACCCCCCCATTAGGAATAATAGGTTTTCACGTCTACCCCGGTGTGACTCGAGCCTAAAACTGAGATCCTAGATAATGGATACTCTTACCACGTGAGCCAACCCACTTCGTCACTATGTACTTTTTACAATTTTTTTGAGAAATTTAGGTGGATGACCAATATTTTAAATTTGATTAAGTAGATATCCATTTATTAAATTTTATAGCTAAATGTCCAGGTATATATATTTTTACACTTGGTAGATATGTTTATCTACCAATTTCAGTTACTATACTTAAATATACTAGGTATATAATTTTTTGTACTTGGTATATAAAATTTTACACTTGGTATATAAACATATGTACCAGACATTTTGCTATAACATTTGACAAAAGGATATTTACTTAAATTGGGCTCAAAATTTGGTCATATTTCTTAAGTCCCTAATTTTTTTAGGAGGATGGAAAAAAGATAATATGTAAAAACCCAAATTTTTAAAGGGTATTAGAGTAATTTTTGCCAAAAATAATTAAAAATAAAATAAAATATAATATTTTTATATAAGTGGTGTGACCCTTTTTTTTTGGCACCACTCTTTTCTTTCATTCTCTATCATGCCCACACTATCTGGCATTTGCCTACTTTTCCTTTTACTTTTTTACTTTTTCTTTTTTTCTTTTCTTTTGTTTTCTTTTCTTTTCTTCATGAGAGAAGCTCTCGACCAATAACCGCAGCCAGTCGCTGGAGACTGTACTCACCCCACCTCTACATCCACGGTGTCGGTGACGCTTCAAGGAAGCCAAGGGTGGTAGAAGCTCCGAGAGTACGTTTTCTTAAGCATGTAATCTCAACTTTTCTGAAACACCTTTTTCAAGTTCAAACTTCTTTAAATCCAACTCCGGTCACAAGAAAACGATACCTTCAGCAAGAATCATTGTATTTTGAGGTAGCTTACCAAGTCCAACTAGTAGTTTTCATTGGTTCAACCCGAGTCGACTTCGGTGAGAATTCCGTCATTTTAGAAATTTTAATTATGACATTTTTATAATTATTTTATTGAAGTATTTAATTGAGTTGTGAAAGTTATATGAGGTGATAAAGGAGATTGAATCATGAATAAATATGGTAGTATTATGTTAAATCGAAATCTGGTTTGAGAGAAATCTTGAATTAAAAAATGTGATATTTTTCTAATTCGGAGCAAAAGTGGTATTTTTGCAAACTAAAACAGTATTAGGTTGGAAGTTTGCTACTATTGAGATTGGGCCTTACGCTGAGATTAAAAAATGTTATTTTTCGAAATAGTTGTGCAAAAATGATTTTTTACAAATAATTAGGAAGACCGATATATATTTTGTTAATATTTTCTAAAAGTGATATTTTTCCTAAATAGTTCTGTGATAATGATATTTTCCAAATATTTTTAAAAAGTGGTATTTTATAATAGAGAAAAAGACACTCAGCACGGTTTTTTAGAAAATATTGACTAAATTACGACCTATCCAAAAACATATATTTCTGTACGACCTTTATTAGAAAAAAAAAAAATCATCTCTAAACGCCAATTTGAAGGTCTGGAGGCGAGAGCAATTGTCGATGACGGCATTGCGGATCTTGGATGAGGGCTCAGCGTCGCGGATTTCGGGCAATGGTGGCTTCGTAGTTTCTGGGTAGTGGTGGCGTCACGGATCTGGGCTGATGGCTGGTCGTCATATTTTGCAGTTGGTGGTGTAGTGTATTAGCTGGGGTGGGTAACAAGGTGGGTGGGTGATGGTTCTGGAAAACTAGTGACAATTCCCTCCATGACTTTATCTATAGATAGAGAAGATATAGAAGCTCATTTCAATCCCAATTTCAATAGTAGTTCACAGTGTCAAGGATCAATTTCATCTCAAGCCCACCTCTTATTTACCGCTATTTTCTCAAATCTGTATCTATGTACTTAAGTTTTAGCCTCATTTTTCAATCCAATATTGAAGCTTTCCTTATTTTGTTTTCAGCTCAAGATAAGATTTTTCTCTTTTCTTTCTTTCTTTCCCAATAAATTTTGCTATAAACTACTTTTGACATAAATTAATTTCATGAGTTTTATATGAATTCAGTTAGTTGAGTTATTCGATTGTTTTATGTGATCCTATTATTTTCCTTGATTGCTTTACTTATTCCAGAATCTTTTCTTTAATTGTTTTAAATACTTGGTCACGGTTTATCGCATCTTTTGTCTATTATGATTAATATATGTATCATGTATACATATGGTTAGCTTTCTATGAATGCACCCTTAACTATTTATATCTGTTCGTACTTTATGTCTTTTTGTTTAGATTTTGTTTGTTGTTTCATCTTTTTTTTTTTTTTTTTGCAAGTGTACTAACGTTAAAAGAGCTAAAATATAAATAGATTTTAATTGATGATTATTTACTACTTTGTACTAGCTAGTTACAGTAGCTAATATGTATTAAGCTTCTTCAAAGTATTGCAGAAAGTTTCTTTAAAATATTGTAAAAAGTTTCTTAATTCTCCCAAAACAATATGCATATTAAAGTAGTTAAATTATAACTGGTAATCGTTAGTGGTTACTAGACTATATTAGTAAATAAACTCTAATTTGATAATTGGTTACCATAAACCATTGTAATTGGATTCCAGATTATAAGTTTAGCTAACAATATATATTTCTACTGCTCTTACTTCAAAAGTATAATTGCTTAATTTGAGAAACTGATCATATTCTCCAGTGCCCTTGTTCAATACCTCACCTAATTCTTGTAGGCTCAATCTTCCCAAGCATGACTACCCCTCTACACTTCTCTCTATGCTGGATTATGATTAACTTACGTATAGAGCATTTTGCTAAAAAAAAATCAAAATAATTTCCTGTGATTTACTTATATACAAGACATTCTGCTATACATAAACCAAACTGGTTTCTTGAAAACCTTTTAGTTTCCTGTGATTTACATACATACATGATATTATACTAAAAGAAATCAAACCAGTTTCTTCGAAACCTTTGTGGTTTCCTATAATCTAGTTAGCTACAGAATAATCTGCTACATGGAAACCAAACTCGTTTCCTAAAAACCTTTGTGGTTTCCTGTAATTTAGTTAGTTACATAATATTATGCTACATAGAAACCATATTAGTTTCCTGGAAACCTTTGTGGTTTATTGTGATTTACTTACATACATGGTATTTTACTAAAGTGAAACTAAATTGGTTTCTACAAAACCTTTGTGGTTTCCTGTATACATATGTACAAGGTATTCTACTGAAAGGAAACCAAATTAGTTTCTAGGAAACCTTTATGGTTTACAAAAATATAATAGTGGACTATAATAAATTTAGAAATGCAAGCAAAAAAGTGAAAAAATGAATTAGTTTACTTACAGGAAATTCTGCTAAAATAAACCAAATTGGTATCCAAGAAACCTTTGTAGTTTCCTATGATTTACTTACGTATAGAACATTCTGCTAAAAGGAAACCAAATTGGTTTCCTGTGATTTACTTACATATAAGACATTCTGCTACACATTAACCTAACTGGTTTCTTGAAAACTTTTTTGATTTCCTGTGATATACTTATATACAGGGCATTCTGCTAAAAGGAAACTAAATTGGTTTCTTGTAATTTACTTATATATAAGGCATTTTGCTAAAAAGAAGCCAAACTGATTTCTATGAAATCTTTGTGGTTTCGAAAAATATAATAAATTTAGAAAGGTGGACAAAAAAAATGAAAAAAAAATGAATTAAAGAGATAAAGAATATAATAGCAAAAAAGAAAAAAAAAAAAGTAAACTATGAAAATAGAATATAATAAATTTAGAAAGGTGTGTAAAAAGAAGAAAAAAGAAAAAAAATTAAAAAATAGAAAAACAAAAGGAAAAAAAAATTAAAAAGTAGTGAAAAAGAAAAAGAAAAGAAAAAGAAGAGAAACAACGAAAAATGAGTTTGTGGGTTTTGAACCATTAACCTCTAAGAGGGGACAAGAGTATCTTGCCAATATGCCACTATGCTACTTGAACTTCTATTGTCTTGTTGGACATGTCTATTATATAATCGTATCGTAAAAAATATGTCTTATTTACGAATTTGCCACCGCATTTTCTAGCCCAAAAATATTTTGAAAAATGCCTATTTTAGATCGTACAGGATTTTAATTATTTTCTTAAGGTCGTATTTTTGGTATTATTTTCGACCAAAAAAAAAATATTTGTTCTTCAATAATTTTAAAGTGAATTGTGAAAAGTAAAAAATATCCACTTCAAAAAAAGAAGAAAAGTAGAAAGATACTTTTCGTGTCATATCCATGTTACTTTGGTCCCTTGTTTTAAGAACATTTAGAATCTTATCAAATTATGAAAAGATGGAACCATACCCCATCCTCTTATTATTCATTTTTTTTGAAAGCACGCTCCATCCTCTTATCAAAAGAAAAGGAAAAAGAGAAAAGGACGGACAAAAATAATGAAGAGAAAATTATAGATTAACATTCTTGAAAGTCAAAACACGTATGGATTATTCATTTTAAAATATAAATACTATAGTTTCTTGTCGTAATAAAGATATATTTCAAATGACAACTAATAATTTCCCCAGAAAAAAAAAAACTAATAGTTTGCAAAATTATACCATCAGTGGTGGTAGCTTGGTGGTAAAAGACTCCGAGTTCTTGCATATATAATGTAGGAGTGCGAGTTTTCATAAGCGGTAAGGAGTATGTTTCGATTCCATTGCATGATCGACCCACCAATGTGTGAGTTTATAGCATGCGACACTATCGTATCTCATATCTGATGAGATCATGAGGATCGTGGCACCCTATCACCCACCTGATGGTCCCGTTGGACTCCTAATATAGGATAAATTTGGAAAGGAGTGGGAAGTAAGTCTCCCCATTCCAATTTTTTCCTTTCAAAAAAAAAGTTTGCAAAATGATTGAGAATTGATGAATTTCATAACATTTTACTGTATTAATTATTCTCCAAATATGAATAATTATTTGTTGTTTCGTTCAGCTGAATAAATCTTACAGTAAAGTAAAATTTAAATGGTTTCATACAAAAAATTTAAAAAAATTAGCTAATCCAAAAAGCGAATGTAAATATATTTGAACTTCCATGGTTATCATTTGTAATATATTTGACGTAATTCAACAGATGTTATAATTTTTTCATTAATGATTAATGTTTTTTTATTTTTATTTTTTATAATAAATGATTAATGTTATTTAGTAAGTCTTTGGGTTAAGATTTCAAGACTAAAAGGACAACACAACCAAAGTTGGGTAACACTTTCCTTCTCTTTTCCCCAGTTAGTGCCTTTTTCAGTCATATGCTTTTTCTTTTTGGCCTTCACATGGACATGGTTTAAAGTCATGCATGTGTTTCACATTTTAGACAAAAGCAACGTTCTTCGTTAGAAACAGAAATGTCCTCTACTAATTCCTCAGTTTTCTAACGGAAAGAATTCCGTTTAGTCATCAATGCTTTTTTATTTTCTTTTTTTTTTTTGTGGGGGGAGAGGAATTCCATCAATGCTTTAAAATATATTAAAATAACAAACTTTAAAAGATATTAAAACAACAATATTAGGGGGAAAAGAAAAAACCCAAAAGAAAAACAAAAAATAAAAAAGGAGTCCCAGAGCCAGACGTAAATCTTAGCTCCAGTCTCCTTCTTATCTTCTAGCTTCGAAACAAGACTGAGGGCAGAGAGGCTATCACCACAGCAAGTCCAGATGGCTAGAGAAGACTTGGGTAGTACTGCCTATAGAGTATTGGCATATGGGTGTGAAGATGGTGAGGATCGATAAAGACTCGTTTTTTCATCAAAAATAATAAATTAATAAATACTCGTCTTTTATGAGAGTTATTTATACTCTCTAACAACTGCATCAGTACTGCTCTTTTTACACCACATATATATTTAGATAGATTACAAGAGATTAATAACAAGCATCTAAATCAATGGTTTGCTAAGACTATCTTTAATCTGAAACTCTATTTTGCAATAAGTAAAACTTTAAAATATAGCAACTTTACTTTATATATTTTTTTTTCAATCTCCAACCCATTACTCCAAATACTAGATATTTTCTATCCAAAAAGAATATTCTCTACAACAAAATATAATATTCTTTTTATTTTTATTTTTTTTACCTAAATTTCTTTTTTACCCCTTATTTCTCTATAGATATTTTATTTAAACAATTACTTCACTAATATACTTATATAAATTATATTAATTATTTCTAAATATGTAACATTTTTTATGATCAAATTAAAACTATTAAATTAATTAATCTTTATTTAAATTAACTTAACAATTAATATAAAATCATTTACAATAATTAACATATTTTAAATGTAGCAACTTTGACCAAGGATATATGTGGAATTAAACATTTAAAAAGGGGGCATTTTGGGAAGTTGAACAAAAAAAAAAACATAAAAAAGGAAAAGAAAGAAAAAATGCAAAATAGCGTTATGCTACAGTGCCACGCCCTCTGGTTTTACCCCTGATATAGGCTGATGCAATTTCTTACTATGCAGATAATCTCTAATCTGCAATCTCCAAAATGAGAAATCTGAACCATCGAATTTACTGATACCGGGTCTCGATCGTCTTCTCCAGCCATCGCTTCTTACTATTGACTTTTCGTATAAGTGAACAGTTCTGTATACATGAATAGTACCATACGTATGAACAATACTCAACCTGACACTCTGGTACCAGTTGTTAGGGGAATAACCTCTCTAGTAGACACGCAAAATTGCGAAAGCGATAAATAAAACAAAATAAGAAGACACAATTTACGTGGTTCACCAATTTGGCTACGTCCAGGGACTACTGCAGATCTTTCACTACATTTTGCCATATGGTCAGAGATGCTCTAAGGGCCCGTTTGGTTGCAGTGATGGAATGGTAATGGTAATAGTAATCAGAATGGAATAGAAAAAGAATGGTAATGAAATTATGTTGTTTGTTTAGAGTGGTAGAATCAGTAGCTGAATGGACATTCTTATATTTGATTAACTGTGAAAATGAAGCTGTATAATGACAAAAATATCCTTCAGCTTAAAATAAATATTTTAAGTAGTTTAAATTATATTTAGCATTAAATTATTTTATTAATTAAATTATTTTATATTTAGTATTATTTTATTTTATTAAATTATTTTGTTAATTATTTTATGAATTTTTTATTAATTAAATTATTATTTTATTTTATTGTATTATTTTATTAAATTATTTTACATTTAGTATTATTTTATTTAATTATTTTATCAGATTATTTTATTAATTTATTTATTAATTAAATTACTATTTTATTAATTATTTTACATTTATTGTTATTTATTTTATTATTAAATTGGAGGGGAGACTAACCAAGAACCAAGACCAAGAGGGAGAGAGAGGCAAGTACAAGTTCATGTGACTTCACTTTTTGTTTTATTCAAAATTAAATATGATTACTAATTTGCTAGTTTTCCACTGTAGTTAGCTCAATAGATGGAGCAGAGATTAAGTAAGGAAGGGAGTGAGATGAGGTGGAAATTAAATAAGGATGAGACGGAAATTGGATAATAAATTGAGTGTGTTAGTTATTTTTTTCTTTATAGTATATGAATATTATTAGTTAATCTCTATTTTTAAACAATATATATTATGATCATTAATCATAAAAATTACTAATTAACCCCATTTTAAAATTTTAAATATTTATATATGTTATCAATTCAATAGGTATCTTTTTTACCTTATTTTTTTTAGACGTTAGATAATCATTTAACAGTGATCCAATGAATATAATGATGCACATAAAAAAATGTCCATCATTAATATTATTTCTTTTTCTTATTTTTTACAATAAAAATTGTGCATTATAAATTTTAATTAGCCAAAATAATACTTATATATAGCTAAAAAAATATATATATATGATCACTAGTTCACAGTAGCTGAAATAATTTTAATGATGTGTCAGTTTTTTTTTTTTTTTATTCTTTTTACGTGTCACTATCTTATTCAAGGCTAATGCTGTCAAAATAGGCCGGGTCCAATGGGCTGGCCCGCGGCCCGGTCAGGTAGCCTGCGGACCAGCTCGGCCCGACCCGGTAGAGATAGGCCCGGGCCCAGTCCGGCCTTACTCTCATGGTTGAGCTGGGCCTAATATTCTGAGCCCGCGGGCCGGCCCGGCCCGACCTGACTTCCAGCCCGGACCGGGCAGGGCTGGCCCGCCTTTTTTTTTGAAATTAAAATTAGTTTTTTTTTTTAAAAAAAAAAGGCCTATGGGCCAAGGCCCGTTACATCTTATGGCCATTTTGGGCCATATAGCTGTTGGCCCCAACGGCTAATATAGCTGCTGCCCAACGGCTATTTTCTTTTTTTTAAAAAAAAAAATTAAAAGTTTAAAAAATAAAAAAAAAACAAAAAAATCTTTAAATTCTAAATTATAAATACCTCTTTTTCCCTCACCCATTCTTCACACAAACAACTCTCTTCTATCTTCATTCTCTCATTTCTCTATTATTTTCTCAAATTCTCAATTTATATTCTCTAAATAAATATATAATCTAATAACTATTTAATATTAATAATTATAAAATTATAACCTATAGTTATATTCTCTATTTCTATTTTTAAGCTTCAATTCTTCCAAGTTCCAACATCCAAGTATCCAACTAAAATCCAAGTCAAAAGTCTACTCAAATCTCAATTCAAGATAATTTCAATTTCTAAATTTTTTAAAGTTTAATTTATCACTCTTATCTTTTTAATATGAATTAGTAAATTATCACTACATAGATAGACTTAGACATAGTTAGTGTAAAAAATAGAAATATGTTTAATGTTAAATTGTTAATTTTAATTTTGATAAAAGTTAAATTTAGTCAATGTAGTAAAATAGTAATATGTTCATTATCATTT
>JXTC01000003.1:407561-449864 GCA_002914845.1 Trema orientale
TTAGTGTAAAAATATGTTTAATGTTAAATTGTTAATTTTAATTTTAATAAAAGTTAAATTTAGTCAATGTAGTAAAATAGTAATATGTTCATTATTATTTTGATTTTAATTAGTTACTGTAGTAATATGTTTAAAGTTAAATTGTTAATTTTCATTCAACTTAAATTTAAATTTAGTTAATGTATTAAAATAGTAATATGTTAATTATCATTATAATTAAATTAATTAGTGTAAAAATATGTTTAATGTTAAATTGTTAATTTTAATTTTGATAAAAGTTAAATCTAGTCAATGTAGTAAAATAGTAATATGTTCATTATCGTTTTAATTTAAATTAGTTAGTGTAGTAATATATTTAAAGTTAAATTGTTAATTTTCATTCAACTTAAATTTAAATTTAGATAATATAGTAAAATAGTAATATATTAATTATCATTGTAATTAAATTAGTTAGTGTAAAAATATGTTTAATGTTGAATTGTTAATTTTAATTTTAGTAAAATTTAAATTTAGTCAATGTAGTAAAATAATAATATGTTAAATAGTTAAGTTTCATTCTAATTAAATTTAGTTAATTAATGTAGGATATGGATATGCAAAGAATTTTCCAATTAATTTGGAGATGGATATTAATGAGGAAGAAGAACAAATCTGCATAATGGAAAGGGGTGATCAAGTCCCCGAAATGCAAAGTAATCCACATGCCAGTGGAAGTCATTCACAATTTCTTCTATCAACAAGAGGGTCACGTTCGTGTTGGAGTTTTAGTTTTGCACACAGGACAACTTCTAATGTATGGGACCACTTCGATATGGAATACCATAGTGATGGCAATAACAACAAAACAAAAATGGCAAAGTGCAAATATTGCAAGAAGTTATTCACCGCTAAACCATCTAGCGGTATCACCCACCTCAAAAGACATCACGAAAAATGTTTTCCCAAACATCAAGGTCCTCAAGGAGGTATGCAACCCGCTCAATCAACACTTCAACTCAATAAGGATGGTTCGGTAAGTACTTGGAACTATGATCCTTTAGTTGCTAGGGAGTCATTAGGACATTTTATTGCTTCAAAGGATTTACCACTGTCTATTGGTGAGTCCGATGAATATGAAGAATATATTAGACGATCATATCATCTAAATTTTAAAAAGGTTTCTAGGAATACTACTATAAGTGATTTGCTTAAAGTTTATAAAAATATGCGCACCAAACTAACGTCTGAAATACTTGCATTAAATTTTTTGCATTAACATCTGATATTTGGGGTGCTAATTCTAAACAAGATTATATAAGTGTAGTTGCCCATTATTGTGATGAAAAATGGATATTGCAAAAAAGAATAATTGGTTTTAAAGTTGTTGATCAGAGGCATACTGCTGAAATTATCTGTGAAAGAATTTTAAATGTTATAGAAGAATATGGCATAGTAAACCGCATTATTTTTATCACTTTGGATAATGCTACGTCTAATACAAAGGCCATAAAATTACTTCAAAACTTGGTACGCTCATACACGAGAGGAGTTTTATTACATCAACGTTGTGCATGCCATATAATCAACCTTATCATCAAATCAGGTATGGCAATACTATCTATATATGTTGAAAATATTCGAAATGCTATTGCTTACATTCATGCTTCTAATCCTCGTATTGCTGAATTTAAAAAATATTGCAAAGCCGAAGGGTTACCTTCAAGAAAATTTCAACTTGATATGCCTGTAAGGTGGAATTCCACCTATTTGATGTTAAAAAATGTAATGGCATATAAAAATACTATTACTGTGTTTTACAATTCAAAAACGGGTTCACTAAATTTAAAAGATGGTGATTGGTTTATTTGTGAAAAATTTGTACAATTTTTAGAAGTTTTTTATGATGCTACCGTTACTTTATCTGGTGTTTATTATCCTACTTCTCTAATTGTTTTACATCACATGTTTTTTATTACGTTAATGTTTTCTAAAGAAAAATATGACCCTATATTTGGACCTATGATAATTAAAATGCAAGAAGTTTATTTGAAATATTAGTCTGAAATTCCTTTATTATTTTCCTTTGCTTTTATTTTAGATCCTAGAGCTAAATTAAATGGTCTTTCTACTATTATTGGTCACATTGGTGATGCTTTTGAATTAGATTTTACACTCCAATATACTAATGCTCGTGATAAGTTTTTTTAACTGTTTAGTATATATGAGGATAAGTTTAGCAGTACGAGTATGAGTCAACAAGAAATCCCACAACAAACCGAAGACCGATCAAAGAAGAAGTCTATCTGGTCCTATATTCATGGGCATGGGCGTGGCTCATCATCATCAAGTTCAAGTCAACAATTAGGTCCATTACCAACAACAACGAATCCGCCGCAATCCTCGGAGCTTAACCAGTATCTTAAGCTAGATTCTGACATCGACTGTGAAGATGAAAACTTCAAAGTTTTGGAATGGTGACAAAAGCGTCAAGGAAAATTTCTCGTGCTTTCACAATTAGCACGTGACATCTTAATTATTCTAGTGTCGGTTTCTTCGGAGTCCGCTTTTAGCACCACTGGGAGGATATTAGACGATCGAAGAACTTCGTTGACTCCTGAAATGGTTGAGGTGCTAACATGTGTTAAAGATTAGGAGCAAGCGGCGAAACGAAATCAACATACTATTCACAATGAAGAATTGGCCGAAAACTTCAATAATTTGTACATGAACGACAATGATCAATTATGATTAATGAATAATGAATTAATGATGAATTTGTTATTTTTCAAATATTATTTACTTTTTTTTTTCATCAACCTAAATTGTGTGTTATTTTTTAATTTTTATCATAAAAGTTGTAAAATTATTTATGATAAAAGCTTTATCACATATATATATAATTTGTTTTTTTATTTATTCAAATTCATTAAAAAGTTTATATTAAAACCTTTCAAAGAAAAAGGGCCAACATGAGGCAGACAAAATTTTATCAATAAACTTGAATTTGTTATTTTTCAAATTTAATTTACTTTTTTTTCATCAACTTATTACTTAAGTTATGTATTACTTTTTAATTTTTATTATAAAACTTGTAAAATTATTTGTGATAAAAGTTTTATCACATATTCACATATATATATTTTTTTTAATTATTAAAATTCATAAAAAAATTTATTTTAAAATTTCTAAAAAAAAGGCCAAAATGCGGGTGGACGGGCCGACTCGCTTGGCCTGTTTTTAGTCGGGCCTAGGCCCGGCCCGCATAAGAGCCTGCCTGGGTTATAGGGCCAGGCTAGGCCTCCTCATCACGCATATGGGCCGAGCCAATCTGGCTCACTTATTTAGCCGGCCGATCACTTGAAGATGCCTGTTATACCAGGCCGCCTATTTTGACAGCTCTATTCAAGGCTAGTTAAGGACAGACAATTTAATTGCACGGGTTTACAGTAGCTGAAATAATGTAATGATGTGTCAGGTTTTTTTTTTTTTTAATGTGTCACCATCCAAGGCTAGTTAAGGACAGACAATTTAATTGCACGGATTTACGGTAGTTTAATGATGTGAGTTTTTTTTCTTTTTTTTTTTGATGTGTCACTATCTTATTCAAGGCTAGTTAAGAACAGACAATGTAATTGCACGGCGTATACAGTACCTTTTTTTGATGTGTCACAATTTAATTGCACGGCATATACAGTACGCTTTGGCCCATCTCTGAATGCACATGATTTGTGCTTATCCTTTTACGCGGTATTTTTATCCACGCATGTCCCACACGTTTTTGTGATTTCGTTTTTGGCCCTTTGATTTTTTAATTTTACTGATCATCTAGTCAAAAAGTTATTTGAGGTTTTGAAAATTCATATATTCTTGTTTTGAAAAGCTGTAATAGGGTGTCAATTCGTGTCGACGGGTCGGGTTCGTGTCGGATTGAAGTCTAATATATACATAAATTATGTCAATCCGAACCCGACCCGTGACCCGTCGTGTCAGAAAACCATCAACACTAACCCGACCCGCACCTAAAACGGGTTGACCCGAACCCGACCCGCACAATCCGCTTTGGTAAATAACATCCAACCCACAACCCGATTTTGACCAGTCAACCCATTTTTGACCCGCCAACCCGCTATGACCCGTATTTTTTTACTTATATTTTCTTTTTCTAAGGCTATTATTGTCTCATTTTAAAATAAATAAATTTGAGGTAATTTATAAATATAATTAATAACTTATAATCTCAAACACTTACATTGTACAAATTAAATATATCTATAATAATAGGCATAAACAAATTAAATAAATAATATTTTTATAATTTAATTATATATATTTGTTGGCAGGTCAAACGGGCCAAGTTCGTGTCAAGTGGGTTGACCCGAACACGACCCGTTTTTTATTAGTGTCAGGCTGGTCGACCCGAACCCGAACTGCACCCTTTTTCTTCAACCCTAACCCGCAAAAAATCGTGTCGTGTTCGTGTCGTGTCGTCGTGTCGTAACCCGAATTGCCACTCCTAAGCTGTAATAAGTAGCGGAAAAAAAGAAAAGCAAAGAAAAAGGGAGAAGAAACAAGAGAAAGAAAATCATCTGCTTGGTCAAGCGATTTCCTCAGTTATACAAAAACTTCCAGGTACGTTCAACCGACCATGCTTCTCCTTGTTTTCATTGGTAACCCTCTAATTGAATCTTATTTTGCTTGCTTTTAATTTGCAGCATTCCTGCCCCAAAGGAAAAATATGAATATATTATAGAAGGGAAAGAAAATCCTGAGGTATACTTTTATTTCCTCCGTTGTTTTCATTTCTTATTGGTTTTAATTTTGATCCATGATCTAGTTCCCTGGAGAATGAAAAACAAACTATATACCTCAAAAAAGGGAAAAAAAAATGAAACAAAACAAACTGGAAATAGTGTCTTTTGGAATAATACATGGGGTTTCTTATTGTGATTAATTGGTCTCCAAATGTTGGAACGTACCAATGTTCGTAACACATTTAAATTTGAGAAATCAAAAGTATATTTTAGCCACTAAAGTAAATTATTTTTAATTTCTAAAAATACTTTTCAAAAATATAGAAATAATTTGAAACTTCAAAATACCGGTTCAATCGATCGGTTGTCTAGATCAGTGCAAGCACGATCTATGGGATTTTATTACTCATTCTAAATGCCAAAATTCGAGATTGAGGAAGCGGAACATGAATTTGACGCTTTGGAGTGTGCTTTGACTAGTGGCCTCCCCTCACTCTGTGTTTGACCATATCTAACTCTTTTTTAAGGAGAATAGTGACGGTTCCTTCAAATTATCCGCAAGTGGGTTAAGGTCAGTCAACAAAGAGTGCCGAGTTATTAGAAGCTCGAGCTCAACGGAGGATATATATCTGTTATAATATGTAACACATTTCTTCCAAGTTAATTATATCATACATTCCTTCCAATAAGTTATATCATGATCAACGGGATTAGTCGGCTAGAGAGATGGGCTATTCTTCCTGGGCAAAGTTGTCCCTTGTACTGATCGAATCCTGATCAGTTTGGAGGTCTTGCTTCTTTGAATAAACCGATATGAGTCCTTTTCTTTAATCACTTGAATGCTTAATCTACCTGAGTTATGAGGTTGAACAATTACATTACAGACTTAAGTAGATTATGTAACACACTCACTTTATATATATGAATATTAAAATAGGCGCTACTTTCTTTAAACATTCCTTATGTTATACTTATCAAAAAATGGGACGATTTTAACGTTTTATTTTCCTCTAAATCCAGTAGGGAAGAAACGTCGTCATATAAATGAGAACGAGTATCTATATTTATATCAACATAATATATTTCAAAATATCAAGTCAAAGCACGTAAAGATAATTAGTGAAAGGCATGAAGCATATTCACAAGATTTTAGTCTAACAGCCTAAAAAGTTGAGCGACGTCCTTCAAATTGAGAACTTCCAAATAAGCCTTGCAAATAACCTATAAAGAACTAGACAAATATGTTTTAAATTCTTAATAGTAAACTTGAGTGATACAATGATAATCTGCACATGTTAACAAAAAACTAATTGTGATGCAATTTTGATCAAGAATACTATGCAATAATATATGATTAAAGCCAATTCTAAATCAAACATGTTCCAAGAAATTTCAAGCCAGCCTACCCTGTTTTTGGACAGTGATTAATTCATACCATATAAACAAATAACATTGGGAGAAGACCGATACATTGCAGGATAGAAAGGTTTTTTCTGTTTAACACATTGTTGCACACCTCAATTTCAGTTTATGAACAGGTTCAAAAATAAGGGGGCCTTTTGGATAATGGAAAACATTATTGACAAACAAACTTATAACATGATATGTTAAATACTTGTCATCATGGTTTTAAAAGGCGCGCGAGGCGTACGCCTTGAGACGCGCCTTGAGGCGAGGTGAAGAAAAAATGCATCTAAAACTATGCTTCAGTTGGCCTCGGTGAGCCTTAAGCCTCGTCAATAGAGGCATAGGAGGCTTAAGCCTCGTACAAACACCCTTAATTTGGGTTTTTTAAATGAAGTTGTGCCAAAATTTTGGGCCCAACCAATATGTATCTTCTTTTAAAATATTTTGGACCATTTTTTATTGTTATAGCTAGTTTAGTTGGGGCTTTTTTTATGTTATAAGTAGTTTAGTTGGACAAATCACTAAAGTCCAACTTTTTAGACTTAGAACTAGAACTCTAAGAAGAAAAAAAGACTCAGTTTATCACTAAAACTGAAGCGGTCACTCTCCCTCGCTCCCACGGCCACTCTCCCTCGCTCCCACGGCCACTCTTCACTCTTACTTGCCTTCTTCCTCTTCTATCAAAGACTCAATAGTGATGATGGTAATGAGAATGAGGACCTCCTAGGACTTTGAGTTAGAAAATCATTTTTAGACTTCTATGTTCTATTCTAATATTATTAATATTAGGTTATGATTTTGATAACTTTAGTACGTGGTTTTATGAATTATTTTGCTAGTAATTTTCATGAACTTTATGACTTTGTTATGCAATTATGTATCTTTTTGCTATAATATTATGTAAGACTTTTATTTTTATATTATATGATTTCCTCTTTCTTGTGATTTTTATGAATTTTTATGAAGTTTTTCGTTACTTAAGTTGAGGCTTACACGTCGCAAGGCTAAAACTTTTTAAAACCTTGCTTTTTATTCACTATCAGATCAAAGAGCATCATACGTTTGACAAGAAAGAGAATCAAGGAGCATCAGTAGGGAGCCCATAACCTATAACTTCCATAAACTAAACCCATTTTCAAGGAGCATCATATAACTAGATGGATAAAGACTTTGGAATAAAAAGCAGGAATCCATAACCTATAAATTCCATAAACTAAACTCGTAAATAGGAAGCCAATGCATATAAATCAAAATGGAATATTTCAACTGCAAAAAATTACATCAGTCTTGAGAAGGTAGAAAAAGAAAACAAAACTAAGTATTGGTGGTAACATGTCATTCATAAGATATTAAAGCTTGCAGAACGAAATCAAGCAACTTTCCAAACTATACATGAACAATTAACGCACAAAAAGAAAAAATAGTATTAGAATATATAACAAAATAAAATTGGTTTATAACTCTTGACCATAACGTAGAGCCTCTATTAGGACTAACACAAATACAACATGTTTGTATATATGTCCAAGTGGTCAATGAAGTGTACTAACACAATTTAGCGTTCCAACTGTAGAGACAAATCAGCAAGTTCACATATATGAAGCAAATATGTATTATAGAGTAAACCATACCTTTCACTCTGTCACAAAGCCAACAGCAAGTCAGCAACTTCAACATATTGAGCAATTCTAGTCAATATTGTAGCTGGAAAAACAATATAAATCCATGAAAAAAAGAATAAAGAAGAAACTCTACATTATATAATCCTGAGTTAAATATAGGTTGCTCAAAACGCCAACAAAGTCGATGGATTTTGGGGGATTCTTTTTGTTTCTTTTTTTTTTTTATTTCTTGAAAGAAGACTTCGGTCTCCCCAGCTGATCAATATAAAACTTGTCCAACATACAACTCAAATGAGATCTTTTTTCTCATTGAATTGCATGCTATACCATCGAAAGAATTATGAAGAAGAACTTTCGAGAAGAAAGCCTAGAATTACATATAAGTACATGCTCTAGAAATCATCCAAGTAAAGAAGGTAGCTATTATGATCCAAGAAATAATCCAAGTATGTGTACATAAGGTGAATCCCAAGTATCCTAAACACATTAGATCATGTAAAATAAATGCAACCAAAACAAAACGTATATCAAAGATACTTGCTAGCGTTCACAAAGTGTGAAATATACCTTGGGACTGAGTCACTCTATCATATATTTGTGTCTTCCACGAAACTAAAAGGGTCCAAATATAATGAAACGATAAAAAGTTAAAAACACCTAGATTATACAAAATCTACATCTCTCAACATAAAGGCACAAACCTTTTAATGAAATTGAAAGCTAAAAAAAAAGAAAAGGGGAAAAGAGAAGAGTACACAAACGAGCATCCTAAAGTTTATAAAGAATTAACCCTAATTTAATTGTTGCGCTCTCCTGCTTAAATTGAATCAAAATCATCATACAAAGAAAAAAGAAACTCTAATACGCAATAACCAGATAGAAAATAGAGAAAGAAGTACCTGAAATCAACGGTAAGTGCCTGAACTAAAAAAAGAAGATCAATGCAGAGCACTAAAAAGGGGAGAAATGAATAAAATGGATTTCTAACTCATTTATATACCTTTGGTCTGGTAAAAAAATGATTTAGACCACCATTTATGTACCTTTTGATTGGTAGAGAAACGATCTATTAAAATAATTTTAAAAAGAGGAAGTTGAAGCTTGAACAACAAAGAAGCGAAAAATAGAAGAATCCAAAAATCCTAAAATAAAGAAGAGAAAAGAGTGTTGACACGAGAACATCGATATGGAACAGTAACTATCGTTATGAATAGTAACATATACGTGAATATTGACATATATGTGAATAGTGACGTTATGTGAACAATGCTTAATGATATTACTTATATGTGAAATAAATACAAACAAAATAAGGCACAAAGATTTTAGCGTAATTCAGCTATATATGATAGCTTACGTCCATAGTCAGAGAGCAGCAAAAAAATTTCACTATAACAAAGAAGATAATTACAAGAGTCACTGACAAATTTCACTCACAACCGAAAATCTAATTATACCCCAAAAAAAAGCACTCTCACTCAAAACTCTCTTGAGCCCACAAACCTTTGAACTTGACAAGGACTACATCAGGCCAATTATAATTTCAGGAGTCTCAAAATAGATTATCAAAGATGGACATTTATTGATCAAGTAACAAGCTGTGTTAACAGCTTCAGCTCAGAACTCTCTTGTTAGCCCAACATTAGAGATCATACACCTTACTCTCTCCAACATAATTCTATTCATCCGTTCTGCAAGCCCATGTTGTGGAGTGTATTTCACAATACAATGTCTAACAATACCATGATCCTTGTAGAACTTGTTAAATTTGCCTGCATAAAATCCAAGCCATTATTTATTATCAATCGCTTAATCTACTTCCCAATTTTCTTTTCGATCAAGACTTTCCGTTGCTTGAACTTGACAAAAAATTCATCTTTATGCTTCAAAATATATATCCAAATGTTCCTTGAATAGTCATCAATGAAGGTTAGCATATATCCACCACCACCATGAGAGGAAACTCGAGAAGGACCCTATAGTTCTGAATTGATATAATCCACCATGCTTTTGGTCCTATAAATAGCTTTGCTAAACTTCACCCGACACTGTGTTTTGAATACACAGTGCTCACAAAAGTCTAGCTTTCCTATTGTCTGGTCACAAAGTAACACTTGCTTACTTAGCTCGACCAGACCCCTCTTACTGATATGCCGTAGCTGCATGCCATAATTTGGTGACATCAGCATCAGTGGTTGATGATACCACAGTAGTACCCATGATTGAACTTCCATGTAGGATGTAGAGGCCACTTGTTTTCTTTCCTTTTATCACAACTAGAGCACCCTTATAGACCTACATAACTCCACCTTCAGCTTTGAAGCTATAACCGGTCGAGTCGAATGTGCTTAAGGAAATTAAGTTCTTCAATTCTGGGATATATCTGATGTCCGTCATTGTTTTCACCATTCTATGAATTGTCAAACATCTTAATTCATATTGTGCCGATATTGACCACCTTATAGGTTGTATTATTTCCCGTAAGGACCTTCCCTCCATCTATGGATTGATAAGTGGTAAAGCAATTCCTGTTGGGATACATGTGGTGTGAGCGCACTGAGTCAAGAACCCACTCATCAGTTGGTAATAGAAACCGAAAGAATATCTATACTATCTTAGTTGTTTGCTATAGTTGCATCTCCATAATCGAAACTCATTTCCTTTCCTTTGCCTTTACGCTCTGAACAATCTCTTTTAAAATGCCCTTCGTTACAACAATGAAAATATTTTTATTTTGTAGATTTAGGTCTAGATCTATCTCTACCACTAGTGGAACCTTTCTTTTCTATTCTTTCTTGTATAACTAGACCTTCTGCCAAACCTTCAGATCTACTTTCGGATACCTTTTTTTATAACTCTTTTGAGTTCAATGTCGTGTTAACCTCCATGGTAAGAGTTTCGTGGTCGTACATCATAGTATCGATAAAGTACTTGAAGGAATTTGGCAAGGAACACAACATAATAATGGCATGATCTTCATCATCAATTTTGACATCTATATTTCTTAAATCAATGATAATTTTATTAAAATCTTCCAAGTGCTCTTTAATAGACTTATCCTCCTACATTTGAAGAGTATATAATTGATGAGCGATTATTTCACTCATAAATCAAGTACATTTGACTTCAAATAATTGTAAGTTCTCAAGCTTTTATATTGTTTTTATATTATTTTGTGTATTTATCGTATGAAATAAGAGATTGAGACTTAGCGTATGTTTGGTACCAAAAATGAAGAGTTCTAAAACTTTAGAGACGTTAAAGACGTATTTAAGAGCTGAAGCACCTTGGCATTGTATCAAGGCGTCTCAGCCTTCAAAGAGAAGGAAAAACCCAAATTTTGGGCAGAAAGGCAAGCGCTGTGGCGTTGCCCTTGGAGCGCTATAGCTCCCATCAACTTGGAAAATTTCCAGAACTGGGAGCACTACAACACTGCCTATGGAGCGTCGCGGTGCTCCCCTAAAAAATAGCCAAGCGTTGTGGCGCTCTCATCCTTCAACTAGTGAAATTTAACTATTGCCAAGAAGCAATGCAATACCCCTCACCCTCCCCCCTTTCCCCCCGACATCAAGATCCGTGTTTTTTGCAAGATTTCAAGAGGCAGTCTCGGTCTTTCATTTCCAAGGTTTAAAAAGACTAGTTTGGGTACCAAGGCGTTTTGTCCTGATTGAGGCGAGGCATAAGCCTTGTACGCCTCAAATTTTGCATTTAAAAAAAAAAAATTAGAGATCTAAAATATAAAGCATTGATAAACAAACCAATAAATCATCATAAAATGTCATAAGAGTCATAAAATTGGAAAATAAAACCTCAAATCTCAAACAAACCACAATATAAATTCAAACACACAATGAAAATTAAAAGGTCTCATAATGCCAAAAGATAAATTAAATATATAAGTCTAATCTAGATTTAGAAGAATAAAACTTGAAACCATCCTAACCTAGAACAAACTAGAATTAGTAATCATCCTCCAAATCATCATGGCTTGAAGGATCTTCCGAGGAATCGTCATATCTTATTAGCCCTATCATCCCCCATCATCATCAGTTTCGCCTTTTTAGTGATGATTCATCACTAAGAATGGAAGCTTTAACTATTGAAAAATAGAAATAACTAATAAGAGCTGAATCCAATAAAAAAAAAGTAAAGAAAAGAGTGGGTGGAAGTGTATCTTGGTCAGAACTCAAAAAAAAAGAAAGAAAAAAAAAAGGAGGGGAAGTGCTGGCTGCAGGTGTAACTCAGCCAGACCAGAGAAAAAGAAGGAAAAAAAGAAGGAAAAAAGAAGGAGGGGAGGTGCTTCAAGTAAAATTTGGTCAGAGAAAAAAGAAGAAAAAAAAAACAGTGAAAGAAAACAAAGCTGTAGTGAAGACCAGTGAAGAATGAGGAAAGGAGCACGTGAAAAAAAAAGGTGGATTGGAGGCTGAGAACAGGCTGACAGCTAGGGTTAGGTTCTTTTAGTTTAGTTTTTTTTATTGTTTTTGGGCTGAAACTAAATGATTTACCTAAAATCAGACATGGGCCTTTTATAAAAAGCCCAAATTTTATAAAAGAAAAGGCCTAATAATTAAAGTAAAGGGAGGCTTACGCCTCCCTATTATTACTGAGGCTTAAGCCTCAGTATACGGCTCAAGTGTGGGAGGCGTAAGCCTCCCAGGAAAACCTTGAGGCTTAAGCCTTGAAGCTTAAAAAAAATGCCTCACAGTGAGGCGCGCCTCAGTTTCGCCTTTTTAAACCATGTTCATTTCATCTGATCTAATGGTCAAGATTCCACCCGACCTAGATCATTTTGGAGCTCCTTAAATGCACACTTAAGTCTCTATTTCAAGTGTGGAGAGTTGGAGAGAAAACACAAACTGGAGAACTCAAAAATCATAGAGAAGGAAGAGCTTGGTGCTGGAAATTTAGAGAGGAAGCTTGAGAGAGTTGCTTGAAGAATTGAAATTTGAAGTTCTAGCTCCACAAAAGAGATTTTCTCATCCTCTTTCTCACCCTAATTTCATTTGAATTTAGTATTGTGCTTGAAGTTATGAACATGTTTGGATATATAAAATTCTTATTGAAATTACTATTGGATTCTCGTATGTTAAACTAATTATTATATGTTAGGGGAATGATGTAGCTTATACTTTGATTGTATTCCTTGATTTTCAATATGTTCTTTGATATTATTCTTTAATTTATTTGTGCTATTTCATGCTTAATGCTTATTGATTAGTTGGCCATTATTTGGATAAATTGGTTTCTAAAATTCGGCACTCAAAAGAGGAAATTTTAGATATGACCATAGGACAGTATAACCTAAAATTTTGTAGAGTTTGAGAGAACCTATAATTCTTTCAAGCTATGATCAAAGAACCATTAAACATAATAAATTTCTAGTTTTTTGATTCAGAATATAGATATTAGAATCAGGAATTTAAGAATGATTTTGCTAGACACTCGAGAGAGAGAGAGAGAGTAGAAATACTATCAAGTTTTTGGCTTATAAACTAGGAATAATTGATTAGAATGCAATTGGCGATCAAAATATATAGTTGATAGATAGGGGAATTCTATTCCCAAGTACATCTGTGCATAGAGTTTCCATAGTTCATTTTTATTTTTATATTTATATTTGTATTTATTCAAGTTATAAATTCATTTAGTTTGGTTACCTAGATAAAGTTAAGTCACGATAATTCTGATACTTAGCGATAATTTAATACCTAATTCCTCGTAGGATCGACAACTCTATACTTATCACTTTATTACTTGTTTACGACCCGTGCACTTGTAGTTATTTTACGTACATATATTTCGCGTAACAATAATCTTTTCTTTATAAAATCGGTTAGTGAGTGACTTGGTCATGTACAAGCTTTCCATCTTCAACCATAATTTTGTAGCTATATCTTCTTTAGAAACTTTCCGCAGAACCTCATCTCTTAAGCTCAACAAAATTGCACTGTGTGCTTTTTCAAAAATTTCATCCTTGTCTTCGTCTGACATAGACGTCGGTAGAGCGTCCCTACTCCTTAAGGCTTTCACCAAACCTAGCAGAGCCCGCGTCTTTATCTACCATATCGAATTTGGCAGTCATCATAACCTTGATCTGATACTAGTTTATTCATACAAGAACACCAATGGAATAGTAATTGTAGTTGTGAATAGTACGTATATGTGGATAGTGACATATACGTGAATAAGTCTTAATGATGTTACTTATATGGTGAAATAAACACAGACAAAATAAGACAACGCTGTTCAGCTATATACGATAGCCTACGTCCACGGTCAGAGAGTTGCGAGAAAATTTCACAAGGAAAATTACAAGAGCTACTGACAAATTACACCCAAAAGCACTCACTCAAAACTATCTTAAACCCACAAACTTTTCTCTCACTATTAGAAACCTTCAACCATAATGTGGTTGATTTCTTGCCATAATATCGGTAAGTTTTCAACCACAATATTACAATGAGAAAGGAAATTAGTACCTAATTTATGGCTTCGGTAGAAAATAGAGATCGAATTTAGGAGTGACGAAAGCGCGACTGAGAGACAATAAAGGGTGAATGAGTGCTAAAGTGGGTTTTATTGCACCTTATAAATATATATGTATTTTTTTTACAAAATTATTTCAACCTATCCCTACACTTTTAGGGAGTCAGGAGTTCCCAAAAAAATAGCCAACAAAAGAGCATGCATTTTTGGCGCCTTCAATTTTGGGACCTACTTTGATGCCTTTGAGGAGTCAGCATTAGCCTAGTGTAGTGTTTCCCAACGCCTTCGGTGAAGAGCGTCAGCATACATGTACCCTTATTAGGCAAAGTAATTTCAAAAAACCTACGTCGATGGACATATCCAAAAGTGTCAGAGTTGGTCTCTAATATTGACACATTCAAGAGCAAAGAATTATGTTGGCAAACACTACAAGAAAACAAATCTATAACGACGACATGAAGTCATCGCTATAAGGTCTTCTATAGTGATGACATTTTTATGTATGTCATCGCTATAGTTTTGGTAGGGGAAAATAGCGCCACATCTCATGCCAAAAATTATACTGTACACTCTATAGTGATGACAAATGTCATTGTTATAGTATTTATTTCATCAATTTTAATTTTTTTAAATGTAAAATGAATAAAAAAACTAAAAAATTAATATATTTAACCTATAACGACGACATTTATTGTCTTTATAAAGTTCTTGTAGTGAATTTTAATTTTTTTTAAATGTAAAAAAAATAGTAATAAAAAATAATAATATATTTAACCTATAGCGACGACAAATATAGGTTTTGAATAAAATTATAAGCAGTAAAATTATATAAGTTTTGAATAAAATTATAAGCGGTAACGTTAACCACTCTAAATCTAAAAAATTTAATAAATTAGTTGTCGTTATAGGTTTCAGATGAAATTTTGAGCGGTAATATTTACTGCGCTCAATTTCGAAATTTAGATGAAACGATGTCACTTGGGCTATAGCAATGACTTTTTATATTTATAGTGACGACAAATGTCGATGCTACATAATAAAAACTCAAATATTTTTTTTCTTCTTCTATCCTCTCATTTATTCACTCACTTTCTCCAAACCCGACTTCCTCTCATCCTTTCTCTCTAATTTGTAGTCTCTCTCACTCCCTCTCATCTCTCACTAATATATATTCATATATATATGTACATATATATATACGCATATCTATTTTTTTTCTTTTATGTATTTATATAAATATTTTGTTATAAATACTAATTTTTTATTTCCTTGATTAATTGTTACTCAGGTTTGTGCTATTGTAGATTTCAAGCTTTGTCTTCATTATAGAGGTAAGTTTTCCTATATTGTAATGTAATTTAATTAATGTTTTAAATATGTGAATTAAATGTTTTAGGTATTTATATGAATATGTGGATTTTGTGTTATAATTTTGTGGAGCATTTATTGATTTGAGGTTGAATATACTTTTTGTGAAATATATATTTTGGTTTATAAAATTATTAATAGTTTGATTTTAGAGTATGGAATATTTCTGTTTAAGAGTGTTAGTTTTAATTTTTGACATTGATTTGGAAGTTTATGTTAGGAATTATTAGCCCAAGATTGACTACCCAAGAGGGGGGATGAATTGGGTTTTAAAACTTTTGCGGAACTTTTCAACTATTTAAAACCATAGACCACTATTTTGAAACCATCAAGCTAAATCAATAATAATACAAGCATATAGCAATAATATCGAGGTATTTAAGCATATTAAATATCAAACACTTAAATAAATAACTTGAATAAAGTAAAGAGTGTAGGGATAAAGAAAGTGCAAACTCAGTTTTTATGAGGTTCGACAAACACGACGGTTTGCCTACGTCCCCAGCCATCGGCAACTTGCTTTGAGCTTTCCACTATTCGGATCAAGATTGTGGGCTTGACCGACCCTTGTACACAACAAGCGATTTCTTCTTAGGCACACTCATGCTTTTACAATAGTCTTGATTTCGACTCTATCACACCTAACTTGGACTGTTTTGACTCCGGTGCCAATCCTCACCAACACGGATTGTTTAGACAATGGTGCTAATCTCACCAACTCACGGATTGTTTAGACTCCGGTGACAACCTCACCTACACTCGAGTTGTTTAGACTCCGGTGACAACCTCACCTAAAACGGATTGTTTTGACTCCGGTGGCAACCTCACCTATGCACGGTTGTTTATGACTCCGGTGCCAACCACACCTCACACTCAAATGGTTTTTCAATATAAGAGTGATCACACTCACAAACTCTCCTCACAAAATAATGAATGTAATTTTAGCTTAGGAGATTTGAGAACAATGCACAATGAATGATCTAAGATTGGCTCAATATGATTTGAAAGTTAATTCAATGTAAGAATAGGCTTTTAAACTTTGAAAGTGGTTGGATAACAATTTAGGTTCATGTAAAGTATTTTAGAAGTCTTAAAATAGCTTCTATTTATAAGCTTGATTAAAAACTAGCCGTTTCTAACCGTTACACAGACAATCTGTCATTTTCAGTAGACCGAATATGCACTTTCGGTTGACCGAAAAATACTAGCTCTTGGAAGTATGGTTGTAACGGTCGGATTTAAAAAATCGTTAAAAAATAGCAAATAAAAAACAGAGGAATCGGTAGACCGGTGGAATTTTCGGTAGACCGAAAACTATTTTGGCAGTTTCATCATTTGGCTATTTTTTCAGATTTTGACAGCTTTTGGCGTTTTTTAAAAACTGACTCTTAAACTTGTTTTAAACACTTTAAAAATGTTAGAAATCAATTTGAAAAGAGTATTTTGGCTATTGCAAACTTGTTTTACTTTCACAAAGATATTTAACAATAATTTAGAAAGTATTCATACCGAAACATATTCTAGTTTACAAATAGAAAATCTTTTTTTAGCCTATATCAAGTAGTCATGATTTCAAATATATTTGTAACTTATTTAAACTTAAGAAATCATGTTTTGAAGAATATTTTGCCTATTCAAAATCATTATTTTCTATTTTCAAACTTCTATAATAAAACAACCATTTTAAGCTTAAGATAGTTTGAAAACTCTTTTGAAAAGTATGAGTCAATGCAAAGAGAATTTGTGTGCAATGAACTAAATCAAATACAAGACTAAATATGAATATACCCTATCTAAGCATGGTCTTGTATCTTGATTGTCCATCTTCAAGCTTGATTATAATAACTCTAATATGCATCTATCTTCAAGCTTGATTCCTTGATCAACTTGAATTAGAACTTTTAAAGCCATTTCACTACACACTCAAGTTAAATCATTAGTACTAAATCAAATATTTGTTATCTTCAAAATAAGAGTGAGTAAGATTGAAATCTCAATTTCTCAACAATCTCCCATTTTTCGATGATGACAAACATTGATTTGTGTGATAAAATAAAATATGCAATAAGGATATGAAAATATGAAGTTTGACAAGTTTACCTTAATTCTTATCATATTTTAAGCTCCATCTCAAAAATATGCTTTGAGAAAGTAAAAGGAACTTTCTCTTCCTTTTTAACTCAACTAAACATCATATGCATATTATGAGAAAATTAAAAATATGTGCTAAACTAAATTCTCCCTTTTAAAATATGCACACTCATTTTCATAAATCAACATACTTCTCCCCCTTTTGACATCATTAAAAAGATAGAAAATAATTTTCAAACTAGATGTTTCGTAAAGAATGAATCTTTTAAGATATTTGCAAAATAAGTATAAGGTTGAAAAGAGTTTTAAGAAAATCTAATAAAAATCTGAATAGTTATTAAAAATCTCTTTCATATATATATATATATATATATTTAAAAAGGAGTAAGGACAAGATATAAATAGAGATAAGTGTCCTTATTAAACCTTGAATGCTCCCCCTTAAAATATGCTTAATAAAAAGAGAGTGAAACTCCCCCTTAAACTTATAAAGTATGCATATTTTGAATATTTGAGCTTATAGATACCACTCGTGAAAGTTTTAGCTTCTGGATACCAATTGTAAAAAAAATTCATAGATACCAATTGTTAGAAAAAAATCAGCTCAAGGGTACCATTTGTGTGAATAACTAAGTTGATACTAATTAATTTAAATTAAAAACAAAGACCAAATAGATACCAATGGAATTTCAATCAAAAGCAATCATAAAGAAAAAAATATATTCTTCTCCCCATATTAGTTCACGATATTACTCTCTCCATTTGAATTTATGACAAAGGTGTATGAAAGAGTAATACATAAACAATTTTCTCACATTTGAAATATAGAATAGCAAGTTATGCAATAAGGAGATGTGGAGGAACAAGAATTGAACAATCTTCAAAATAAGAATAATAATGTCAAACATAAGATTGAACAACAATATGATACTAAAATAAGAGTATTCTTTTTATTTTTAGCAAAACTTCTTCTATTGATAATAAGTATGGCAACTATAGCATATTCAAAATAGAGAAGTTGCATCTAATTAAGATCATGAAAGCTTTAAATGTTTCACTTGTTGGCAATGTATTTCTTCAAGTGTAATCATCATAAAACATATGAGAAATTTAAATCATTAAAGCACAATAGTGAAATAATTTCAGTTTTCTTTATTTCCATCTAACTATAAAGAGCATATAAAAAAAGATGCACTCAAAAGATATATGATCAATTTAGCACAAGTAAATCATAAATATGCACCCCCTCAATATATGAATAATGATCAAAATATCAATAACCAAAGTAAGAAAAGATCAATCATATATGAGAGATATCAATTATAGAAAATAATTATTTATGGATACCAATTAAAATTATGTCTATAGATATCAATTGTATTTTGAAAAACTATATCAAGTTGATACTAATAAAAGCAATGCCAATAGATGCCAATTGTGAATATTTTTGCTCAAAGATACCAATTGTAAATCAAAACACATTCTTCTCCTCCTTTTGATATCATTAAAGAGTTGCATAAATCAGAAGGATAAGATTGATACCAATTAACAAATATAAAGTAAAAACATGAATAAGCAATAATAAGTATCCAATCCAAACATGATATGTTATCCGAGTTTAAACAATCATAAGAAACAAAACGTGTCTTGAAAACTGATGAGAACCTTATATGTGATATTTATCAAAAAAATTTTCTCATAAATGTCATAGAATAAAACATTATGCACAAATATTCAAAATGACAAAGTTACACAATATAAACATTGAATTCAATTAACATGTCATTTTGAGTTCAAATACATCACCAATATAGAAAAAATAATTCAATTAATTATGCATGGTATTTGTTATGTAAAAACTATCAAGCATTTGCATAAATATAAGAGTTTAAGTAATATGCATTGTGCAATCCATCTGAATCACATATGAGCAATTAATATGTCAATCAAAATTAAGCTCATAAATAAAAATTCAAATAAGATCGAAGAAATAAGAGAATGTGAGAAAAAAAATGTCAAAAATGCCCTAAATACTCACTGCACTGCGAGTTTTCGGCAGACCGAAAATTTTCGATCTGCCGATTCTGGCGGAGAGAAAGCACTTTCTAGAGCACTTTTTCGGTAGCCGAATCCTCTGTTCCAGCAGTGTTTCGAAAGATTTTATTTGAAAAATGATGAAATAGTTTTTACCATCAACTAAAAACATTGAAAAATATCATTTTGAAAAGTATGGAATCATTTTTGAAGGTTTGAGCAAAACAAACAATATTTAGACAAAATAACTCAATAGAAATAATTAACCATACCAATTTTTGTTTCGATGTCTTCATAGATTTCAAATGCGCAAGCTCAAACTATTTTAGGAAGACATATTTTGATTGGTTAATGAAAATGTCATCCTTCCAAAAGCTTGTCATCTTCTTCGTGTTGACGTTGAACTTAATTATCATCTTTTGATTTGTCGTTAAGCTCCAATATACTCAAGCTTAGTACCATACATACAATCATATTATCTATACTTTTCTTCTTGGAAGAGTCATTAGTTTCATCAAATATCACATGCATAGATTTTTCTACTACTTAGTTCCTTGATTTAAAAAGCTCTCTTTATGCATTACTAGTAGTAGAGTCACCAAGAAAAGTTCCAACATTGGATTTTGAAATAATATTTTCAAGTTATTTTTGGTATTTTAAAAACAAACAAAGTATTTATATCCAAAGACTCTAAAAATATCCAATATTAGGTTTTTGATCATTTCAAAACTAATAATGACATTTCATTCAAAATAAGTTTAATCAACACTCGGTTTAAAACATAACAAATAGTGTTGATTATTTTGGCCTCAAAGTATTTTAGTAAAATATTTGTATTTGATATGGTCAAGGCCGTTTTGAAACTAATAAAGAAAATCATGTAAATCCTTTTTAAAAAATTATCAACTAACTCAAAAGCATAATATTTTTCAAAAATAACTAACTTGGTTTCCAAAGTGACATGCTTGACAAATCTTGTTATTTCCAAAGAAAATAGACTAGGTAAATCATAACAAGATTTCTTTAGTAAAATTTTGAAATTGTACGCATACTAGCATATCCAAGTTTTCTATGCCGTAAATAATAAATATTTTTCTTTTAAGACAAAATAAAATTTATCTTGACTTGAAAATATTTTAACAATAAAAATAATTTTGTTTTGATAAGATATAATTTGTTCAAAATTTCAAATTAAACTTTTAAAAGAATAAAACAAACTTCAATAACCAAATCACGTAATTGACAAGAATTGAACATATTAGATTTCTAGCAAGATATTCTCAAAGATAGGTAATGAATTGTTACTGATATTATTTATGCCAATGATCTTACTTTTTGTGTTGTCTCCAAAAATAAAATTTCCACCATCATTCCTTTGTGAAAGTTAACAGTTTGGTGAAGTCATTAGTTTTGTTCTTGGAGTACCCACTTTCTTGCTTGTTCCTACAACAAAGATTCAAATATGGATTTTTGGTACCCATATAACTTTGGGTCCTTGGGGGATAGTCTTTGAATTCTTTGGTACCCATTCTTGTTTGACACCAAAATATGCATTTTTCTTGATGGAGCATGAAAAACTTGTATGTTCATCTTGATTACAAAAATTGCATACACAGTTTGAGTCACTACTAGATGTTGCTTTGACAAAATAATTTTTGTAATACTTTTGTTTTTCAAAAGGTTTGTATCCTATACCACCTTTGTCAAAAACACATCTTTGTCCACCAAGCATCATATTAAAATTTTTCTTTCCATTGGTGAACTTGTGGACAACTTTAGTCAAATCGAAAATTTTGTCATTCAAGGTAACATTTTTATTTAACAAAATGTCACAATTACTACAAGGTAATTTTGTTTCCTTTTCTTTTGTAAGCTCTTCAACTATTTTTGACAAACTAAAAATTTCCTTTTTGAGAGCATTATTTTTGAAAATAAGTTTTTCATAGTTTTTGTGTAAATCATTACAGTCACTCAATAGATTTTCATATGATAAATCACAATCACTATCATTTTCATTAAACTCACTACTTGTATCACTAACATTATGAAATTTACTTTTAGGTTCAAGTGAGCTTATCTTATTTTCTATTGCCATGAAGCACATGTTGTCTTCTTGATCTCCTTCATTGCTTTCTTTCATCAAGATCTCATGTGTCATGAGCGAACCCATGAGTTCTTCTAGAGGAAGTTTGGTGAGATCCTTTGCTTCTTGAATTGCCACCACTTTGCTTCTATATGCTCTAGGAAGACTCCTAAGCACTTTGTTCACCAAATCTATGTTAGAAAATGATTTTCCAAGAGCATTGAGAGAATTAATAACAGTAATGAATCTAGAAAATATTTGTGCAATAGTCTCATCTTTATGCATATTGAATAATTCGTATTGGCAAGTAAGAATATTAATTTTTGTCTCTTTCAAAGAATTCGTGCCTTGATATGTCACTTCAAGCATATTCCACATATCATGAGCATTTGTGGCTTTTTCAACATTATTGAATATATCTCTATCCATACCACAAATCAAAATATGCATAGCTCTACCATTCTTTGTAAAAGCCATTTTATCATTTACATCATATTCATCAATTTCTTTATCAACAAACTTATCACCAACTTTTTTCTTAAAAACAAATGGACCTTTAATAACAATATGCTATAAATCAAAATCTAAAGATTATAGATATGTAAGCATCCTACTTCTCCAATAATTAAAATCGGTTCTATTGAAAAATGGTGGTCTAGTTGAAAACCCCTCATTTAAAAGATTTTGAAAATTGTTTGGGTATGTCATCTCAAGACGAGTAAGTCCTTTAAATTTGAGCACCAAACTCTGATACCAATTGTTAAGAATTGTTAGCATAAGATTGACTACCCAAGAAGGGGGTGAATTGGGTTTTAAAACTTTTGCAGAACTTTTCAACTATTAAAAACTATAGACCACTATTTTGAAACCTTCAAGTTAAATCAATAATAATAGCAAGCATATAGTAATAATATCGAGGTATTTAAGCATATTAAATATCAAACACTCAAATAAATAACTTGAATAAAGTAAAGAGTGTAGGGATAGAGAAAGTGCAAACTCGATTTTTACGAGGTTCGACAAACACGACGGTTTATCTACGTCCCCGGCCCTCGGCAACTTGCTTTGAGCTTTCCACTATTCTGATCAAGATTATGGGCTTGACCGACCTTTGTACAAAACGAGTGATTTCTTCTTAGGCACACTCATGCCTTTACAATAGTCTTGACTTTGGCTCTATCACACCTAACTTGGATTATTTTGACTCCGGTGCCAATCCTCACCAACACGGCTTGTTTAGACAATGATACCAATCTTACTAACTCACGGGTTGTTTAGACTCCGGTGACAACCTCACCTACACTCGGGTTGTTTAGAATCCGGTGACAACTTCACCTAAAACGGATTGTTTTGATTCCGGTGGCAACTTCATCTATGCACGGTTGTTTATGACTCTGATACCAACCACACCTCATACTCAAATGGTTTTTCAATATAAGAGTGATCACACTCACAAACTCTCCTCACAAAATAATGAATACAATTTTAGCTTAGGAGATTTAAGAACAATGCATAATGAATGATCTAAGATTGGCTCAATATGATTTGAAAGTTAATTCAAAGTAAGAATAGGCTTTTAGACTTTGAAAGTGGTTGGATAACAATTTAGGTTCATGTAAAGTATTTAAGAAGTATTAAAATAGCTTCTATTTATAAGCTTGATTGAAAAATAGCCGTTTCTAACCGTTAGACAGACAATCTGTCATTTTCGGTAGACCGAAAATACACTTTCGGTCGACCGAAAAATACTAGCCCTTATAAGTGCGGTTGTAACGGTCGGATTTAAAAAATCATTAAAAAATTACAAATAAAAAACAGAGGAATCGTTAGACCGGTGGAATTTTCGGTAGACCGAAAACCCTGCTTATTTTGGCAGTTTCAACATTTGGCTATTTTTCAGATTTTGATAACTTTTGGCGTTTTTCAAAAACTGACTTCTAAACTTGTTTTAAATACTTTAAAAACATTAGAAATCAATTTGAAAAGAGTATTTTGGCTATTGCAAACTTGTTTTACTTTCACAAAAATATTTAACAATAATTTGAAAGTATTCATACCGAAATATATTCTAGTTTGCAAATAGAAAATCTCCTTTTAGCCTATATCAAATAGTCATGATTTCAAATATATTTGTAACTTATTTAAATTTAAGAAATCATGTTTTGAAGAATATTTTGCCTATTCAAAGTCATTATTTTCTATTTTCAAACTTCTATAATAAAATAACTATTTTAAGCTTAAGATAGTTTGAAAACTCTTTTGAAAAGTATGAGCCAATGCAAAGAGAATTTGTGTGCAATGAACTAAATCAAATACAAGACTAAATATGAATATACCCTATCTAAGCATGGTCTTGTATCTTGATTGTCCATCTTCAAGCTTGATTATAATAATTCTAATATGCATCCATCTTCATGCTTGATTCTTTAATCAACTTGAGTTAGAACTTTTATTTTCACTACATACTCAAGTTAAATCATTAGTACTAAATCAAATGTTTATTATCTTTAAAATAAGAGTGAGTAAGATTGAAATCTCAATTTCTCAACAGTTTATTATTGACCTAGGACGTAGACGGTGGCACTGCGGTGCCAAAACTTCCCGAGAGTTGGCGCTGGGGTGCCATTTTTGGCACTGCAGCACCATTTTTCTGCTGATTTGGCATCGCGACTTCCCAAATATACTATTTCTTCGTTGTAGCCCCGATTTGCCTCTTTTTCGTTGCGTTACAACTGTATCGGATTCAACTTCAATCTTAATGGTTTGAATAACCCATTTTGGAAGCACAACTTCACCTCATTTTGCATAACATACCTTTGTTTCATTCTCCTATCAACATAAACGAATAAAACATCAAAAGAATAAGAAAAACAATTGAAACAACTTAATATAAACAAGAACATAGTGAAACTTAAGGCAAATTAGCACTAGATAAATCCAGTTTTATGGAGTTAACAGTTGTCACTATAAACTCATTTTCTTGTAGTGAAAGGAAACTTTTCTTGCAGTATATATGCCATTTCATAGAATATCTACATCATGGTCATCTCTATAACATGCATAATACCATAACTTTTAAAGTATGTTGGGACATTGATTGCATATGTGACGCAATCATATTGATAACAAAATGCCAATATACATGACCACATATGCCAATATACATGAGCACATACTCCAAGCGCAAGCACAACAATAAATTATAAACATATCACAATATTTATGTAACAAGTAATTCTTATGTTACAGTTGAGTATTTTATTTATGTTAGTATTTTATTTACTTAGTGTCGCAAAGTGTATGGTTCAGAGCTGTTGTCAGTATTTTAATTTAGTTAGTGTCACAAAGCGTATGGTTCAAAGCTGTTGTCAGTGTTTTATTTACTTAAGTGTATGGTTCAAAGCTGTTGTCAGTGTCCTCATTTGTCGATGTGCTATTGTTTTGAAAAGGACATGGCTGATATGTCATTCTTTTATTCCAGTAATTTTCAACTTATAATAAAAATCAATCAAAAACTTAACTTGGCCTTTCAATCCCATCAGATATCCGAAATAGTCTTTTCATGCTTCATGAGAGTTTTAGGTGGTACTTTTCATGAATTTATAACTAAAATTAACCACAATTGTTATTCTCTGGAAAAAATTTACAAAATGCCCTTAATTAATCAAAAAGTGGTTAGAAGTGAAAAATTCTCAAACCAGTGAAAGTTGCACTTTTGAAGTCAAAATAGTGTTATTGTCCACCATACTTGGAGTTATGATAGCCATGAAGCTGGTCTAAGCATTCCCAATTATCGAGGAAAAAGATAAAGTGAGGGAGAGTAACAGAGAATGAGATAACGTGAGCAAGGGAGAGAAAAACCGATCTTGGCATTCCCCGACATGAATAGTTTTAAACTAGTCAAAGTTTTTACCCAAAATCTTTGTTCAGTCCTTGCATTCAAATTTTTAACACTATATATAGATCTCAAAATTTGACTATTGGCCCCCGATTTTCAAGATTTATTTTAATTAATCTAAATTACCTAAACAAATTTCCGACTTTGATTTATAAAATTTTCATAGGTTTTACAGATATAAATTTAAAAATTAAACTAGCAAAAAAATAACAAATTACTTTTCTTCAACCATAAGCAATATTAATAAGTTGCTAATACAATAAAAAATACATAAATTAGTTTATACGTCACAAGACTAGAATTACGTAGAAAGAAGAAAACATATGCATGAGATTTTGGTTGGTTGGCCGTATCTTTTACTAGGTGGATTGTAGGGTTTCACACTCCAAAACCATTAACCAAAATGACCAACAACATATGCCTTTCAAACCGACCAAAACAACCAATATTCTAGAAAAAGCTTAGCAATTTAGTTTGAATTGGTCGATATATATAGTTTGTCAGTGTTTTTTGAACATCCTTTGTCTTAATATTGTCTATTGTCTTGTTTTATTGAGTACTATAAAGGTGTGTGGGTACATCAATTTAACACAAACAAGAGAGATCATTGCTTTGCAAAGTTCCTTAATATGCAATCTTTGACTCCAAGAACATGGCACATGTACAACAAAATTCGTTACTATGAATCTTTGACCCCCAAGATCCATGTTTTTAAATTCTTTGCAAAGTACTCATTCCAAATTATGCTTGGCAATGCTCAGCACTATTCTCGACCTTGCTTAACATCACACTCGACCATACAAAAAGGCTACTTCACAAAAAAGTTTCAAAACATGCCTTCTATTAAAAATCACACTCATAAAGTCTAATTTCTCTTATGTTCATAATAAAATCCGATTAAATGTTTAATTAGTTATAAACTTAAATCTCCTGATTTGATTTTTTTTTTTTGGAAATTTGTTTCTGCTTTTGTGGTGTGAGAAAAATACAACCAAGAAAACTTGCAATTCAGTCTTAGGTGAATAAGTATTTGCGTGGGAGGTGGTGTGGGTTTGCGATTTTTTCCTTCAGCCCTAGAACTATTTTAAACTATTTTGAAATAGTTCTAGAACTATTTTTAAAATTAATAGTGGTGATAATTTTTTCAACTATTTTAAACTTCAAAAATACATATTTTAGAGAAGAAAATTCGACCAGCTTCAAACCTTTAAGCAAAGTTCAAGTATAATTCTTAAAAGTAATACAAAAGTACCAAATCTTTTAATTATAAGGACAAAATAAGCTATTGTACCCCAACTTATGCTAAGAATTTGTCATTTACACTACCCCATCACATTTACAAATGTATTATCACTTTACCCCAACTCTAAAAATGTGGTGTCAATTTGCCTTGATTAGGAGACAATATTAGAAAAAGAAGTCCTTTTACCTGGCAAAATTGAAAGCCCACTAAATAGGAATTAAAAAGAGAATATACGGTGAGTGCCCTCTTTTTTTACTTTGTTTTAATAAATGATATATCAGTCATTTTGCTATAAGACTTGAAGAAAATGAGATTAAAAAATTCCATACTTCTCATATTTGTATAAAACCTAGAAACTGAGAGACTTTTTGTTGTTGCAATCAAGGTTTTAAAAAGCTTATTTGGGATCCGAAACCGAAACATTTTGCTTTAGCCTCGTGAGGCGTAAGCCTTGAGGCAAACTAAGGTGTCAACTTAGGCAATAAAAAGCCTTATAAAAATTCATAAAGACCATAAAGAAAGAGGAAATCATGTAAATAAAAGTCTTACATAACATTATAGCAAAAAGATACATAATTGCATGACAAAAGCATAATGTTCATGAAAATTACTAGCAAAATAATTCATAAACCCAAACTAAAGTCATCAAAACTATAAATCCTAATATTAATAGCATAAGAATAGAACTTATAAGTCTAAAAATAATTTTCTAAATTAAAGCCCTAAGAGGTCCTCATCCTTATTACTATATGAGTCTTTGTTAAAAGAGGAAGAAGGCAAGGAAGAGTGAAGAGCTATCGTGGGAGAGAGGGAGAGTGGCTGCCGTAGGAGCTTGAGTTTTCAGTGATGAACTGAGTCTTTTTTTTTCCTTAAGTTCTAGTTCTAAGTCTAGAAAGTTGGGTTTTAGTGATTTGTCCGACTAAATTACTTATAACATAAAAAATGCCCAACTAAACTAGTTATAAATTTAAAAAAGACCCACAACATTTCAAAAGAAGATACATACCAGTTGAGCTCAAAAAATTCGCCCAACTTGATTCCTTTCCTCTATCGTCTCGAGGCGTGCCTCAAGGTGTACGCCTTGCACACCTTTCAAAACCATGATTGCAATTGAGAATGATCAAAAAGAAATTTGGAGAATTCACAATTTTATACCCACGAAATGTCGCTTATCCAGTAAAACTCTCTTAATCAAGTGTATTTCTAATACATTAGTGTTTTCACCTTACAAGATATATAAAATATCTAACCTTGTATGATAATCGGGGCGAAGGGACACAGTATTTGCATAAATTGGAGCAAAGCAAGACTACACTTCATAAATTAGAGCTTGTGTGCGAAATTTCAAATATAAATGAGTAAATGACAATTGACAACTCTCAGACTAAGTCCGGAGTCATAGGACATTATGTCCTAATTATATAATACAGAAACGTTTCATATGCAAAAGAAGGTCTGAAGTATATTTCACAATTGCGATCAAAGTGTAAAAGGTAAGGAATTAAAAAGTCATTGTATCTAATGGGAGACTGAAATTGAGCTGGAAATAGTTGACTAATTCCATTTTGAGCTGCAGCGTTTTTGTTGTTTTATTTATTAAGTAGCTTTGCCCTAGCCTTCACTCGTGTTTGTGTCTTGATTTGATTTTGAAATTTAACTTTTCATGTAGTGAAAAGAGTTATAAGTTTAAAAATCCTCTACTTGTCACGCTATTTCCTCCAGTTATATCCAAAAAATATATCAGGTACTTTCTATTTTCTATGCTTGTCCTTGTTTTCATTTATCCCTGTTTGCGTTAAGTTAATTCTTATTGTGCTTTATATATATATATGTACACATTGTACTTTTTTTTAACTGTTGTCTTAATTTTAATTTGAAAATACTTAAGGATTGGAAGGCATGGAGTTTCTTTCTGGGGTTGGTGCTTCAATTGTCTCAAAAATGTTGGAGTATACACTCAAACCAGTTGGCCGCCATTTGGGTTATCTGCTTCAGTACGAACGTAATGTGAGTAAACTCAACGATGAACTAACACAATTGACGATTCGATGGAGGGACATGACCAATATTGTCGAAGTTGAAAAAAGAAGCGGTAACGAAGCTTTAAAGGCCGTCGAAGACTGGCTAAACGAGGCAAATAGTTTCATCTGTGAAGAAAGTAGAGCAGAGATTCTAAATGTTGAAAAGTGCGCAAAGGCGAGGTGTTCCAGCTGCAACTTTCCGAATTTGTTGTTGCGTTATCAAATAAGTAGGCAAGCGGAAGAGATAGCGATTATAGTTGCTGCAATCAAAGGCAGATCATTTCCATCGATTTCTTACCGTCCTCCTTTAGAGATTTCTATTCCGAAGGAAGACAGCGAGTGCGAATTTCCAACAAGAGATCATATTTCGAAGGGAGTCATGGAGGCGTTGAAAAATCCTAATGTCAGGATGATTGGGATTTACGGAATCGGTGGAGTTGGCAAGACTACGCTTGCAAAACAAATAGCTCGACAAGCCAAAGAAGAAGAGAAGTTGTTTGCAGAGGTGATCATGGTTACTGCATCCCAAACTCCAAATCTTGAGAATATTCAACTTGAAATCGCGGAGACGATTGGTCTGAAATTTGCTGATAACGAGACGCAATATTCTATCAGAGCAAATCGACTTCGGCAAAAGCTACGTGATGGAATGAAGGTTCTGATTATTGTAGATGATGTCTGGAAAGAAATTGATCTGTTTGCTGTTGGAATAGATATCAAAGATAATCAAAGCGGTTGCAAGATTTTAGTGACCTCAAGAACTGGAGATTTATTCATTTCTATGGATATTAAGGAGAAATTCATGGTTGAAGTTTTACATGAAAATGAGGCAACAGAGTTGTTTATCGAATTTGTGGGTGATTTAGGCAAAGACCGTCGATACAGAGATTTATTAACTGATGTGGTTAAAGAATGTGGCGGCCTACCACTCGTCATTCAAACCGTTGCACGTGCATTGAAAGATAGAGAAAGTAAGGAAATATGGGATGATACCTTGAATGATCTGAGACACTCTGCCCCAGAGAATATTGCTGGCATGCCCGGAAAGGTGTACCAGTCTTTAAAGATGAGTTACGACTTTTTAGAAAGTGAAGGACAGAAGCCACTTTTATTGCTTTGTTGTATGTTTCCAGAAGATACACTCATAAGTGCTGATGAGTTACTGATGTATTGCGTGGGTCAGCGCTTGCTTAAACACGTTGAGACACTGGAAAAGGCAAGAAAGAAGTTGCACAATTTGATAGGTATACTGAGAGAAAAGTGTTTATTGCTGCCTAGTGATCATGTCGCATCCCACAATGAGTACTACTACTGGGTTAAAGTTCATGATGTTATCCGCGATGTTGGCGTAAACATTGCCAGAGAAAAGGGTTCGTTTAATATCTCGTCTATCGCTGAGTTGGAAGAAGGGTTTCCAAAAGATCCAATTGCAATATCGTTACTTGGTGGTGATAATTTTGTCGGCCAACTTCCCAACACGTTGGCATGCCCAAAGCTCGAGTCATTTCTCGATCACTACTCTTTCAAGCCATATTGGAGACCTGAGTCGCCAATAATTCCAGACCGCTTTTTTGAAGAAACAAAAAAACTGAGAGTTCTAAATTTACCTGGAGATCGTCTAACGTCACCACCTTCATCGTTCAGCTGTTTAATTGAGAGTCTCCAAACTCTGCGTTTAATTCGTTGCGACTTAGAAGACACAAGTTTTATCGGAGTTCTAAAGAACTTGAAATGTCTCGACCTTTCATATTCCAATTTTAAAAAATTGTCAAAACAAATAGGACAGCTAAGTCGTCTACAATTGTTAGCTTTAGATCATTGTCGGGGTCTTGAAGTGATTGAACCAACTGTTATCTCGAGCTTGATACATTTGGAAGAGTTGTACATGAGAGGAGTGGTCTCCATACACTGGGAGGAGGAAACAGTCAGGGATAATGAAAGAAGTAATGTCAGTCTTGTAGAGTTAAAGAATTTGAAGAAGTTGAACACACTGTGTATACAGATAGTGGAAGAAGCTCATTTAATACCGAAAGGCTTGTTTACTGAAAGGTTGAAAAGGTACGAGATATGTGTAGGACGAGAGGAATATATTGAATCCACAATCAATTCAAGAATGCTGCACCTGGAGAAGCTCCCGGGAAGTAGTTTTTTGTATGATTCCGGTCTTGGAAAGTTGATTACAGAATGTGAAGATTTGCGCATATCTAAGAGTGAAATTCGATATGCCTTTCAAAGAGAAGATGGTGCCCACGACAGATTTGAGTTTCGTGAACTGCGCAAATTGAAACTAGAAGACCTACCGAACTTCGTTCAATTCTTGAGATCTGAACGGGGGACAAGTTCCTTGCCTCTATTTAATGAAAAGGTGGTGTTCTTTACTTTTAGTTTTTTGTATGCTTTGATTACTATATGTATACGATTGGTTGCAAAAGTGGCTCCAACATTATTAATGGTTTTCATCTCTCCATGCTTTTCTTTTATTTATTTGTTTTAAAAAATTCATATTGTTTTTGTGAACTTCCAAGTGTTCAAATTTTCGTGTTTTCAAATGCAAAATTGATATCCTAGCTAACCTTTTATTTGCTCATTTAATTCTTTCTTTTGTTTAATTCAATGTTCTTATGATTGAAACCAATCTCGTTTTGTTTTCAAGGCATCATATTTATTTTCATGCTTAAATCTTTAATTATTCTCGAAACTGATTCCTTTAAAAATACAGTGTTGTAGGATAAGATGAGAAAAGATAAAAAAACAGAGCGTATGAGTAGAATAGTGATGCAGGACCAGTAACACCCAGTCCGCACAGCGTGGTCCTTGGCTGCTAAGAAGTCTTATCGTTTCTTTTATTTCAATAAATGCAGTGTCGTTTTGAACTTATGTTGTCGAGTGTCGTTTTTCTTTATCTTTAGTACGTTTCTTTCATCTGTTAGGCCTTTATTCATAAAGGGCAGGTTGAACTCATATATAAGCTGGGGGGTCATATTTTGAAAGGGACTTTTGACTTTTGTAATTCAGAGATTATATTTTAATCGGAATTGAGAGCTCTCTCTGCTCCGTCTGCCTCCTTGAGGCTTACTCCCTCATATTCTCTGCATCAAATAGTAAGAGACAAAAAAGATAGATAAGAAACCGGATTGATTAGATACTGGCAAAATAGAATCGGAAGAGAGAATAGAGATCAGAATTAGACATAAATAGATGAATGGGTAGAAGAGCAATAGAGAAACAAGATAATAATTTATAGAGAAAGAGATCCATAGGAAAAGGAAAGAGAAAACTCAATAATGGTTCATTAATTCATCATAGACTGAAAACAATTAATAACTAAGTCTATTGGACTAAACTAGAAAAGTTCACACATTCTAGAAACTAATAAAAATTAGAAATTTAAATCTAGTTATCCAAAATTAAATAACACCTAATAGTAAGTCTAGATAGTCCTAAATTACAATAATAAGAAAAATAAAAATATTTAATTTCATTATATTATATTCTATTTCTACATCAGTCTTCCAAGGTTCAAGAACTCAAGTACATCATAAACTAATAAGATAAAGCATAGAAAAAGCAATAATCCAAAATCTTGAGTCATGATAAAGGGGTAGAATCTTGAAATTGGAGACTGGTTCTACTCTCCAATATAGGGCAAAGTATGAATTGGACTTGATGATGTGATGAGGTAATCTAGTATGTAGACTCATGACAACTGTTGAACCAGAACTAGGTTGAGCAGATTGTATTGGTGAACTTGGATCTGAACAAAGGTAGCAGAAGAGATGTCTAAGGTGTCGGTGGGCAACTGAAGTGGAATGGCAATATGGCAATTTGGAGAAGAAGATGGCAACGATTAGACTTGCAGATTTAGGGATTTTTCAGAATTTTTTTTAGATATTGTTTTTTGACATATGTTACTTCTTGCATTATGGGACAACAATAATTTTTCTCTAAATGATGAAAGAGCTCAATTTTTTTTCAATTTTTTTTATGGAGTTTTGAGAATGGAAAAAAAAAATAAAGGATATGCAAAAGAAACGGAACTAGACTTGCATACTAATTGATGTAAGGATAAGATGAGAAAAGATATAAAAATAGAGAAAATAAGTAGATAAGCAAGATAAATAAGAAAATCAGATAGATTAGGGAGAGACAGAATAGAATCAAAGAAGAAAATTAAACAAGAATAGTTGAATAGGTAGAAAAGCAATAAATAGGCAAGATAAGAACTCAAAAAGAAAGAGAACATAGGAGTAGAATTCTTAATAGTCTGAAAAATAATTAACAACTAAGCCCATTAATAGATAGACAATTGAACTCAACTAGGAAAGTAAACACATTTTAGAAACAAATAGAAAATAGAAACTAAAATCTAGTTATCTGAAATAAAATAATACCTAATAGTATATCTACATAATCCTAATAATTATAGTAATAATAAACTTCTTAATATATTGTATTCCATGTCTACGTCATACAACTTTAAATTTATTTTGATCCAAAATTTTTAAATAAGTTTACTTTCAAATCTTTGCCACCATAATGCTGAAAATATTTAAATTGAAATGCATAACAGTATATTACTTTCTATTCGTGTCATTTATGAAGTTAGAAGTGTGTTTGTAGGTGGCATTTCCTAGCTTGGAGAAATTGAAATTGCAAGGCCTTAGTTCCGTACAGACTTTATGGCCGGACCAACCTCCACTCTTGCGGAAGTTGTATATAAGTGACTGTCCAAAACTGAAGACATTGAGCAATACTTGCACAGAAGAAGAAATTAAAGAACCTCTTTACAATGAAGCGGTACTCTTTCTTCTTCTTTGATCACTTGCTATTTTTATAAATGCTCTGTTTATGCTCGCCTCTATTTTAACTTAAATAGGAGATGAAATAAAATGATTGGCTCGGTAGCTCAAGTTTTACACAGTAACAATTTTTTTTCCTTTTAAATTAAGCAAAGAGAATTTTAAGAGAGAGAGATAGAGTTATTAGAAATTGGTTTTGGTGTGTAAACGAATAAAGCGCAGATTAATTTGTTTTGAAAACACTCAAGAAAACATTGTTCATTGTAAAATGTATATTTCACAAAACCTTATTAGTTTCACTCATGTGAATTATATATGGTTGAATTTTATTTGTATTTCTATATGATTTGAAAAAAAATGATTCTTGAGAAATCGGGAGAAGATGAAAATTTTCCACCAATGTTTTAAACTATTTCTTTAGAATGTGCTGTTTAGTTTTCACCCTCACTTGATAGCGTATAAATAATAGATAAATTAAGATTTGGATTTCATACGTTGTTTTTAAAAATATCAATATCCTTTTTTTGTTTAGTATTTTCTATTAGAGTATTTTTTAGAAAGTTAATGTGAAAAAATACGATTTTTAAAAAATGTTTGTTTTGCTGAAACTGTATTTTGATCAGTTAATATTTGAATGAACAACTAGTACTATATTTTTCAGTTCATTAATATAATTGAAAATTACCTTTGCAGGTTGCATTACAGGTTTTGCCATCATCAGAAGTTGGTTACAAAAAATTAGAGAAATTGACAATTCGTTATTGCGATAGTTTAGAGTTTCTGTTTTGTTTTGCTATGTTTGAAAGCCTTGTGCAGCTTAAGAGGCTAACTCTTGTCGATTGTGGAGCCATAGAGGAGATAATACGATACACAAAAGAAGCAAGAGAAGAAGAAGGAAGCTTCAAGAAGATTTCACTCCCTAAACTTGAATATTTAGAGTTAAGTTATCTCCCAAAACTCAAAAGGTTTTGTGAAGCTGATTGTATTGAATGTCCATCCTTGTTACAACTTGAAATTATCAACTGTCCTGAATTGAGGCCATTGATTGCCAATTCTGCCTCTACACCAACGCTAACAGCAGCAGTCGAGGGAGAAGTCGGAAAAAGAGACTCGTTGGCAGAACAACCCCAGTTCATTGATAAGGTAATGTCACTGATCCAAATTACTTTTTAGTCCTTGTTCAGTTTCGCACTTTTGTTATTTTTCTTTTCATTTGACACTTTTGTTATTTCCTCTACACTTTAAAAGTGGTACTTTTCTAAATTTATGTCTAAAAATAGTGTTTTCATAAATAAACCTTCTAAAAGTGGTAATTTTAAGGGACAACATTGCCCTAAAGAGTTATTTATTCATTTCTAGCAGAAAAGAAAAATCCATAAAGGGGTGTAATTACAAAAGAGAAAAATACCGCAAAAGAATGGTTTAATAAAATCATCTCTTTGTTCATGGTAAGGGTGATACTTGAAAGAGAACTATGGAGATGAAAAGAAATAATTAAACAGTAAAGAAAAAAGCAGAAAAAAAGGCCATGAAAAATTGGAAATGACATCTGAATTCTCAACAACTCAAAGCCATGAGATCTGAAATTTCAATTACAGGCACCTTTAATAATCAGTTAGTCAAAAACCTCACAAGCGGTATTTTCCTAAATATTTTTTCAAAATAATGTTTTTCTAAATAAAATTTAAATATAGTATATTTTTTTTAATTTAATATTTTAATACGACATCTTAATACAATATGTAACTATTGAAATTATGACAGTATTATAAGTTTACAAAATGTATAACATGAATAATATAAGAAAAACGAAAACAAGAACAGAACATGAATTACAACAAAGGAGAACTTGAGCTCAATGGAAGAAAAAAAAAATTGTACTAATTTCTTGATATTTCCTTACTCTAAATTACCATCATCCAATTACATGTATATTTTAAAAAAAAATGGAAATTTTTTGTTTGTTTCTTTTTTATAGAAGAAAGTAGTAGCAAATTAACTATCATTATGCTTCAAAGATATCGTTTTCGAACTCCATCTTCAACCAAATACGTCTCAACTCACCTGTGATAGCAAGGAATGCTTTAACTACCTTCTCATCTTTCGTAAGAGTTCTATAAACTACCATTATCGTCTCCAATCTCAAATCATCAATCCTTCTCACTATCTTGAATAATAAATTGCTCTATTTCAACATTCGCTTTCCTTGGCTTTTTCAAAGCTACAACCATTAAATTCATTCCTTTCCTAAGATTCTTCAACTCATCAGTCTCATTATCATTCCCCTTTGTTTTTTTCTTTTTCAAATTTCTTTCGAATGTAGATGTAGATGCAATACAAGAAGACTTTCCAAGCTCGTCTTCTTTCCTGTTTTCATTTTCGACTTCATGCTCAGTTGGGTCAAAAGGATTCACTTCCTCATACTCAATATTTGATTCCTCCGTAGGTTGATGGAGTTGGCTTTCTTTAGGACCTGTAGCGTGACTTCTAGCTGTCTGATCCTTTCCAACAAGCATGTCCATTTTCTCATAGTTTCTTATATGCTTGTATTGAAGTCTGGATGCTTTTGGATGGGCCTACAACTCAAACCAATTTGAAACTACATTAGACAATCATTTGAAAGAAATAATAAAAAATATTAAAAAAGTATATATCTAAGATCTCACCTTAACATAAGTTTCCCACACAGAGTTTGTTGCCTCAATCATTTGAGTGGAACAGTTAAAACCAAATCCAATATTACTTAGGATATCTTTTGCAACACTGAATTCTTGATATGATCAGAATGACAAGATATCTCAAATATCTCGTTGACCAAACAAGCCACAGTTATCAATGTAGTTCTTGCGAAAACCCATCCAACTTTTTGCTCTTTGTGTATTTGATCTATTAGTGAGTCTATCAAATAATCATCCATGTCATCTAACCAAGTTAAGTTCCTTTTGCTCGTGATGAACAAATTAGATTCAGTTTCTTCAAATCATTCCCTCTATAGAAACAATTCATATTTGATAAAAAACAAAAAAACAAAAAAAAAATAAGAAAACAAACCAATAATATGCCAAAAATCATTGTACTAAATTTAACAAGATAATTAGCATCAGAGCAAGCAGAATTACAATAACAATCCAATACACCCACTATGAGCAACAATTACAAACTATTAAGAAGAAAAGCTCATAGAAAACCCAAGACAAGACTATGTTTTACACACATATATATACATATAGCAACAAATTTTCAAAACTGTAATAACCAAAAACACAGATTACTATCTTGGAGAACAATGTGTTACAATGCTAACACAAAAATATTTAGTGTTTTTATTTTTATTTTTTCCAAAAATCATTGGGAAAAAAAAAAAGATGAAGCAGCTTCATCAAAAAGATATTTTTATTTTTATTTTTTAAAAGAAAAGAAAGAAAAAAGCCTGAAGTGTAAAGTGTAAAATGTAAAGCTCTTATACAAGGACAAGTGTAAAGTGTAAAATGTAAAGCTCTTATACAAGGACATGTTCAGTTATTAATTAAGGTTCATAAATTGGTTGTAGCTGCATTGATAAAATGAGATATTGCCCCTTTTCATTTGGTATTTCCTTTTAGAGTATTTTTCAGAATGTTAATGTGAAAAAATATGATCTTCGAACAAATTAATATTTGTTTTGTTGATATTAATCTAGAACTAAAACTGTATTTTGATCAGTTAATATTTGAATGAACAACTAGTACTATATTTTTCAGTTCATTAATATAATTGAAAATTACCTTTGCAGGTTGCATTACAGGTTTTGCTATCATCAGAAGTTGGTTACAAAAAATTAGAGCGATTGACAATTCGTGATTGCGATAGTTTAGAGTTTCTGTTTTGTTTTGCTATGATTGAAAGCCTTGTGCAGCTTAAGAGGCTAACTCTGTGGAAATGTGGAGCGATAGAAGAGATAGTACGATACACAAAAGAAGCAAGAGAAGAAGAAGGAAGCTTTAAGAAGATTTCACTCCCTAAACTTGAATATTTAGAGTTAACTAATCTCCCAAAACTCAAAAGGTTTTGTGAAGCTGATTGTATTGAATGTCCATCCTTGGTAGAACTTGAAATTTATGGCTGTCCTGAATTGAGGCCATTGATTACCAATTCTGCCTCTACACCAACGCTAACAGCAGCAGTCGAGGGAGAAGTTGGAAAAAGAGATTCGTTGGCAGAACAACCCATTGATATTTTCAACTTAATGTTCATTGATAAGGTAATCTCACTGTTCCAAATTACTTTTTAGTCTTTGTTCTGTTTCCCACTTTTGTTGACACTTTATTAGGTTTAGTATTCTTTTCACAGTGATGACTACCCTTTTTTTTTTTTTTTTGATGTTAGAATACCATTATGGAAATTCACAGCCAGCTATCTATAACTGCCCACCACTTTGACAAAGCAATGGTAGACATAACTCTGTAAAGATTAATATAAGAATTAACAAAATGAATAGCACTGAACTTCTTTTGGGACTGTTTTAGATTGAGACTCTGCGCTGAGTAATACTCTAAGGTTAATAGATGCATCAGCACTAGTTCAAAACATCGTTAGTGAAAAATTTTCTGATGCGAGAAAAGAATATACTCGTACTCACACATATATAAGCACACATAAACACACACTTGAAAATACGTACACAGACTTATATTTTATATATATATATATATATGAAAATGTGTACTTCTAGACGCATGTAGCTTACATATGCACAATTGTTTCATTTACACATATTTTGTCAAAAGTTTTTCTTGTAATAAGAAACAAGTCATAGTTACTTGTTTTCTTATTAATTTGGTGACTTCCGCTTAACTAATTAACCGCATACATCATAATGATTTGGACGTCCTACAATTACGTATGGATTAATTAAACTCTTACATATTCCCTGCTTGAAAGAGTTTTCGAAGAAAAAATAAAAAAAAAATATTTATAGTCTAAAATGGGCCCCACATGATTACTTGATCTCAATAAAATTCGGAAAAACTAATATAGTACCAGAATTTGACAATTTGTCAATTCGGACGTACTCACCGATTAATTCCCATGTTCAAATTTTTTAATTGTACTTTTTTATATGGTGTTTCCTAACGAAACAAGGAGTTCACAACTACAGGACTCTAGCTAAGAAAACACTACAAACATATATGAGACTCCTAATATAACAACTACTTTTAAACAAGTCTGGATTGCCGTGAAAATTAGTATAGAACTTTTTTTTTGTTGCTGTTGAGACTGAGATTATGTTCTGAAGAGTGACAGTGATAAGGTTCACGGATGCATCAAGACTCTTCTTCGTTGTCAAAACATGACAAACTTAAATTTTCTGATGCGAGATTATAGTATATTCACGCACACACACACCTATATACACATACACAAACTTGTATTGTTTATTTATCTATCTATGAACTATGAATGTGTACTTATACACGCATATACCTTACACAGGGAAAAAATTGTTCCATGTACAAACATATTTTGTCAAAATTGTTTCCTTTATATTCATAATTTCAAATTACAATTACTTGATTCTTTGTTGTTTTATTGACATCCATATGACTAATTGACCACGTGCATCATACTGATTTGAATGTTCTACAGTTACATATAGATTACCTGAACTCTTACATATAGTCCCTGTTTAAAATAGTGTCTTTCGTGAGGAGGGGTGATCTGAAATGGGCCCCAACATGATTACTTGATCTCAATAACTATAAATATTTGAAAATTGTCAATTGGCCCTGATATCCCATGGTTCTTCTATGACTAATTCTTATGTTTTAATTTTTTTTTTTCTTATTATGGAAAAGTTATGGCAACATCGAGAAGAATATAGTGGTTGGACAGTCCCACGCTTAAGAACGCTAGAATTGGGAGGACTTCCTATGCTGATGCAGTTGTTTGAGGATCCAGAAGACTTGCAATTCTTTCAGAATTTAGAAACTCTCACTGTGAGAGATTGTGGCAGATTGAAGAGCTCGTTCATGTCATCCTCTGCAGCTAAAAGTCTAGCACAACTCAAAAGAATGAGCATTTCTGAATGTAAGCAAATAAGGCACGTAATTGTGGAGAATGAAGGTGAAGGTGAAGGTGAAGCAGCAGACAGTGGTGAGATTGTCTTCAGCCAGTTGGAGACTTTAAGACTTCGTGACTTACCCAGTCTCGAAAGCTTCCATTGCGGGAATAGTAACTTACGATTTCCAAATTTGGAAGAAGTAGACGTGAGCGATTGTGGCAAATTGAAGAGCTTGTTCATGTCATCCTCTGCAGCTAAAAGCCTAGTACAAGATTGTGGCAGATTGGAGAGCTTGTTCACGTCATCCTCTGCAGCTAAAAGCCTAGTACAACTCAAAGAAATGAGGATTTCTAAGTGTAAGCAAATGAGGCAAGTAATAGTGGAGAATGAAGGTGAAGGTGAAGCAGCAGACAGTGGTGAGATTGTCTTCAGCCAATTGGAGACTTTAAGACTTCGTGACTTACCCAGTCTCGAAAGCTTCCATTGCGGGAATAGTAATTTACGATTTCCAAATTTGGAAGACGTATTCGTGAGCGATTGTGGCAAATTGAAGAGCTTGTTCATGTCATCCTCTGCAGCTAAAAGTCTAGCACAACTCAAAACAATGAACATTTATAACTGTGAGCAAATGAGACAAGTAATTGTGGAGAATGAAAGTGAAGGTGAAGGTGAAACAGCGGAGAGTGGTGAGATTGTCTTCAGCCAATTGGAGACTTTAGAACTTGGTGATTTACCCAGTCTCGAAAGCTTCCATTGCGGGAATTGTAATTTACGATTTCCAAATTTGACAAAAGTAATCGTGAAAAATTGCCCTGAGATGAAGAGTTTCCCCCCTGGAACTGTAATCACCTCCAATGTAGTTTGGGAGGGTGATATGAATCTGAATAGTTAGTTACATATTGGGAGAAGAAGATGGACCTGCGTGAGGCAGTACAAACCCCATTCTCTGCTTCAGGCGACACATAGGTAGATAGATGAATGGTATTCTTCCGAATCCGAATAAGCTGGACTGGCTGGCCCGTTCCAAATAGATGGTATTTATATATTTCTTATTTTGCTTTTACCATTTATTGGATATGTATGGTAGAATTTTATTAATCCGTTACATATATATATATATGGTTGCCAATCCGGTAGGTATTTTTTTTTTATGAGCAATGCTATGGGGCACCAGTGGTGCCCAGCACCACAGTGACATGTCTGTTTGTCATTGGATGATTTAATTAATAAACTGGGTCCCACATAGGCCCCACTTAAATTATAATTATGATTAGCCAGTGACAGACTGACACATCACTGTGGTGCTGGGCACCACTGGTGCCCTATAGCATTATTCTTTTTTTTTACCTAACAAATATATTTTTTTATTGTAAAAGATAGGAGAGAGAAAAGTCATTAATTATGCACGTCTTTTCATGCACTTCATTAGAGCCATTGGATCACCATTAGATGATGATCTAACGGTTCAAAAAAAAATACCTACCCATAGGTAAAAAAAAAAAAAAATACCTATTGGATTGGCAACCTATATATATATGCCTATATTTTGAAGATGACTTGGAAATAATTGGTTTAGAATCAGTGTATTCTTTTTCTTATTCCAAGAACATGTCGGTTGAAGATTTGGTCTATTTTCTCTTCTTTTTCGCCTCTTTAATTTTTCTTAGTTTGGAATTTTTTTTTTTTCAGTTTAAATGTTTGAAAATGTGGCTGCTTTGCTTTTATAAATTCTCCCTCAAAACTTTTTTTTTTCTTTTTTAGTTATGCTATGAGGCATTTTAAGGTGTCAAGCACCACATGAAGTTTCAGTTTTTCACTAGAAGATGAAATTAATACATTGGGCACCGTATAAGGTCCCACCTAAAGTGTCATTTTATCTTCTAATAAAAAACATGTACCTCATGTAGTGCTGGGTACCTAAAAGTGAAGATGAACTAAAATTTTTCGGTATTTAGCTAAATACTGCAACTAACTTTTTGTTCTCACAAAACTAAAAATTCTTAGTAAGAGATTGTGATAAAAACCTCTATTTTTCAAAATAAGAAAAAAAAAAAACACCTTAAACTACTGTTTTGGTGAAACTTTAAATGCAAAATGTCTAAATTACTTTTACATATATTTCTAAACCTAATTTTTAAGATAATTAATAGATATTTTTATGATATTTTTGTATAAATAGATTTTTTTTAAAAATGAATTATTTGGATATTAATGTCTAAAGGATATTATTGTCATTCAAGAAAAAATTTAGTTAAAAATAGATTACTTTCCTTTTTCCTGTTTTGAAAAATAGAGGGATACTTTTTTAGGTTTTGTAAGAAGACGTGATTAAACGTAGTATTTAGCCAAAATAGAGGAGTGTTTTTTAGATTAACTCTTTTTGAATAGAGAAATTAGGCGAAATATGCTCCTTAATACCCCTATTTTGGCTCGTATGCACAAGTTAAAAAACATTTGAAAAATATGTGTGCAGACGAAAAT
>JXTC01000003.1:450917-476324 GCA_002914845.1 Trema orientale
CGTGATATATGCATATTTTACAAACTTTTATTTGGGAGAGCATACGGACCAAAATATACCTATTATGATGCATATTTTACCTAATTTCTCTTTGAATATGGTATTATACAATTTTAGTACTTACTGTGGCACAGAAAATCAGTAGCATTAGTAAATAAACTTTTTGAGGAAAAAGAAAAGATATCAAGGTATGTCTTGCTCTGCTATGTATGTTTTTTATTTTTTCCTCTGGAGCTCTGCTATGTATGTTTACTTGGGTATGATTCCACATTTTTTTCCCTTTTTTTGGGCCGACATATTATTGAAATTTTTAAAAAAAAAATCACCTAATTCATATGAATATTCTATAAATACGACTTTCATAAACACGTAACATTCTACAAATTGTAATATTCAATTCAAGCAATACAATTTTGGATACTCTCATTTTCATAATCCTGTATAAACAGTATTTGGTATTGCTCAGCATGAGTTTGTTCCTGGTTTATGTTCTTTTCTTTATGATCTGGCTCTTTGAAAATTCTTCTACTTTTATTAGATTAATTTTTTTTTCTTTCGGAATTGATGTAATATAAGTTATTGTCAAATCGGGGAAGTATATAAACTTGAATAACTTATAATTCTTCTTACATTCTCTTCGTACTTCTGTTATGTTCGTATCATTTGCTCTTTAATAGTCTCCTAGCATTACTTAATATTAGGGATAATATATTAAAAAAAAAAACTCATGACTTGTAGCATTTTATCAAAACCAACGTCTTTTACTAATATTAAATAAACCTTTCCATTTGAGTTTTTCTATCAAATTTCACTGGATCCATATATATAATTAGAGTTTAAATTATTGAAAGTGAATATTTTTAACTTTTGAATCAGATAACAAAATTAAAAAAAAAAACTAATTTTTATGTAGTTAAAAGTTCTTGAATTCCACAGAGATTACAGATTATTTTTTGGTCTTGATAATTGCCTTCCGAGTATTTCTATAGATACCAAATAAAGACATTTTTGTAAAAATTTTAAACTCTAATTTTGATTATACATGTAAATCCAGTGAAATTTGATGAAAAAAATACAAATAAAACGTTTTATTTAATATTAACGAAAGGATAATGCTTGGGATACTAACTATTGTATCAAATTTTTAATACCAACACATGTGGCGTGTGATTAGTGATAATATTTAATCTATTTATGGTAAGTTTTAATACACCAATTAGATAGTGACAACAAATATGCCATATGTGTTGGTACCAAAATTTTGGTATAAGAGTTATGATCTCTAATATTATCCTTAAAGAAAAGGCGTGGTTTTATTTTTTTTTTTTTAGTAAGAGGCTAAAAGTGTGGATTTTTATGATATTATTCCTATTAATATTATTAAGTTTTTTCGTTGGTTAATTGCTGAGTTATAGCATATATTCTCCTTCATAGAGATTTTTGTTAGATGATATTAGGATCGCAAATAAACCAAGTAGAAACCCTAAATCATTCATGCTAAATTGATAGGGTAGGGTTTGTTGAATATATACGAGTCCATGGCTAATCTGTAGAGGATTAGTGATGGAGAGAACGAAGGAGGAAACGTGAACAAGAGATGATGTTTAGAAGATTTGATCTTCTGCAGCCTAAACCCTAATGTCACTCAGATGGAGTTCTCTGTAACTGATGGTAGGTTACAGAGAATTAAGCGCACGTAAAAATTTGGCTGCAGGGACCATAACTCTAATAGATTCTTTAAATAGTCCCTATTGGGTATCCATCAAACCCAACTGGGTGACTAACAGGGTATCCACACTAGTATCCAAACCCAGTTGGATATTCTGACCCAGTCTTAATTAAATCACTTATTGGGTCCTTATGAAATAATATGGCCCAATACAATTGAATTGTATATGTGGCCCAACATAGGAAATATAATTTCCTAACAATCTCCTACTTGAGTCATATATGCACCGTACATAATTGTATTGTAAACTGAAGTATGGCCACGAAATTCCCATATCATTCCCGAATATACCTGAAGTTACAATCCCGTCCATCAGACGTATCAACACAAAACCAAAGCGTTCGTCATTGCACTTATTTGGATGGTAACTAGAACTCTCAATGATCGCGTACTAATACACCCGAATAATACAGATCGAGTATGGAATATGGCATGAAAATTACACGCAATATGATTTATAGTGTCTATTTCCAACTGGTCCTCTTTAAAATTTATTGAGATCAACCTTAGTATTTCCTCTTTAGTGCATTACCGTAAATTTTATTGTTAACTATAATGAGAAAGCAAGAAAATATAAAATGCATCACATAATATATAATGAACAGAGTCTAGAATAAAAACCATCATCAATAACCAAAGTACTGCAGTATACAAATATAAACAAGTATCACACAATAAGCATCTAAACTAAATTACAAACTCCCACTAAAACTACACACCATCCGAAAGTACAACACCCATGCGAGCAGTGTGCTCGCGAAAGACCTTAGGTGGTAAACCTTTGGTAAGTGGATCTGCTATTATAGAGTTTAAACTGATATGCTTAGTTGACACTAAGCGACTCTGAACTCTCTCTCTTACAGCTAGGAACTTAATGTCAATGTGCTTTGACTTCGATGAGCTCCTATTGCTGTTGGAATATAAGACTGCTGAGTTATTGTCATAATAAAGTTTTAATAGCCTTTCAATGCCATTTACTACGTGTAACCCAGTGACAAAGTTTCACAGCCATATTCCCTAATTAGATGCCTCATAACAAGCTATGAATTCTGCCTCCATAATTGAAGTAGCTACGAGTGTTTGCTTGGCACTCTTCCAGAAAATAGCTCCTCCAGCTAAAAGAAAGACATAGCCCGATGCGGATCTCTTATTGTCTAGACATCCTGCAAAATCAGAGTCGGATTACCCAATGATTTCTAAAATGTCTGACCTCTGATAAGTGAGCATGTATTCTTTTGTTCTCTATACGTATCTCATAACCCTTTTCGCTGCCTTCCAATGATCTACTCCAGGGTTACTCATATATCTGCCCAACATTCAGCTATGAACGCAAGATTTGGACGCATACATACTTATGCATATATCAGACTCCCTACAGCCGAAACATAAGGAAACTGTTGTATGACTTCTTTATCAACATTATTCTTGAGACTTTGACTGAGACTAAATTTATCTCCCTTAGACACTGGAGTGTCCGTTGATGCACACTTATCCATACGAAACCTACTGAGTACTCTCTCGATATTACTTTTTTGCGATAACCCAAGGATACCCCAAAAGCATTCTCGATGTATCTGTATACCTAATACAAAAGAGGCGACTTCAAGATCTTTTATTTCGAAATTCTTCACAAGAAATCTCTTGGTGTCATGTAGTAAACCTATATCACTACTTGCCAGTAGTATGTTATCAACATAAAGCACCAAGAAAATAAACTTACTCCCACTGAACTTATGGTATACACAATCATCAACAGGATTCACCTTAAAACTGAACGAGATGATTGCCTTATGAAATTTGTGATACTATTGACGGGAAGCCTGCTTGAGACCATAGATAGATTTCTCGAGTTTGTAGATCACAGACTTTGGATCTCCCGATACAAAATTTTCTAGTTGCACCATATATATTATCTCATCAATGTCACTATTGAGAAACGCTGTCTCAACGTCTATCTGATGAAGCTCAAGGTGAAACTAAGCCACAAGTGCCATAATAATTCTAAAGGAGTCCTTCGAAGTAACTGGAGAGAAAGTCTCTTTAAAGTCAATACATTCCTTCTGAGTGAAGCCTTTAGCAATAAGATGTACCTTATATCTCTCAACATTGCTTTTTGAATCCCGTTTGGTCTTAAATATCCATTTGCAACCAATGGGCTTCGAACCTTCACGCAATTTGACGAGATCCCAAACGTCATTGTCTCTCATAGACTTCATCTCCTTATTCATGGCATCGATCCAACTTTGAGAATTGGGACTTTGTTTGACTTGTGTGAAGTTGATTGGATCATCTTTCACTATCCTAATGTCAAACTCATGTTCCTTGAGATATATGACATAATCGTCCGGAATCGCACTTCTCCTTTCTCTAGTGGACCTCCTCAAAGGCACTAGTTCTTGAGGCTATTGAGTTTGCTCTACAGGAGCATTTACCTCAACTGGGACGAAAACCTCCTGAATATTGTCTTGAAATGGAACGATTGCATCCTGTACAATGATATTGTCAGGAACAGAATCTTGAGTATTCTGACCATTGCCAATAGCTACTATAGGAAGAGAAATGAATTTCTATTCAAAGACAATATCCCTAACCTTATCTTCCCTCCCAAACTCAATATTTTCAAGAAATTTGACATTTCTCGTCTCAAAAAAAGATTTTACTGTGAGATCATAAAACTTATAGTCTCTGGATCTTTCAGAATACCCTACAAAGTAGCAGCTTACTGTTCTTGAGTCCAGTTTCTTTTCATTTAGCCTGTAAAGCCTTGTCTCAGCTGGACAATCCCAAATATATAAATGACTTATACTGGGCTTTCGCCCAGTCCAGAGTTCATAAGGGATTTTAACTACTGCTTTGCTTGGTACTCTATTAAGGATATATCCTGCAGTTTTGAGTGCATCTCCCCATAGTGATTCTGGTATGGTAGAATGATTGATCATACTCTTTACCATATCATTTAGTGTCCTATCGCATCGATCAGCAACACCATTCATGCTAGATTTCTCAGGCATAGTTTATTGCGGGACGATGCCGTACTCTTCTAAATACTTAGCAAAGGGCCCTAGATGTTACTCACCTGATCTGTCATATCTATCGGAGTATTCACCACCACAATCAGATTTGACAGCCTTAATTTTCTTATCAAGCTGATTTTCAACCTCAGGTTTATAAGCCTTAAATACGTCCAGTGATTGTGACTTCTCATAAATTAAGTATATGAACCCATAGCGAGAATAATCGTCTATGAATGTTATAAAGTATTATTGTCTATTCCAAGAAGCCGTACAGAATGGACCACAGATATCCGTATATATCAGTTATAAGATGTTAGAGCTCCTATTGGCACCTAACTTCCTAACGTCTGTCTATTTCCCCTTTATACACTCAACGTAGACTTTAAAGTCTGTTACATCAAAAGGACCAAGAATTCCATCAGATACAAGACGTTCAATTCTTTGTTTAGAAATGTGTCCTAAGCGTCTATGCCGCAACATCGATGAGTCCTTATTAGTTAATTTTTGTTTTGTACCTCTTGAATTAACATGCAAAGTTTCATTAACGGAGGGTTGGGTATTTAACATATATATATTGTCATTAAGAAAACCAGTACCAACAACAATTGAATCATGCATAAGACTAAATAAATTATTTCCGAAAGAATAAGTATATTCAGATTTGTCCAATACAGAAATAGAAACTAAATTCCGCCTTAAAGACGGTACCACAAAAGTCTCATATAAATCCAAATATTTTCCAGAATTCAAAAACAACTTAAAATGCCTTATGCCCTCCACTGAAGCTATTTGGTCGTCGCCCACATAGATGAATTTTTCATCATCACTTGGCTTCCAACTCCACAGGTAACCCTATATGGAAACACTAATGTGAATAGTAGCACCCGAATCTACCCACCAAGTGTCCTTAGGAATAGAAGTTAAATTAACTTCAGAACAAATATAAATTAGAAGCTTACTCTTTTTAATACGCCAAGCTTTGTACTTGCGCATTCCTTCTTCAAGTGTCCACCATTTCTATAAAAGAAGTAACTGTACTCATCTTGCTTCTTCTACGCCTTAGCAGGTGGAGCTACTGCAGCTTTCTTAGCCTTATCCATTTTCCTCTTCTTTGTCTTAGAGGCAGTGATCAAGTTAGCATTTTCAGGTCTTATAGCTTTGATTTTCTCTTCCTCCTGAACACAAATGGCTATTAACTCATTAATATTCCATTTATCCTTTTGGGCGTTGTATATGGTCTGTAGGTTCCCATACTGATTAGGAAGAGAAAGCAAAACCAAGGCCACAAGTAAATCCTCATAAATTTCTAACTTGAATTCCTTAAGCTTGCCAGCTAAATGAGACATCTGTATGATGTGTTCCCTTATATTTCCTTTGCCACTGTACCTCATTGAGATGAGTTTCCCTAAGATACTAATCATCTCACCTTTTTCATTCTTGAGATATAATTTCTCAACAGTAGTAAGGAAATTCTTAGCATTTTCCTCGTTTAGCAAAGAGCCCCGCATAACTTCCGGAATAGAAAGTTTCATAATCATGACACTTATACGATTGGACTTTTCCCAAAGCTCAAAGTTCCTTTTATCCTCAGTGGAACTTTCTTCTGTAAGAGCAGCGGGTTAGTCCTTTCTAAGTGCCAGGTTAAGATCCATATAACCTAGTACGATCATGACATTCTCTTTCCAAGACTTAAAGTTTGTGCCCGTAAGCACAGGAATGGTACTCAAATTGGTAGAAAAATTAGGAGCAGAAACTGAACAGAGAACAAAATAAAATCATAAATTAAACATGCTCATAACTTGAGTGTCATATACAGGCATACAATATAATCACAATATATGTAAATATGGTATATATCACATAAAGTGGGCTACCATCACAAGATACCTAGCGCAATATTAATAAGCCTTTCTTTAGGCCAACTCATTAACTTGCAAGCGGTACTCTCAAGTGCAATGATCAAACACTGACAGTAAATTCTGTAAAACAACAAACCTTCTTTTGGGCCGATTTATTGCTCACATGGAACCGAACAATCGTCATGCATTTACCATCACATGTGTGTTTGTTGTCGTGCCAAATGATCACCTTCCTTTGGATCGGTAATCACCTGCATTAACAACAAACTCACGAAATCTTCATATGTCAGAATAAATAAGACTACGCAATAGAGGTTACTTTGGCAACCTACTGCTTTATTGAATCCATCCCAACATACAAGATAAATGGTATAATGAAAATCATCCAAAATGCCCAAGCTAAATAAGATTTTTATAAACTCAAAACAAAAGAAATTGGGTTCATAAAATTTATCAATTCTAAAATCCAAACAGAGTTTTCAGCGGATAAATGCGGGTTATTTCTTAAATTGATTTCGAGTTAATTAATCTTTTTGGATCCCCTTAAATTGAGTCGAAAACGAATCAATTCTATCCAAAAAATGGACTAAAAAACTGAAATTGGGTCAAAAATTGACCCATGTACCCGAGAGGTCAGCCTAGCGCCGCAGCACTGGCCAAAAATGAAGTAGCGCTGTGGCGCTTCTTGCAACGCTCAGTGTTCTGATTAAACCCAGAACACAAGCCCGTAGTGCAAGCATTGCGGCGCTGCATGTGTAGCACCGCGATGCTTGCCTTCTTATCACCCAGCATTGCGGCGCTATAAACACAGTGTCGCGGCGCTAGCCCGATTTTTTGGAAAAAATTTTCCGATCCGAAAATCGTCCAAAACGCTAAAATACCTCAAATCAACAATTTTAAGTCTTAATAAATACAATTAATGACCCTAAAACCCAGAAATAAACCTTTATAACATCATAATATTCAACATATCATGAAAAATACAAATCATACATGAATAATCTAGAAAACCTAATAGGCATAGATTATCAAAACTACAGTCATGCATGATTAATCCAATTAATTTAACATGAAAACATGCTCTGATACCACTTGTTAGATGATATTAGGATTGCAAATAAACCAAATAGAAACCCTATCATTCATGCTAAATTGATAGGATAAGGTTTGTTGAATATACCTGAGTCCATGGCTAATTTGTAGAGGATTAGTGATGGAGAGACCGAAGGCAGAAGCGTGAACAAGAGATGATGTTTAGAGAGTTTGATCTTCTGCAGCCTAAATCCTAATATCACTCAGATAGAGTTCTCTGTAACTGATAGTGGGTTACAGAGAATTAAGCGTATGTGAAAATTTGGTTGCAAGGACCATAACCCTACTAGGTTCTTTAAATAGTCCCTGTTGGGTATCTATCAAACCCAACTGGGTGACTAACAGGGTATCCACGCTAGTGTAATTGATTGGTAAAGCACAAATAATATCATTATGTAATTTGGTACAAGAAGGAAAAGCTTTTGTTTTGCTGAGTTGGGTTTTGGTTTGAGTAAATTACTACCTTTTGTGTTTCATTAGATTTTAACGACTTTTTCTTTGTGTTATGCGTTCTCAATTATTTTGAAAAAAAATGAAAAAAAAATTGAAGGATATTCGCTTATTGGGGTTTGGGGTGTGTTGAGACTGGGTCGTTATTATGAATCGAACACAACGCCGAAATTACTGAGTCATTACTATGAATCAAATATGATGGCGAAGTTAAAGGGTCGTTATTATGAATCGAGCACTATGTTGAAGGTACTCGATCAATCGTTATTATGAATCGAATACGATGCCAAACTTATTGGATCATTATTATAAGTCAAATACGATGCCAAAGTTACTAGGTCATAAAACTGTAAGCGATGCCTTGGAGCAGGGTCACTATATTGACATATATTGACATAGTCTCCAGTGTGAATAATTCCACTGGGAGTTGGGATGGCAATATGTGTGCATTACTTACGCACCATTTTATTGAATTGCTACACTCTATGAATAGTGCCTCATGCTAAAAATGTTGTATTATACTGTGCATATTAAATGGCTAAGGACTAAGCCTGATTTGAGATTGTTGTAATTGGGTTAGGCGTTAAGTATTGATTGTTAAATTATTTATTAATTATCTTGGTAATTAACTCAAGTGGTTATGTCTATTTACTGCCTTATTAAGCTTAGTAGCTTATCAAGTACTATTATGTTGTAGGTAAAGGGAAAGAAAAGATAAATCAGTGAACTAACCAAGTTGTAGATGTGCAATGTACATATAGCCAGATTGTGTGGAATTCTCCGGAATAAAATTTTGATTATAAACATGGTTCAGACTCTATGTGGTTTAGACAATTTGCTAATGTAAATAGTTTTTTTTACTGTGATGTTTTATGTTTAAAATAAATTTTGTTGAAAAATCATATTGTTGAATCCGTATAAGTAGCATATCTCTCTACTACTTTTACTATAAAAATTTGTTTTCAAGTGGCAACGAAGAGGGTCGCTACAGAGACAGTAATGTAAATTTCAAGTTTGTTTTAGTAGCTCTCTTCTTTTTACTCCAGTAACTGTAAACTAATTTTGTCGAGTTATTATTATATTGTCTTTAGTTTCATTTTTATAGTGTTGCTATGTTTGGTAAAGATAAAGAAAATAGGAGGAAAAAAAAAAGAGAAAAAATGTGTATGATGGAAAGGAAAATATTTTTTCTCTATAGGTATTTGGTATATGAAAAAACTAATTAATCTTAAAATGACTATTTTATTCTCTACATTATTATTTTAATAGTGGGTAAGCACGAATAGTCTAGTAAACTAAACTATTTTATTAATTGAACTTTTTTTCCTCCACTTCTCTTCGATGTAAATAGGAAATTTTTATGGGCTACACCTACATTCTTTTTCCTTTCCCTTTTTTGGTCCATTTTCTCTTTCTTTCCTTTTTCATTCCTACCAATTTTATATTTCTCTCGTATGCTTTTTTTTCCTCTGTTTTCCCCTCCTACCAAGCATAGCTTCAGTGTTATGTACCTAATTTCAAATAAAAACTTTAAAACTATAGTAGAAGTCGAAAATTAGCAATTAATGGAATTCGACAAGTTGGAGTAGAAAGAAATGGAAATGAAATTTCATTGAGTGAATATATATGTATTCGTCAACTTTGATATAAACAAGCTATAAGTAGCAGTTGAATAATTTTAGAAAAATTGTTACAGAAAAAAGAAAAATAACACATAACAATATTGTGGTGGGCCATTTTTTTAATCCTCAATGAGAAGGGTGTTTTCATTAAAAAAAAAGGAAAAAAAAGAAAAAGGAAAAGGCCATAAACAAGCCAAATAGTAATGAAACAAACGATTTGAAAAAAAAATGTACGCTTACTTCAATGAATTCATATACGACGATAATTGGATATATTTCTCACATTAAGGGTAAACCATCACATATTCAGGGGGCATCCAAAAATATATTAAGTTCCAAAAGTCATTTTTACATTCGAATGAATTCTTAGGAGATTTTTTTTTAAAGTAGCAAGTCCTTTTAAAGAAGTATGGACCCACAGCAGCAGCTCGACGACCAATAGCAGATGTTTTAGGCGTTGATTGCTCAGCTTAACTTTTCCATCTTTTTCAGCCATCGTTTTTTACTGTTGACTTTTTATATAAGTGAATAATACTATATACGTGAATAGTACTATATGTATGAACAGTATTCAATCTAGCATGCTCTGACACCAGTTAGTATGGAAATAACCTCCCTAGTAGACACGCCAAATTGCGAAAGTGATAAATAAAATGAAATAAGAAGACATAATTTACATAGTTCACCAATTTAGCTACGTCCACGGGACTACTACAGATCTTTCACTATAGGAAAAAAAATTTACATAGTATTTATAACACTCATAACTCATAACCTTGACCCCAATTACATCCAAGAATTTTTCTCACAAAATTTCTCTCAAGAACTTCTTAGTTGAAGCTATTTCTTTGTCTCTCTATATTGAGATTTTTCTCTCTTTCTGTTGGGATGCCAAATGGAGTTGTAAAAGGGTCTATTTATAGGCTAAAACTTTTTCCTTTCACATGGTTGGTAGCCTACAAAGGCTACCCATTGTCAATAAAAATGAGCTTGGAAAGTAGGAGTAAAAAAAACACATATTATATTTCATTGTCAAAAAATGTGGTTGGTTATTATTATTGACTGCTCATATTTTTTGTCATCAATTTCACTCCAAAAGAGTTGAAACACCTATAATTGGTATCAATTCATCTTGATTGTCATTTATTGACAAGAACTATAAAAACAAAGTAAAAACACATCAAACCAACAAAAATGTCTGAGACTTTACCATTATTTGAGCTAAATGATACTTAATTTGTGAGTGAATTAATCACTCATTAGCAAGTGCATACGGTTACAAGTAATATAGATTTAGAACTTAAGAGTGTCGAACCCATAAGGATTGAATTTTAATTCAATGCTAAGTATCAAAATTTTCTCAACCCTATCTTTATCCAAACAATCAAAAAATAGATTTTAAAGAAATAAAATAAAGAAAGTTAAACTATCGTGCAAAATAAATAAAAGTAAGCAATAAGAAAAATGTATAGATTTACTAATTCCCCAACCATCCTTTAAGCATACAATCTCCAAATTTCTCTCTTAATTAATTAATCCACTAGAGCTATCAACCGATAATCTAATGTAACTAAGGAGCCTATTTCAAGTACAAAATAGATCTATCTAGACAAGATAATACATTACCCCTAATATGAATTGAACTAGGTGTACTAAGACTAAAATCTCAAAAATGGTTGCACAAGTCACATAAGTATATTCCTATCCTATGTAAACTTACTATATACTATGTAATCTTATGTTGTTTTACCTAAGTTCAAATTTATATTCTCTATTCCAAACTCATAGAAATTTCACTCAATAATCTATTTAGTGATCAGTTAAATATAAGTAATAAGCATAAGATAAAACAAATAACTAACAATGGATCTTATTAATGAAAGAGCAGCGAAATAATCAAACACAAGATACTAGGTTGGTTCACATAGTAAAACTAGACAAAGAAATATTTAATTCATAATATGAATTGAGAACAATAGCATTCTAATATAGTACAATCAAGAAACACAAATATTAAAGAGAAAATAGTTTTAGAATTTCTCCTCTTTGAAGAGCTTGAAGGTGTTCATGGAGGTTATCAAGCTCCTCCTCTAAGCTTAGTTGTTGCTCCCTTGAATCCTCTCTCTAAGATTTGCTCTCAACTATACTACTCTCTAAATATAGAAAATAAAAGAAAAATTCACAAGAAATTGAAGAGAAAAAGCTAAGAACAAACTATGGTGTTGATGTTACGGAGAAAATTAAGAAATGAAGTTGGTTTGAGCAAGTCTCTATCTTCTTCCTCCTCTTCTTCTTATCCTTCTATGGCTGCCTCCCTCTCTCTCTATCCCAACATGCCTTTTACAACTCCAAAGATAGAGTTTTAAAAAGGTGGCTCTTGCAAACTTAAGGAAAGTCGAATCTAAACCCTTGGATCGTCAAAAAATTGATCTTGGCTATTTATTTTGACCTAGGACGCAGAGAGTGGGACCATAGTGCCAAAACTTCCCGAGAGTTGGCACTGCAGTACCGCTGAATGGTGCTGCAGTGCCACTTGATGCTGCAGTACTACTTTTCTGCTGGACTGGTGCTGCGGATTTCCGGATGCGTCATTTCTTTATTTTAGCTCTAATTCACCTCAATTTCATTGCGTTTCAACCGTATCATATTCAACTTTAATCCCAATAATCTGAAAAATCCATTTGTGAGGCATAAATTCAACTTGTTTCACATCAAACACCCTTATTTTATTCTCTTATCCACATAAACAAACACAATATTAAATCAACTAGAAAAGTAATTGAAATAAATTAATTTAGAACAAAAATATAGTAAAAATCAAACATAATAATACTAGATAACTCTAATTTTATGGGGTAATTAGAATTATCAGCTTAGTTTCCGATAGCAGCATATTGCAAATCTGATAGCAAATTAGTTGCTCTTTACTCCAATTGATTACATTGGAATCTGATAAAACTATAATGACCGAGTACAAAAACCGAATTATAATTAAGGGTAGAAGAGTAATTTTAAACCGTCAAATTCTAAACACAATTATTTGAGATGGTAAAGAAATCCTTGATGAATATACTACTTCAGAAGCCTTCGTATAAGCAAGATGGCCTCTAAATAGTCCAGCTTAGTGCAACAAGATAGGACTATAATTATATTTGCAGATTTGTACTGATTATTCCAACCACTTCCCTTTCTTAATTAAATTGATTTTGATTTTCAAAACAGTCGCTTATATTTGCAGAAAAAGTTTTAAGCTTTTCGCATAACAGTGAAGGAAGTTATGATTTTGATTATAAATTAAGCAATATTTAAGAATAGAGAAACACTAAAAAAACATGTTGGTGTTGGATGCATACAAAAGATTTATTGTAGGCCTCGGTGGCTTGAATGGGCTTTGTTGCAACTTGCAGGTACTGCAGCAAAGTTCCCAATTTTTACTTTTAGGCTTATATGAGATTCATATAAGAGAGAGGGGGGAAGGGAGAGGCGTTAGAATACCACGTATAGATGATCTAGGCTTTTCTTTTGCTTTTTCTTTTTTACGTGTTTATGTTTTTTAAGGCGTCTAGCTAATGCGCTTATGTGTGTTTATTTTTTCATTTTTCATTTTATGGCTTTTTGCTCTCTTTATATATTTCATATGCATATTATTGGGATAATCCCAAAAACTCCTAATTTTTTGTTCTCAAAACACTTAAATTATTCCCTTTATTCTCCAAACCAGACAAAAGTATACCGTAGATTTTTTTATCTAATTTTATGTCAAATATCTAAGCTACTCTTACATGTGTTTCAAAAACTTGTTACCACATAATCCCATTATTTAATTAGTTGAAATATAATCACTATGTTTTTATTTATTCAGATTATTAAAAAAAAAAGTTTATGATTTGTTGGTTTGGCAATATAGTTCATATTTTATTATATATAAACTATTAAAAAAACTGACTTTCATATTTTTTTTCTCTTCGTTTGTCTTTAATTATTCATTCATTTCATATTTCATCCACCCATTATATATAGGATATATAAATGAGGATTACTTGGGGTTTTTTTTTATAAAAAAAAAAAAAAGAAAAGTAAAATTTTTTTTTGTCTTTTTAAATCGTCAATTCTTCTTTGTTTGGAGTCTGTAGCATTTTTTTTGCTTGTTTAGGTCGAAAATGAGTACATAATCTTGTGTAATATAGTACATGTGCACTTTTATTATACTATATATTTGATTGAATCTGATGGTCTAAAAAGTACTTTTATGGGTAAGAGGAATTTTACTCCTCCTACACTAGGCCGCGTTTGTTTCGACTATTCCATTCCAAGAAAATTCATTTGAATGAGTGTTTGTTTCAACAACTCTAAATTTTTCATTAAAATGGTCTTTTGGAATGAGTGTTTGTTTCAACAATTTAGTTTTTCCATTCAAATAGTTCATCAGTCACATCAACTATTTGAATGGATTTTTATGTCTTGGATGAGAATGGAGGAGGAGAGGTGTTTTTGAATGGTCCATTCCAATATTCTCATTCTAATTATAATCCATTCCACTATTTTTTCCATTCAAATGTCTTCCATTCCAATTATAACTCATTCCACAATTTCTATTCAAATACACCCATTCAAATGGGCGAACCAAACAGGGCCTAGAATTTTCACATAGTCATTAATTATACTACATAGCTCTTAAAGTGGCCGTTTGATACGTGGAGTTCAAAGTTGAATCCATATATGAATTTCTGTAATTTAATTAGATGCGCATCAATCTTTTCTATCGTTAAGAAGGACTAACGATACAAATATGAAAGTAATTAATATCATCTTGATAATTCATTGTCTATACTAAGGAAAATTAAAAAAAATCTGAAAGTAATTAATATATCTTGATACTTCATAAATATTATTTATTTTTATTTTCTATTTAAAATATTATTTTGGATGAATCATAATGTTATGTATTATTGAAAAAAAAAGGGAGACTTTTACCCTTAAAAAGAACAAAAGAAAAATAGAGATTTTTAGTTATTATATAAAAAAAAAGGATTAATTTCACTAATATTCTCTGAATTATATTTTTTATTATTTAGCCCTCAAATTTTAGTGTTTCTACAACTTGGGCCCTCAGATTTATAAATAGAGGATTATATTTGCATCTCTCTTTGATATAAAAACACCCTTACTAACTTCTCTTTAAAAAACACCCTTACTAATGACAAAATGACAAACTTGTACAATTAGAAGGGGAAAAATCTATTTTTATCACCTTTTCTCTATTACGCCCTTGATTTTGCACCTTACTTCTTCTCCTCTTGCTGCAAGTTAACCCTCTGCACTCTTTGTTTTTTTTTTTTTTTCTTTTTCCGTTCTAATACAATGATTTGGCATAAATAATAATAATAAAGAAAAAAAACAACATGGTTTCTGAAAACAAAAGCCAAGAAGGGAAAGAGGATAAATTTTTTATTTAATAAAGAAAAAGAAAAAGAAAAAGAAATACAAACGTATTTGACACCTTTAGGCTTAGATATACTTTTATTTTGTATTTTTTGTTTTCTTAAATGAAATGAAAGGTGAAGATCTTTTCAAGCAAATTTTTGAAAAGATCCAACCATTCTTTTCATTTTTAAAAACAAAAAGTACAAAACAAATGTGTATCCAAACAAGCCTTTATATATATAATAGATTAAAAATTTGTTCATTGTTGGAAAAATCGAGTCCAAATATATTTTTAGATCTTAAAGCAAGTATAACAATTTAAAATAATCATTTGAAAATAATTTAGTTTTCTTTCTCCATTATTCTTTGACTTCATTTCATATGACTTTGTACTAGAATTAGGAACTCCTCTTTCTTTGATCATTGGTCCTTGAATCAACATGTCTTTCCTTTCTATTCGGGTAAGTAATTTACTTTAATTCATTGATCCAAATAGTTCATATTAAACAATTATAGAGAAAGACATTTTACTCTTCATTCTATCTACTTTATCTCTTTTATCATTCTCTTATTTTCTTTATTCTCTACCAAACATGAGTAGAGAGAGGACTAAGACCAACATTTCATGGAAAAGCCTTATCCACCATTTATAATTCCAAATTCTCTCTCAAGTCTCAACTAAAAAAAAGAAAGAAAAAAAAAAAGAAAGAAAGAGAGGGAGAGAGAGAGAAAAGAAAAGAAAAAACGTTGTGCATTTAATTTGAGAAAATGAGAAAATGAAAACAAGGACTATGAGGGCATTAGGATATTTTGGAGGGGTTGTAGGATAGACATTACGGGTGTTCAAAACAACCGTCAAACTACGAAAATCGCCCAATCCATTCTAAACCGTACTGAACCATGCGGCCAGTAAGTTTGCGTATGTATTTTTTAATTTATATATATACGTATAATAATAGTTAAAGGGCACCAATCTAGTAGGTATTTTTTTTACTTATACATAAGTATCATTTTGACCAATGAAAATTTATCATGCACATTTTTTATAGTAAAAAATAAAAGAGAAAAATAGCATTAATGATGCACGTCTTTTCATGCATCTCATTATAGCCGTTGGATCATCATTTAATGGTGATCCAACGACTAAAAAAAAACCTACACATAGGTAAAAAAAATACCTACCAGATTGGCAACCATAGTTAAAAAATTAAGTCCATTTATTCTAATTGAGTAATGACTAAAAAATTAAGTCCATTTATTCTAATTGAGTAATGACTAAAAAATTAAGTCCATTCATCCTAATTGAGTAATGACTACTTTTAGCCCATTTAAGACTATGTTACGCAAGACTCTTATGATATTTTAGACTTTAAGCCTTGTTATTATAATGTGTTTAAGATTAAAGACTTTAAGTTTGCTCTTCAATTTCGATTAAGTTGTAAGTTGTAACTAAAGTTTAAATTTACTAGGACTTTCGATTTTATTATAAGTTTTAACTATGTTATGGTTCATTTTATATTTGGACTTTATATTTTATGAAATATGATTATGATATAAGCTTTGTTTATGTTGTATTAATTTAAATTTTGTAAGTTTTTAAACCGCAGAAACCACCCAAACCAACCGAAAAAATATAGGTGCAGTCTGACTGATTTGAATCGACCAATTCAAACCGCACGGATTGGTGAATCGGCCAAACCGCACATTTAAATTAGTTTCTAAATTGATGATTTAGACCGTTCAGACCGATCATGAGCACCCCTGATAGCCACAGGTGCAAGTTAGGACAATTTTCTTTCTTTATTTTCTATTTTTGAATTATAATTCTAAATATGAGAGAGTTAAAATAGAATGAAAAAAAATCACCAAAAGACAATTATAGAGTAAGATATAAAATTTTTCACAAACAAAATAATTCATTTTAGAGTTGAAACTTATTTATTAGTCTAATAAGTGTGTTTGCTACTTGTTTATCAAAAAAAAAAAAAAAAAGTGTGTTTGCTACTTAACGCATATCCACAGATGATATGAGCTGAGAGGAGATGAGATAAAGACGATACGAGACGAAATGATAAGAGATTAAGAAGAGATGATAACCTGATGCCCCTTATTAATTATTATTATTATTATTGCTTGTTATTATCATCATATGTTTTATTTATTTTAATCTTGTAATTAAAAAAGAAAAAAAAAAAAGTAAAAAAAGGGCTGCAAAGCCCCCTCCTCCTCCTCCTACTTCTTCCTCTATTTCGCTCCTAAATTAATTAACAAGACAGACGAATTCAGGTTTGTTTGTTAGTTGCGATTTCGATTTTGTTATTGTTATGCTTTGGGTTTTCGTCTACAAAAACAAAAGCATCTCTTTTTTCTTTTTTTCTTTTTTCTTTGTATTTTGATTTTGGATTTGGTTTTTGGTTTGATATGATTTTTTTCCCTAATATATATAGCTATATATATATATATTACATAAAGGTAAAGAAAGGTAAAAGGTGAAGGGAGCTGAATCTCAGCTGAAGGAGGTGGTTGTGGTGGTGATTTGATGATCTGGTCGGCGTTGGTTGGTGGTTTCCATTTCAAAATTTCAAGAATACAGAGAGACAGAATCAATCTCTGGTGAGGTCATGAAACAAACAGTGTATGGAGTTTGAGAGAGTTTCAAGGTTTGAAGTCAAAGCTAGCTAGCTAGCTATCTATCTCTAGTAGACTGGGGATTTTAGATTTTAGATTTTGATTTGGAGAGTGGGAGTAACCTAACAAACAATCAGTCCTTTTTGTTGTTGTCATAAAAAGATTAAAAAAAGAAAAAGAAAAAAAAAAAAAGGATGCATGCTCATCCTCGGCATCGCAGTCCCGGAAATGGGTACAACAGGTCTTCTACTGCTACGGCTACTGCTCCTGCGGGTGCCTTCCACGGCCCCGCCGACTACCCCAACTTCAATCGCGGCGGCCGTCCCAATTCTTTTCCACCACCGCGCAAGGCCGACATCTTCGTGGAGGCAGGCCGCCTTGCCGCCGAGTATTTGGTCTCCCAGGGGTTGTTACCTCCCACCGTCCTCTCTTCCAACTCCAATTCCAAGTGGCCCAACGGTTACGGTTCTGGTTCTGGTTCTGGTTCTGGTTCCTTTTCTTTGAAGAGACTCCTACGGCAACCTCCGCAGGAGCCGGAACATCTGCAGCTTGGGCAAGAGGCCCGCACATCCGCACTTGCTCGCTTGGGGGACGCAGGGGGTTCCAGCAGGAGGAGGTTTGTTGAGGAGGAACACAGCCCCTCCGGATTCAGAAATCCCCCTCGAGGTGGCAGGAGAAGATTTGCTCGGGCTTCCGCCTCTGACTGGGGAAGAGACTATTCTAGGAGCGGTGGAGCTGCCTCTTTCCACGATCATAACAGATTGAGTGATGCCGATGCTGATGACGATACTGTCTCCGATCACCAAGGCAGTAAAGATGTTGTTGTTGTTGTTGTTGACACGCTTCAACATAAGTCTCTAACCAATGATGTATCCTCCAAAACTCCACCCGATTCTGGAACACCCGACCTGGATGATATGGACTCAAGGGCAAAGCCCTCTTCTTCTTCTTCTTCTTCCGCTGCTGCTTTTGCTTTTAGTAGTGATTCTTCTCAGACCACCCAGGAACCCGAGAAGACGACGTCTGATGATGGTTCGAGGAATTTGAATGCTGGGATTGGGGCTGCGAAACTCAAGGATATTGCTAGTGTTGATGAGACTGTGAAACAACAGAATGTTATCATCAAAGAATCCGAGGGCGATTCCTCGAACAATACCACTGATTTACTAACAAGCTTAACAATGTGGTGCAAGTTTGCTAAGGTCCCCACCAGAATCCGCTCTTCATTGACGTCTAGAAGCACAAAGGCTGATCCGGCTCCAGCAGCTGAGGTGGAGCAAGCTTCTGCCACTTCACCTCTGAGAAAAATGGAAGTCTCGGTGGCCGAGGATTCTCTTGCAGGTTCCTCAAGTGATGCGCTGTTGCATAGAACTCACGATTTCAAACGTTTCAACTCCGAAATACTTAGAGCTCCGTCTGTTGAAAATGTGGGAGGATCAGGTCCTTTGTATGATCTCCAACACGGTAAATGCGAGAGGTCACTGTCCCTGCCAAATAGAGCTTTTGCGTGTGATAATGAACGAGAATTGAGTCAGGGAGCTTTGGAGTACAGCTCTAGTGACAAGGAAAAGGAACGGGAAAGGGGTGAGAAACGAGCTTTGGAAGACGGCGATATGCGGGAGGGAGCCAAAAGACCAAGAGATTGGCCTCTCTCGGTGGTTATGGAGGCAAGTGGTTGCTTTAACATTTCCAATTTGAGTCAAAAGAACGTCAGTTCACGTGAAGAAGAGGAGGAGGGGGCTTCTTCTGGTGATAGAGTTATCATGGATGTTGATCATGACAACTCGGTAGTGAGAAACTCTCAATTCTCAAAAGATGGGGATAAACCACGAGTCGACCTTTCTCAGGAAAAGCAACTCTTTCCAAGTTCATTTAAAATCTGTGACCTTAATCTGATGGAAGTTTCTGAGACGCATGAGAATCATGATGGCGATCCAATTATCATTTACCCAACTCTTTCTGAAATGAAAAGAGAAGCAGTGCCAGTAGACATTGACTTGTCAATCAGTAACTCCAATGTATCTGGTGAGAACAGTAAACGACCAGTTGATAGCAAGGAGATTGAAGTCATCGATTTAGAAAACGATTCTGCCCAAGAAGACAAGGACTTGGTCATCGAAGATAGAAAGTATGTTTCTTTAGTCAGTGTTCTTGCGTCATGATTTTCTAGTTTAGTACTCCAAAATGCATAAGATTAGAACATAACCTTGCCCCTTGTTTTGGTTATATTCTCCTTGATTTTGAGCACCAGCATGCCAACTGTAGTTGACAGTTTAGGCAGATTTTACATATGTTTCTTTGCCACGCCTGTTTCTTATATGGTTACAATGTTGTTCAACCACACAGGACAGAGACCGTTTACACTGATCTCGAGGGCTTTCCTAACCATGCCCAGACCACTGGTGATATTCCTGATGTTCAAGATGGTCTTGGGCTTATGATCTCGGAATTGCTTGGGAATGAATTTCCAAATTGTTCTTCAGTACCAGAGCACATCAATCCTATGCATAACGACATTGGTCTTCATAATGGAGAGGTACCACCACTGACTAATTTAAGCATCTGCTTGATGGTTCTGTGATCTGGATTTAATGCATCTTATACATGTATATATTTAGATTATTTCGGTGCACATAAGCTGTAATTGCGTAATCTTTCCAATTTGGTTCAATCTTATGTTGTTTGATTTAGGCTTTTAAGCTGTTGTGGTAATGAAAAAATTAATGCTTCCATTGTTTGTTTACTCCGTGTTTCAGGGGGCTCTTGCCGATGATGATTCGATATACATGTCCCTGGGAGAAATACCATTAAGTATGCCACATCTTTAATCTAATGGTTTGTTTAGTTAAATACATTGAGATTTCTAGGATTATCAGCCTAAGATGGTGCCTGCATCAACTACTTGTTATCACATGTTTTCGTTCCTCAAATGAATTTTTTTTCCTATAATCATTTTTCTTGTCCATTTATATCACCCTTATCCATTTATAACTGCTTCGAAAATTGTGTGTAGCTTTTTTGAGGCCCTGGGAGCAGCCGCCGCCGCAGGAGTATGAGAAGCCCTTTTGAAGCAGATGATAATAGTAAGTGTCTAAGACACAAAATTGGGTATATTTGTTATTGATCACTGGGGTCTCTGTTGCAAACATATCTATTACAAAGCAATAATGCTTTGGTTTCTTGTTTGATCTTGCTTATTAGGGCTGCTAGTGAGTGTGTTTTCTGGCCAGAGGTTGAAAGAAATTTATTTTATTTTTCTATTTTTCTCTTTTCCGTTTATAAGAATCCACTGTTGCACACTGTTATTCGAGGCAGAAATGATAATTACATCTATTGGCATATATTGATAAGAGTCCATGTAGCAATTGTTTTTCCTCAATGGCCTATTCTACAAATATTGTTAACAAAATTTTAGTTGAAGGTATCTAAATGTAGTGAAAAACAATTTTTTGGATACCTCAGATTAATTTTCGTAAACACCGTTAGTATTCAGTTCTGTTCAAAGTGACAGTGAACTAATGAAGAGAAGAGGATAGTTTAGACTCATTATAGGCATTGCTTGGAAGATAAACGCAGCATAAACCAGCCTTTAGAATATTTCATTAATCTGGAAAATAATCTCCTTTGTTTACAAGAGAACAGCCCCTTGTATAGGTGCTGGAAACTGTCTTCAACCAATTATAATCCCAGCGCCACTTGAGGCTAGCTCTAGTGGTTGGGTAGGTGAGTGTGTGAGTGGTCTGGGGTTCAAGTCCCTGTAATTGTCTCTTATCGAAAAACAAAAACAGATAACAATCCTAGGCTAATAAGCCAATTAGAGACTAGGCTAATTAGGACCCTAACTAGCTAACTCACACTTGTAACACAACTAGTGATATACCCCTGAACAGAATCAGACGATTACCCCTAAGCGAGCTCTTTAAACTCAACAGAATTAGAAAGGTTAATGAAACCCCTAAGCCGAATTGGAATTGGAAATGGACCTTGACCTGGCTATTGGATCATGAGATTCCAAGTCATGCTCTCCTCCTTTAAGGCGACGATGCTGCTACTGGAACTGGAAGTACTGGACAATGCTATGCTTTGTTCTCCATCTTTTAATTTCCTTCCCTTTTATATATAACCAATCTTATAAGTATTTGTATATGTATATACAAAAATATTTTCTGTTTGGGCTTGAAAGCATAGCTGAAAGTCCCCCAGTGTCCTATTATGTCCTTCGTCCTTTCCCTCTCTACTTCTCCCTCCGTTTTCTATTTTGTCATTACATTGTGTTCTCTGTATTTGCTTCATTTCATCTTGCCTCTTTTGACTGTAAAAGTTTTTCTTTTTTCCTTTTCCAAGCAAGGACTTTTATTTATTTCTGTGTGTATATGTGCGCTTTGTACTAATTATTGTATATACGGAATTCATTATTTAAAGTTTCTCCCAAGGTGGCAATTACATGCCTCAAACTTTCAACGTCATATATTGAAGGGTAATTTAATAAGTAAAAAGACAGTTGAAAAAGGTTTATTTCACCCAAATTTCCTTCTACTTTTCTATTTTTGTTATTAATTTCAGAGGACATGTCTTTAATTTTTCCTTCTCAGTTACTCTCTTTCCTGTTCTTGCTACTGTTATTTTCTTGTAGTTTCAAGTTCTCTAAAGGAGCTATGATATCAACAAAGTACTCGAGTTTGGTGCTTTATTGGCATCTGGAGACAAGTAATTTTGTCAAGTGTTTTTGCAACTTACGTAATTGACATATTTTGTACCTTTTCTTTTAGTGGTTACACTAATTCTTAATGATAGTGGTGCTCAGTAATTGTTATTATTCATATCTAACTCCAATCCTTATTTGAGGAAAGCATGTTTATCCATTAAAATTTTGTCATTTTCCAAGTTTGTTAAGCACATTTGTTTGCTTGTTTCGTTCTTTGTGCTGTAACTCATATATCATTTTTTAACTCAGGAGTATGATTTTGCGGACGATAATATGAAGAACCCAAGCGAAAGGTTGGCTCGTCAGAAATTTTTAGGCTTCTAGTTTATTGCTTTAATGGCTTTATGAATGTTTTGGTGAAAATCTCTAGCAAAACTTTCTGTGGAACAAAACTTTCCACCATCTAAGGACCCTGATGCTCCATATTGTAAGTGTATTTGAGGGAAGATTACCTGAATAAAAGGATTTGGAGGAAAGAAAGATATTATTTCTTTTTTTTTTTTAGAGTTCTAGGGGTTGCAAATTTGAAGAAATTTTTCTTGTGATTATTCCTTTTTATGCTCAAAATTTCGAAATTATCTCTTAAATACACTTTCAGATGTTATCATGTGCTTTTAATGTGTGTTTTTCATCAAAAATTTACTAGTATATTGCAATTTGGACAGTTCAGGATTAATATGCATGGAATTAGAAAGTTCAGGATCTTAATTTACAAAATTAGAACATTAGGGACTAAATTGTAACTAGTTGGATAGTTCGTGGAACACATTTGCCATAAACCCATTCAAATATTGGGAGTGAACTCAAAATAAAAATAGAGAAATTGTCCAATTCTAAATATTATTCTCCCATTAGTTACAAAATGGTAAAGAAAGAAACCTTAATAATTAAATAAAGGGTTAATTGCAAATATATCTACTGTATTATACAAAAGCGAATGGTTTTGGTTCTCGGGCCATCGTTCGACCTGCTTTCTTTTTTCTTTTTTTTCCTTTAATATCACGCTGAGTTTATAATGCTTTATACAACTGTCAGAAAAGAAAACGCCCTTTTACAGGTGTCAAGAAAGATAAGAGTAATGATTGAGATACTAAAACTTTACACCAAAATTTACACCACATAATGTGGTATCCATTTCAATCATTATCTTATTTAAAGTGGACCACATCATTTAAAATTTAATAGTTAAACTAGATGTCACATCATGTAGTGTAAGTTTTTAGTGTAAATTTTTGGTATCCCTAATATTACTCGAAAAAAAATACTATAAAAACTAGTAATATTTTTTCCTTGAAGATATAGAGGACACGTGGTATGTTTTGCCTACTTTTTATATTGTTTACTAATATAGAGATTTCTTTCTCTAAAAAAAACAAATAAAAACTAACATAGAGATGCCCCGCATCTTCAGTCTTTTCGATCTTCTTCGTTCGTTTTCTTTTTCTTTTTTCGGCTTGGCTTCAATCTGTCTGATATTTTTTCTAGACTTCTGAAAGTATTTCTTCTTCTTCTCTATCTCTGTCTCCTATTTATTTTTTCTTATCTCCTGGACTGCTGACCTTTAATGAAAACTTTCTTGTGATTTTTTTTTAACTTACTTTTTTCAGGATTTGTATGATCTTATGTTCTACTAAAGGTCTTTACTCTTCTGTTTACTTCCCAATTTTTCAAACAACAGGCTAGTTTTGCTATCAATTGTTTTGTTTAGGTAATTTTTATTATGACAATTGAGAACTATCAATTGTTTTGTTTAGGTAATTTTTATTATGACAATTGAGAAAGAAATTTGTTGGTTTTCTATTTTGATTTTTTTCTTATTTTATAATTAATTTTGCAATGGCAGATTTTAATATATCATGGCTTCAGGTTCTCCTACAATTCTAATAGCTTGTGATGTGTGATTTTGTCCTCTCTCTATGTGACTTTAAATGTTCATTGTAAATATTCATTGTAAATGTGTATATTTTGTCCTCTCTCCATGTGACTTCAGGTTCTAAATTTATATGCCCTTTAATCCTTTAAACTATAGTAAAGCATTTACTGTATATGTTCTCTGGCATATTATTTGCTTGCTTTTACTTGATGTTGGTTTATGTATTATCATTTGATTGTGCACTAATAATATACTAATCAATGAAATTTGATTTCCATTAGTTATTCCAAAATATTGATCACAATGTAATTCTATTATTTTCTAAAACCCTTATATAGTTTTTCTATTGTTTCGTCATGTTGGGAGCTATTATTTTCTAACAAATCTTAAGATCTTTTATTTTTCACTTACTGCAGCTATTGTCACAAATTCTCAGTTCAAAAAATGAGTGAAAATAGAAACAAGCTCTGCATACTTTTCACTACTGAAGATGAAAACAGGGGTCTAAGTACAAATGTTGATGTTGATTTAACTGCATCTACTGAGACTAATGATATTTCAGAAAAAATAATCGAAAAAGAAGTTACAATTAATGATAAGAAAGAAGGTAAGAGAAAGTGTAAAAGAGAATTATATAAACAAAAAAGACAAGAGATGAATGAAGAACAAAAAGAGCAATTTAACAAACGTCGGAGAGAATATTATGCAAGGAAAAGATCATGCTTATTAGAAGAAAGGGAAGAAGTCAGTATACAAGATGGTTTATTATTTAAAAAGAGAACAAAACTCGGTGTAAACAATGACCAACGAGTTTTAAAAAATGATGTGAATCTTATAAATGTTCAAAGTTATGAGTGTTGGAATTAAAACGATTTTCGCAGCGGGAGATCGGCCCAGGAATATTCAAAAAATTTCCCAAAATAATTGACTATATGAGTGTATAGTATTAATTTATAGCAAATAGGAACACACAAAGAGAATAGATCTAATACCTCTTGTAGCCTATCAGCG
>JXTC01000003.1:479209-520067 GCA_002914845.1 Trema orientale
CAAACCTCTGTACGTGGTTCTAGCTTCCCAGTCTTTCCTTTCAGTGCATGTGCTGGGCACCCCCATATGCGGATGTGACGTAAACTAGGTTTGCGCCCATTCCACAACTCTAAAGGTGTCTTTTGGATAGACTTAGAAGGTACTACATTCAAATTGTAAACAGCGGTTTGAAGTGCATAACCCTAGAATGAGAGTGGTAGGGAAGTAAAAATGGTATATATATATTTCGAGTTCAAGGACAAATTTATCACTATATTAATGAATTTCTTTCTACAAATAATCGTCCATCGAATTTGTATATCTATTTTATGATACAGAACATGAAATTGAGAATCGATTAAATAATTCTCCTAAGCTTAATATAAATATTATATGTGTATTAATTGATATTCTACATGTTAATCCTTATTCTTTATTTTTCCGCCATCTTAAAGATATACCAGATTTAAAAAATTACAAAATATGTATTAAATCTGATCCTCAATTAGACCAAAGAATATATAATACTCCTATAGCATCTGAAGTTACTGCTATTTGATTAGATGATGATTGTACAGCAGAGTATAAAAATCGTGATATTATTGTTTATTCACATTCTGGATTTTGTCATAGAATATATTATTTTGGTTGTTATGGTCCATTACAATATCCATTACTATTTCCTCACGGAGATATTGATTGGTATCAATGTATATTAAAGATTAATAGAAAAAAAGAATCACAAGATGATGGTCACAAATGTGCAATTGATTTAGAGAATATACGTTCTGCTATGGAGCTTATATAAAAGGAGACTTTAGGTATGTATATTAAGTTGTTACGTTATTTGTCATTTATATTTAAATTATGCATTAATTTACTCTTTCTTTTTTTTTTTATTACAGTTTCGAGTATTAAAAAGAGAAACAATGTTTCTTATTGCCAAGATTATTGTTATAAATTACAAATTAGATCTATCGATAAATCTTTTCTATTACATTCGGGTCGCTTTCTACAACAATATATTGTAGATATGTATGTAAAATTTGAAACCCAAAGATTAGATTATATTAGAAATAAACAAGATGAGATTCGTATTGATTTATACCAAGGAATTATCTTGGAGAAAATAGGGGTTCTAAGATAGGAAAACAAATTGTCTTACCTGCAACCTCTATCGGTAGTCCTAGAGATATGCGCAAAAGATATATGGATGCTATGACATTAGTACAATGATATAGAAAATCAGATATTTTTTTGACTATGACGTGTAATCCTAATTGGTATGAAATTAAAGAAGAACTGCTAGCATATGAGAATGCTCAAAATAGACCTGATTTAATTGCTCGGATATTTAGAGCAAAATTAGAAGAATTAAAATATGAAATATTAAAAAAATAAATTTTTGGTTCTATGGTAGCATACGTTTATGTTATAGAATTTCAAAGGAGAGGTCTTCCACATGCTCATTTTTTAATTATCTTAAAATCAAGTTCAAAAATTATTCATCCAGATTGTTTTGATAAATTTGTAACAGCTGAAATACCGAATTTAAATAACATGTATTTACATTCATTACTTATTAAACATATGATACATGGTCCTTGTGGTAATCTAAATCCGACTAATATTTGTATGAAAAATGAAAAATACAAAAATCATTATCCAAAACCATATTCCTCACAAACATATCTCGAAAACAATGAATACCCAAAATATAGAAGAAGAAACAATGGTCAAAAAAAAAAAGTTAGAGGACAATATTTAAATAATCAATAGGTTATTCCTTATAATCCTTATTTACTTGCAAAATTTGATTGTCATATCAATGTAGAAATATGCTCTATTGTTAAAGCTGTAAAATACTTATATAAATATATATATATATAAAGGACATGATCGGATTGTGATTTACATATATTCAGACGATAATACAAATAACATAGATGAAATTAAAAACTTCCAATTAGGAAGATGGGTATCTCCACCAAAAGCAGCACGGAGAATTTATAGTTTTTTTTCTAAATGAGATCTATCCCAGTGTAATAACATTGCAGTTATATCTTGAACACAAACAACTTATTACATTTAGAAAAATCGATAATCTAACTAAAATTATAAACAACGATTTTGCATTAAGATCTATGTTAACAGAATATTTTCATATGAATATGATAAATGAAAAAGCAAGAACACTTTTATATAGAGAATTTTCAGAACATTTTGTTTTGAATAACAAAGATAAATTATGGTATCCAAGAAAAAAAGGTAACGTTATTGGAAGAATTGTTACAGCTAATCCAACAGAAGGAGAAAGATATTATTTATGACTACTATTCAATCATATTAAAGGTGCAACATCTTTTGAAGACGTAAAAAATGTTAACAATATGTTAACTTCATCTTTTCATGAATCTGCTCTTTTACGAGGATTATTAAAAAGAGATAATTACTTAACGCTATGTTTACAGGAAACTTCTATATATCAACTACCATATGCTTTACGTCGTTTATTTACTATATTAATAGTACATTGTGAACCAAATAATCCAAGAGCACTATGGAAAAAATTCGAAAATGTTATGTGTGAAGATTATTTACAAGAAAACAAAAACTCAAATGATGCTAAAATGAAAGTATTACAACAACTAAGTTAAATGTTCGAATCAACAGGAAAGAATATAAATGATTATCACTTAATCGATGATGTTATTTATTTATCTGAAGATGAGAGATTTATGAAAGAAATCAATGAAGAATCGATGATAATAGTTTCTGAAGAAGATATATTGGCTGCTTCAAAATTAAATGCACAACAAAAATATGCAAATGATTTAATTTTAAGAAAAGTTTTTACAGGTAAAGCAGCTACATTTTTTATTGATGGTCCAGGAGGAACAGATAAAACATATTTATATCGTGCTATACTTGCTACTGTTAGATCCAAAAATTTAATAGCTTTAGTAACAGCATCTTCTGGAGTCGCTGCAGCCATATTACCAGATGGTCGAACAGCTCATTCCAGATTTAAATTACCACTATAAATAGAAAAAATATTTCATGCAATGTCAATAAACAATCAAGTTTAGCTAGATTATTACAATTAACCAAAATTATCATTTGGGATGAAGCTCCAATGATTGATAAACATGCAATAGAAGCTCTGAATAATATGCTACAAGATATAAATGAGTGTAATTTACCTTTTGAAGGTAAAGTAATATTATTTGGTAGAGATTTTAGACAAGTTCTTCCAGTTATTCCTCAAGCAGAAAAAGAAGAAATAATAAATGCAAGTTTAGCAAAATCTTATTTATGGCCATCATTTACAAAAATAAAATAAACTGAAAATATGAGAGCCAATGATGATCCAACATTTTCTGATTTTCTATTGCATATTGGTGATAGAAAAGAAAAAAAAAATTACGAAAATGATAATATTTTAATGCCTCCTAATATGATAATACCATATGAAGATGACAACTTATCACTGCAAAAATTGATAAAAACTATATTCCTGAATATAAATAATTATTTTAGTAAATTACATTTCATAGTTAATAGAGCTATATTAACACCAAAAAATGAATGTGTAGATGAAATAAATAATTTATTAATTGACCAATTTCCCGGTGATCCTATTAGATATTGTAGCTTTGATGAAACACTAGATACAAATGAACAATACTTTCTCAAGAGGATTTTTTAAATACTCTAATACTCAATGAAATTCCTCCTCATGAATTAATCTTGAAACCTAATTGTCTTATTATTTTACTGCGTAATCTTAATGCTTTAGAAGGATTATGTAATGGTACTCGTTTAATTTGTCGAGACTTTCAACTAAATATTATTGATGCAGAAATAATTAGCGGTTATTATTCTGGAAAAAGAGTATTTATACCTAGAATACCTTTTATACCAGTTGAGAATAGAAAATACCCATTTCTATTTAAAAGAACTCAATTTCCAATAAGGCTTAGTTTTGCTATGACTATAAACAAAGCTCAAGGACAAACTCTTGATTTTGTAGGTATATATCTTCCTAAACCTGTATTCTCACATGGTCAATTATACGTTGCTTTATCAAGAGTTAGAATATCTGATTGCGTTAAAATATTTATAAAACCTACTCTCCAGATAAAACTAATGAACAATATACTTAGAATATTGTTTATAAAGAAATATTATCATTTACGAATTAAACAACTTAAGATGAAATAATTATTTATTAAACTATTATACTATAGAAATTTATATAAATAATCTAGCTGAATTAAGTATTATTTATATATAATTTCTTTACTATCAATTTTATTTACTACAACAAAGGTTTTATCTTTAATTTACCGACCAAGTATAAAGTACAAATAATAAAATTATTCTATTTTATTTCATTTTTCTTTCAGCCATGTAGATATAGATTAATCCCTTTTTATTGTAATATAAATATACTTGTCTTCTTTATAATATCAAATATTTCCTGTTTTTCTTCTCCCTCCCTGTACTAATCAAATGTACACAAATATTCAAATATAAACAACTTAACCATACCATTTTCACAAAAAAAAAAAAAAAAATTAATCACACAACAAAAATGGGTATATATATATATACATATCTACATATGGGTGATGTTTCAATAGGTATTTTTGTTTTTGTTCCATAGATGGGTAAGCTTGACTAATTTAGAAATAAACCTATAATAATAAGTCATCTCATTTAATAATATTAATTTCTAACTCTTTTTTATTTATTTCTTTTTGAAAATTTAATTTCAAATTTAATTCTTTAATTACCTTTAATTTAAAATTATATGTACTATTGTATCTTCAATATTTCATGAAATTTCTTTCTTACTTTACGAAAGTTAAAATCCAAGGTAGCATAATTTTCATATTATGAATAAGTAGTTTTCTTAAATAACAAAAAATGAATAAAGCAACTATACTGAAATAAAATTTGTTTTAAAAAAAAATTATGTGTGAAATAGCTTAGAATTCATACATCTTTTGTTGTTTTTTTTTTTTTCCAACAAATAAGATAGTTGAGAGTGATTTGGGATTATTAAGTATTTTTAACTAGTTTCATTTTCTTATAAATAAAAAATAAAAAAAATTTACCAACTCATCAGGTTACCCATCTTTTTTGTTTTAAATAACTTTCTATATTTATATATGTATTTATTATAATAATTTTTTTAGTAAATCTACTAATATTATTTTAGCCATTAGATTAAAATCTAATAGCCCAAATTAGAGCACCTATCCATGGAGTAAAAACAAAAATATTCATTGAAACATCATTCTATATATATATATTGAAGTTTGAGTAATGCATTTTTTTTTTTTTTTGCTCCGAAGGGTAATGCATAATTTTAATTATGAGGTTTCAACTTTGCATAATTTTAATCATGAGTTTTAGCTCTGCGAAATAATACAGTGAGATTAATTTTTTGACTAATTTTAGTAAGGTAAAGATAATAATATCTTCTACCAAAAATGGTTTAGTCATTATTATTCTTCTTAATTGGCTTAGTCACTATTATTCTCCTTAATTTGGAGAATAATTATCTTTTTATTGCTAAAATAATTCAAAAAAATCAAAGTAAAGTGCTCAGGGATTTTATCTGACTTTAGCACTCAATATTTTCCTTTTTCCGTCACTCTTTTTTTTATCTATAGATGGATAAATGTACGAGCCATGAGTAGTGCTTAATCTTTTTTCTTTTTTCTTTTTTGCTCTAGAGTAGTGCTTAATCTCATTAATATCGACGAAATGAGTTGGCTCAAGTGGTAAGAGCACTCATTATCTGGGATCCCGGTCCTAGGTGTGAAAACCTATTATCCCTCCCTAATGAGGTGGGGGTGGGGATTGGGTAGTAATAAGTATTTTCCTTTAATTTGTAATAAGTAGAGGTCATTAGTTAAACCTTATTTTTTTTTGGGCGCGTCTACAGTAGGGGCGTCCCTACGTAGGGCCCTGTCTATTCACCGTTGGATGGGAATCTGTATATAAATAGATTCTCCACAAATTCCCGTTATTCTCCACAGATTCTCATCCAACGATAATTAAGGCATGACCCTACGTAGGGACGCCCCTACCGTAGCTATCCCCTTTTTTTTTTATAAAAAAAAAAAAATCTCATTAATGCCAATGTGACAAAGTCACGTGAGGCCTAAGGGGGGCTAGTCGTCCACACCCCTCCCCCTCTACCCCTTCCCCTATCTCACTTTTTGTTAGGGATCAATTCTTAATCTAGTCCAAATTTTAGATTAAAATTGCAAAATACCCAAATATTTCAGAGGTGGTTTTTTTTTTTTTTTGGCAATTAATCCTTAAATAAATCAAATACTACTTTAAGAGCATTCGTGCTAACACGAGGGCCTATTTGGGGCTTCCTTTTACCAGACAAAGTACAAGGACATCTTTGCCATTGTGACCGCTACATTGATATAGGGTTCATCTTAAAATATATGACTAACTTCTTCTCGCGGAGACAACACGAGAACTTCAGTTAGTGAACTAGGTGGGATATTCAACACGCACTTGGAATGTTAGGTAATGATACGTATCTAAATTACACTCACATATGTTTCATAAACTTGTTACCAAACACTCCCTAGTATCAAATTAGTTCCAAAAAAAAAAAATTACTTTGTTTTATTGTTTTCTATTGGTTTTTTTTTTCTCTCTCTTTTTCAGATTATAAAAATAAGTTGATAATGTGTTCGTTTAGCAATAATTTTTATTATCATATTTTTCTTCCAATAGTTATTTGGATATCAATACTCCAAGAGCAATACTATCATTTAAAAGAAAAAATTCATTTAGAATTTGAGGGCCTTTTTTTTTTCTATTTAGAGGGAATACTTACGAGTTTTTTCAAGTACAGACAGCATTTAAATATCATAAAAGGGTTTTTTGGGATTATTCCTTTTCTTATTTATGAATTGACCATTATACCCTCAAAAATTCTATGATTCTTTCACTAAGGGCTAATCCTAGAAGTGCAACAATACCAAACTCTTTAATAGGTCATACTATTGATTGAGAATCAAAAGATACATTCTACAAGTACAAAAGATGTTTCAAGCAAAAAAAAAAAGTACAAAAGATGTGTTTCAACGACAACAATTCCCTATAAGAACGAAAGGAAGAATTAAAAATCAACAATTCCAACTGGTCCGACAATCTCAGGAAGCGGTTTCGAAGCCAAATATTCGGAAAACGCCTGTTAAAAACAATAAACACATGTTTGTCAGGTATTCTTTGGTTCTTCACAACAAGAATTGCAACAAATGGAGAAACAGACTAATACCTTCATCAGCCTGATATTTGTTCTTGTCATCTCCAGCATATGCAAGTAAATTGTACTTGGGATTCCATTCGACACTATTCATTGCAGCGCGACATGGAATTTGATGGACAGTCCGTCCAGTTTGCACATTAGACTGTGTTTTACAAGAACCATACAATCGTCATAATCCTATTTAATTCTACATGAATGATGCAACTGTTGAAAAAGGATACTTTTGAAATATCAAAAACATTATCGTTTTGGGAGGAAATCAGATTAACAGAGGGCTACAGTCAGCCCTTGCTAATGGAGAAGACATTAAAGAAGTAAATGCCAGTGGATGGATGCTCACTATATCAATGAACAAGTCCTCGCTAGCTGAAGCAATATAATCACCAGTATGGTTGAAGCTTATTGTCCTGACAGGCCATCTAGATTAAGGTACAAACATGATGAGCTACATGATTCAAGTCTATAAAACAAATTTGATTTTTTCTTTTTAGGTGGGGTTGCCACAATGGGGAAGACTCACTCAAGTTTCGTAAATGTTCTCACGCAAAGCATCTCCGAGATATCCCACAGGCTGACTAAAGAATCAGCGCTTCCAACCGCGAAGTATCTGTAAATGTAGAAAAAAAAAAGCTTCAGATCAGCAAAATGTTTTAGTGTGACACTTTCAAGTTAATTTTTTACCAAAAGAGATAAAAATAAGAAACTTTGCTTAAATGGATTCCACGATAAAATAAGCAGGCAAAGAATAAGACAGTTTTGTAGGACACCTTCCAACTGGGTCAATTGCAATGCAATAGCAACCAGCTGTATGAGCCATAAGAGTCTCAAGTGGTCGAAGGGATGGATATGATAGAACTTCGACAGTACCTACACAGCGGAAAATAAATCAAACAACCATTCCCGCAGGCATAAGAAAATCACTTTTTTCTCACGAAAAAATTTACTCACCATTTCCAGTTGTCAAAAAGAACATATCACCTTTCATGTTCCAAGCTATCTCATTTACCTAGGAAAAAAGAAAACGGCTTACAAAAGCATTCCTATGTAGGGAAAACCATCATAAAGATAAAGCTTCAATGTTTTGATGAGTTGCTAGAAAACTATGCCTCATACAGAAGCTATGGGAAGAACTAGCATTTACTTGGACAAAAGAATTACCTCGTAATTAAACTTCCGCTTATGAATCGGCTTAAATTTCCGAACATCCAAAATTGTTAGTTCATCATCCTACATTTGAGGGGAAAATTTTAGAGAGAGAGCATAAGAAGAATGGAGATTAATTTAGTAGCATCTTCAGGGGAAACACAGTTACAATTAGTTCAAGAACTGAAAAAGGAGAGACTATAACTGATGATTGGCAGTAGTTAGAATCCAACAAGAAAACATTTGCAGTCAGATAAGTCGCGAGTTCGTAAAGGTTTAGCAGATGACAAGAGGTTTTTAGAACATACCCTATTGCCAACAGCTATGTGCGAGCCATCAGGTTTATAGGTGATGTTAATGTTCTCCCCACTAAGTTCAGCCTGTTGCGAGCATTTTCCGGCTGCAGCAGAAAAACAATAAGGGGCAGCCATGCTTTTAATGCTATATGCTGCTTAACAACCATACTAGTAGCATGTAGAAAAATCCTAAAATTGAGTTTGTTAGGTCTGGTCTTTGTATATGCAAATGGGAAATGACTTACTACGCGCATCCCATAGACGGACAGTCTTGTCCCCGGATGCAGTAGCAATAAGATCAGGATGTTTGGGATCCCAGCATAGCTGATCCACACTATCAGTGTGTCCCTTCAATTCAATATCTTTAACCTTACCCTGTATCAGAAAATTTTAAAACAAAATGTGGGTATGTGAACTAAGAACCCACCCAACAGCTTCATTCAAAGTCAAGTCTCATGAATATCATTATCATCATCATCATCATCATCATCATCATCATCTACTTGATAATCATTATCATACTCATAGTGGGTCACAACTGTTATTCTCCAAATTACTGAACCAACCCACTTTAGAGAAGTTCACTGAAAGGCCTGAAAACCCTTTTAAAAATATAAAATTAAAAGAAAAATCGAATGAGTAAAGAGATTAGGTTAGAGTTACATACGTATCCATGGGGCTCGATATGCCAGAGCCTAGCAGTTTGATCGACGGAGCCTGAGGCGAGCTTAGTGCCGGCGCAGTTCCAAGCCACAGAATGAACCTTTTCCAATTTCATGAATAATAATTCGATTAGACTAATNNNNCGGAAAGAGAGTAAATATGATTATACCTTCTTCTTGTGACCTTGATACTCTCTGCTATGCAGATTCTTCAATGGACTAGCTGTTGTCTCCTCCATTGTTCCCTTCTGCTACTCTCCACCTCCTCCCACCTCACTCCTCACGCGCCGCTATCAATACTACTTAATTTGGGCCCAAAATTCGCGGTGACCCGACCCGAGGAAGCCCAGTTCTTTTTTAGTGCACACTTTCCCGAGTAACACTTCTTTTGGGATTAGGATGTCAACGGGAAACGGCGGGACGGGACCGGTTTTGTGTTTACCATTTCCGTCCCCATTATTATTTTACTATACCATCTCCGCATCATTCACCATTTTATTTGGTGCGGGGCAATTTCAGAGAATCCCCATCGGGGATCGGTTTCCCCATTGGTATATTGGGGTCCCCGTTTGGAATCGTCATCTTGTATAAATTAAATAATTCTATGTTAGTTCAAATCTTTTTAAAGTCTAATTACATCAAAAAACAATGAAAATTAAAATTAACTTCATTGAAAATTCCAATTTTAGACCTAAATAACTAAAAACCACATTCAAATAAAACTTTAACATGTTAAAATTGTCAAATATAAAATATTTAATACTAAAATCATATAGCATATCATTCATTCATAAAGCTAACACAATCCCAAATAACTCAAAAAAAATATTAGTATATGACTATATATTATTATATTTTTTTTCTTTTTTAAAAACATCTACTTGAATCACTATTATATAAAAAAAATAGAAATTAATTTATATATAATCGGGGCGGGGTCAGTGCGGGACACTCAATCCCAAGCCCGTCCCGCCCCACTAAATATTAAACGGAGAATCCCCGTCCCATGCCCCGCACTATTTATAACGGTGAAAGCCCGCCCCATTCAGAACGGTGCACCACCCCATTCGGTGAAATTGACATCCCTATTTGGGATGCACTAGTGATTTTCAATTTCTTTTCTTTTTTTTTTGCCCTTTTTGTTTGGCATTATCATTTTTTACACTGTTTTAAAGTTTATGGTGAGTTCTGTGACAAATTATAACTATTTAAAACAAATATCTTTTTTTAAAGAAAATTTAAAAGAGAAAAAATTACTCTCTCCACCCACCACTCAGTATAATATTCAACCCTAAGTAAACAATTTTGATTTGGATCGATAAGAAAGGAAAAATAAAAAAGCATAGGCCTCCTAAAGTATTTGACTATGTTCGATCACGGTTGTAAACCATATTTACGACTTGATTCACATTTGGTGTGACTAGTTAGAGACCAGTGACCAAATCATCGACCTCTAACAATAACCCTACTACCATCGATCAGTGGCAGAGCCAATTTAGAGCAATTATCAAATGTATTATAATTATAGGAAAAATTTGACTCAAAACTTGAGAGACATACTTAAAATTTTATAAATTTAAAAAAAGGGGCAAAGAATAAGTTTAGAAGAGATAAACGCTAATTTTAGAAAAATTTTACGTGTTACTTACAATAAAAATAAAATACAGGTGGTAATTGCCCCTCTGACCCATGTAGCTCCGAACTTGCCATCAATCTAAGAGATTTCTTATCAGTCTATGGGAGCTCCAAATGGAAGAAAATTCGAATAGAAAAATCGGTCAACACTAATACTGGAAAACTCCTAGCAAAAGAAGATTTCAAAGAAGAACATGAACTCAATGCAATCTTCATCTACAAGATCATGCTATGAGTGAAAAATAAGAAGCAAATTTCTCCTTCATGGCCAAAAGCACGTCGGCAATTTCGTCTGAATCTTTGACATTCCTCTTTCTTTATGGGCAAGGTATTTGGTAAATTAAAATAATGACAAGATAAGGGCTATTTTTGAAAAAAGATCATTAGAAGACAACTAGTTATCACCACAAGGCCATTATTAATTTAAAACAAAGTAGATGACCAATTTCTTAAATTGGCTTAAGTAAATGTTCATATTTTAAAAGTTATAGCTAAATTTTTATTTCTTTTAAACTTTCAGTTGTGAAATATATTGTACTTCTATTTTTATCATTAAGTGCATTGGATATTTAACTATAAACTTTGGAATGTAGTCTAAATTTCAAGCTAAAAAATGGTCAAAAAACTAGTCAGCCCCAATATATAAAATCCCTTTTCTAGTTTTTGGAGAGAGTTAATTACTTGATTTTTTTTTTTTTTTGACATTAGAGATGGGGATTAAATTGTAGATCTTTAACATTGGAAGTATGTATGGTTATCGATCAAACTAAACTTGCGACCACGGAGTTAATTACTTGGTTTAAATATTAATGAAAATGGAAGTTTTTTCCTAGAAAATAACATTGACTAAAATGTAATTACCACATAAAAAGGGTGGATAAGGATTTCACAAATAAAAATTGGTAAAAAAAACTAAAAATTGTCAAAACAAAAACTCCAAGTACCAAAAGTGACTCACAACTTGATTTACTCAATGGTTCATTCGCTTACTTTTTCTTTTAATTTTAATTTTTGTTGTTATACTCACCCCTCTCAAGAGACATTAGGCATTCAGTCTTATATTTGTTATACATATTTACCTCAAGACTTTAGTTTACAACTATAATTTATACCGTTATTTTCAAACTTTTTGTGTTCATCTTAATAAATTTTATGGAAAGTCTAAAAGTTTTGTTCATCAATGGAGCAATATTTTTTCACTTTCAACTGAACATGAATTATATATGCGCTATTAGGTAATGCTAGACATACTAATTTTTTGAACTAAAATTGGTCAGCAATTATTATACCATAATTTTAAGCTACAAAAGTAACCATTATTTTATGTAATGTAATCCTATATTTGATTTAAAATTATGCTACATCATATGGTAAATAATCTTGGTGCAACTCATTTAATTTGCGGTGGATTTAAATCTTCGTCTTAATGGCTTCGTAACACTAAAGCCGAAAGGTGAAGTGGGTGTTGCACTTCCAAAATAGGCCCATCAAAGGTTTTTGCTTTTTTGGATAAAAGATATCAAAGCTTTTTGTATTTTCTCCCATGTTATATTATTCTCTAACTCTATGTATGTGAGTGTACAGAATCTCAGATACTCTCTTTGTTCGTTCGTTTGTTTCCCCACAACTTTACTACACTCTCTGTATAATAATAAACAAAGTGACCATAAATTAAGCCATTACCCCAATTAAAAATAAAATTGTGGACGACGTTTTGATAAAAACAACTTTAAACAATTATATGGTCAAGAATTGCATAGATATAAGTATAATATATATAAATGGAAGTATTTTTCTGTTGTGGTTGGTCAACTTTATTGGAACGAAGGAAAATTCAGCATTACTAATGAGGAATATTTTATGGTTTCACAATCACAAGACAATAAATTCAACGAAACTCAAATCAAAAGCCCAAGAATTGTGGGGTGTGGACCATTGTATATAATATAAATACATATTGATAGGTGACATTTGGAGAATCATAATAATAATTATAAGAAGGAAATGTCAAAACAAAAAAATAATTCGAGTGTAAGTAAAAGGATCCACGCGTATATCCGGATGGCTTGAGTTGAGGGAGGCTGGAGGCTTCCACTTGATGGATCCATAGAGAATCATTAGGATCGTTGTTCAAAGTCCACTAGAAGTAGATGGCTACGGCTATTCTAGGCTAACCTCTCACTGTCTTTAGATGATGACTCTACACCTATCATTATACAAAGCTCCCTCCCACAAGTCACAAGTCTCATCTTGTTTCTTATGTTTCCCTCTTTTTTTTTTTTTGAAAAAAAAAAATCGAGAATAATATGTACTTAAAAATTGCAAATCAATTAGTTTGTGTGTAAAATCTTAATAAATAGCAATAAGCTAGGTAGACAAACAATGATAATTGTGTAAAGGTATGCATGTGCAAGTATAAGTATAAGAACAAGTATACCTTCGTTGTGTATGGAAACACTTCAAAAAACAACATGTCAACCACCACAGCACGCTTCCACAATGTTACACAATTTTATTGATAATATACACATAATTTTTATTAGTATGATATGATATGATGTGGAGTATGACCCATGTTGGATTTGTAGGTGGAGAATTATGGGTCATCTATTTCCTTATAGGACAAATAAAGTGACTGTTGGTGTGTGTGACTGTGGCCTCCCTTCCCTTCCATCCTCACCTCATCTCACATCTCTTCCTCCGACACAATGATCATGTCGTTTTCTTCATAATAGCAAAATCTCATTTTACTTTAGCTATACACATAACTAGAATCGTTATGCGACATGTCGTCTGAAGAAGGCCATTCGGCGTTAATTTGAAGTGTCGTCGTTTGGAGTAAAACGACATTGAAGAGAGTCAAGTTGAGTTAGGTAAAGAAAGAGTGTACAGTGGCAGAGCAGGGGAGAAGAGAATCAGAGTCTTCAGAGATAAGAAGGATAATAAAGGAGGCAGGATTAGGATACGTACAAAAACATATAAAAATCTATTAATTATTATTAATTATAAAGAAGGGGTTTTTTTTTTTAATTTTATTTTTTTAAAAAAATTGTTATAAAGAAGAAAGAATTTCTGTTTTCAATTTTCATTTTTCATTTCCGTCTTCAATTCCACCGACGCTTTGGGATTGAGGCTGAGAAGAGCGTGGCGCCTGGCTGGGAATTGGGGGGGGATTGGGATCGTACGGACTGGGCATCAATGGCGTCGTCGACGGGGAGATACATGGCGTATTCACCATCCCCGTCGTCTCCTCACCTCTCTGGTTTTCGCTCTGCGCCTTCTTCTACTTCTTCGGCTTCCGCTGCTCTCGTCGTTGAGCAAGAGAAGTGAGTAAAAACACCATCTTTTTCATTCTTTATCGATTGATTTGATTTGATTTGATTCCTTTGGTAGAACTTGGATCTTTTCTAAGATAAGATATCTAAAGAATGATTCAAGATCTAATCTTGCGTCGTTTCCTTTTTAATTTTGGACCTTATTCTTGTTAGTTTTCACTGATCCGCTAAGTTTTTCAGTGCGATCCATACTGGATTAGGATTTCGCCACTCTCCACTCTGGTTCTTTTTTTTTTCTTTTTTTTTTTCAATAAATCTTCAAAGTCGTCTGAATCTTTGATCTGATTATGCCTATATGCTTATCTCAGGACTCATCATCTGATTGTATTGAATATTGAATAATTGGATATCGATCAGTTCATATTGCTTGTTTCTCTAACGACATACACAATACCGGACTCTTAGTCTTTTCAAATTGTTGCTTTTACTTCTTTCTTATCTGCTTAATTACCTTTGTTTTCCAAAGTTTTTTAGTTTGGATTGGGAATTACACCGACTGTGTGGAAGGCTTGACCTTGACCTTGACCTTGACCCTGACCCCTTTTCTTCTCTTTCTTTCTCTTTTGATTTGTGATGCCAGATACTTATCCGAGTTGCTTGCAGAGCGTCACAAGCTCGGACCATTCGTCGCTGTGCTTCCACATTGCTGTAGGTTGTTAAACCAGGGTGAGTTTAGGATCTGTCTGCTACATACGTATTTTTAAGTTTCCCTTTATTACTAGACCACTTCTCCCAAAAAAATTTTAAGTGCAATATTGCTCTTTTCTCTAAGAGTTAAGACCATAAAAAGATTTCTAGTGGTGTAAATAAAAATTGACTTAACTAACGCTAGTGTTATATTATAAATGTCTTTTCTCTGTTAAACATGGATGGATACATTCTTATAAACTCAAGTATGTATGTCCTGCTTTCTTCTCTTTAGAAGAAAATGACTGTACTAAATGAGCCAATGGGTGTGAGCACAGCAAAGTTAAAATATACTTTGCTTTTTGTGAATTATAATTTAGTCCTGCTTATTGATTCACATGTTACTTGTTCTCCTATAATATATTTTCAACCATTCTCCTTTCTTTAGCAATATTTGCTTTCAAGTCCAATTAGTTAGCAAACTATGCTATGGGTTCATCTTATATCGAGCCCATTTAGCTGTCTTAGACTTGAATGGTTTAGGTTAGCTTTATTCTCTGTCTGTCTTAGCTTTAGCAAGTTCATCAGATGAACTGCTCCAGAGGAGTCTTAGATGCTGGTGCAATATGTTTTTTGTGGTCACCTTTTTCTTGTCCTGTTGCAGTTTTTTTCATGGATAGGAAGATCTTAGCATAAAGGGCATCTCAGATGCTGATGGTGCCACTAATCTCTCATAATTTCCAAGATGTCGACCATTCTTGTTTAGTTGGAGAGAGAGAGAGAGAGAATATAAACAATTAACTGATTACTTTGGCATCGGCCTAAACTAAATAGGCGAGAATTGGTGCTCCATCCTTTTTCATTTGGAGATTTTCGTTAATTTGCTTGAAACTTTTCTGAAGTATCTACAGCATGTTAGATAGCTGGCTCAGTTACATGGGACCTTAGGTTCTACTTTGTTGGTTGTGGATGACATGAGTTACAGAATTTATACCAGATTTGGTTGTTGAATCATTTCTGCACGGGGATGATAAATTTGCTTCAGTCAGTAATCCTTTTTCTCACTAATGGTATGTTGTGTTTGCAAAGTTCATTATTGAGAGGGGCCTTGGTCTTTATTAGTGCACTGCTGTCCACAATTAACAAGCTGAGATTAATAATTCGTAGAAGAGTAGATTTTTTCCCCCCCAGTTGGATGGTGTATAGGTGGGAAATACTGACATGTCAGCATTTGAGAGTTGTACTTTAGTTTGAGATAATTTGTTCGATTATTCTTTTGGCAATCTGTGGCTTAACGTTATTTTATGTTTCTATATTTAGCAAACTTTGGTTCCAAGTTCCTAGTTAAAATTAGCTTGACCTAGAACTTTTTGTTGAAATTGGAGTTCCTCCTTCAGTCTTTGGCTTCTTATTTCTTTTCATTTCATGGATATTTGTTCTTTTCTGTTTTCCCTTTTTCTTCTTTTGGACCAAAATCAAATGCTGATTTCATTATTTCTTTGTCAAAAGATGATTTTATTTGTGATGACTAGATGTTGGTTTCTCAACTTCTGCTAGAGGGATAAGAAAGCTTTTGTTAATGTATCTTTCTTTTATTTTCTTGCTAACAATGATTTGTGGTAGGGATTTATGTTCTTACAGATTGGCTCACTTCTATTAATATGGGTTCTTTAATATAGAGTTACTCTTTTATTCGTGTAACAATCATTTCAGAATTCTTATGCTAACAATAATTTTTTGTTAGGGATTTGTGTTCTTATGGATTGGCTCACTTCTATTAATATGGGTTCCTTAATATGAGAGCTACTCACTTTTTTTTTCCGTGTAAATCATTTTACATTTGCAGTAGTATTTGCATAATTGTCTTCCATATGACAAGTTGAAACTAAAATGAATGTTTCTTTATTCTTGGTCTGTAGAGTACATTTAGTGAGTAAAATTTATTAATGTGGGGGAAGCTTTGATTTTACTGACTTGGAGAAAAATCCGTGTTGTCTATCGATTTTGTGGTGACTGCTAACCTTTTAACAAATGCTGACTGGTACATCTTATTCTTGAAAATTGACATTTTTGGAGCAGAAATATTGCGTGTAACCACACTGTTGGGGAATGCATCAGTTTTAGGTCAAAGTGGGCTTGAACATGCTAGCCCCCTGGCTTCTGGAGGAATATTTTCAAATGGAGGTGCTGATGTGAACGGATGGGCATCACGGTTCCAATCAGAAGTACGGATTACTAACCATTAACATAACCTTATTTTCATCTAATTTTACTGTATTTTAGAGCATTACTGACACAATTTTTTTACATTCCATTCTAACTATTAACATTGTTTGAGTGCTTGCAATTTAGTGACAGGTAGTCTGAAGCTAACATCAACAAGCAATGAATAATAGATTTTAGCTTAGCTTCCTGTTCCAGAAATCTACTCTGATAAGATGGTTCTATTTCTCCAGCCCTATCTTGTTGTCCAGATAAACTAGATTTCAAGACATTGCATAGTGTTTCTTACTTTTGTCATATGGCTGCAATTCCTGTTACGATGGAAGCCTGATGCAGAATATTGGAAAGGAATTTCCCAAGTTTCCGACCAATCTATAATAGTTTTTAACCAGATAGCATCCTCATCTTCTTGTGATTATCACTAACCCCTTTGTTATGCACACAATGGTTATATTTGCCATTTTAGGGAGCTTTTATCTGACACCATTTAACTTCTTTGTGGTGCAAAATTACTTAATTAGTGATTAATCAGCTACTGGATGCTTTTATCTGATGCAAAATAAATAAACGTAAAAAAGATAAATAAAGTAGAAAAGGAATAGGAATAACCTGCTTGTGATGACGAGATAAAATGAATATCTTTGGTTGTAGTTAATTTTCTGGATGTAGAGTCTTGAAGAGATGGTATTCTTCTCCTAAGTTAAGTTTGAAATGGTTTTTTTTTTTTTGTGTTATATCAGCCAAGATTATTTTTGCACTCAATTCAGTGTTATTCTTACTCTTTTACCAGAAAAGTATATTAAGATATATCTTGTGAATTTATTTTGCGCTAGCTCCTTTGAGGACATTGACATTTATGGTAATATTCAGATGTCGAGTTTATTACAGCCCTCGTCAACACAAAACTGGCTTAGTTCTCAAGGTAGCTCATCAGGTCTAATTGCTAAGCGAACAATCAGAGTGGACATTCCGGTCGAAAATTTCCCCAGTGTACTACTTAAATTCTAGATCTTTTTTTCTCAGGGACCTTTATATTTATTCAAGGCTGACATTAATTTGCTCTTGCAGTATAACTTTGTTGGCCGTCTCCTAGGTCCTAGAGGGAACTCTCTCAAGCGAGTGGAAGCAAGTACAGAGTGCCGTGTACTGATCAGAGGTCGTGGTAGCATAAAGGATCCAGCTAGGGTAATTATAAGTCTTCCTTTATTTGATGACTATCTAAGCTTCATGTTTTAAAGTAAATTTAATGCTTCTGTTTTATCAATTCCCACTATGGAATGTTATATTATATTATAAATGAATGTTCAGTTATTTACTCTGTTATTTATGTCTGACAGGAAGAAATGATGAGAGGAAAACCAGGGTATGAGCATTTGAATGAACCGCTCCATATTCTAGTTGAGGCGGAATTACCAGTTGAAATAGTGGATGCTCGTTTAATGCAAGCACGTGAGATACTAGAAGATCTACTCAAGCCAGTGGTATGTTATTCATTTCCCTCTTGAAACTTCTGTTTATTCACTCTACTAGCACTGTTACCTTCTTACACTCTTCTTCATAATGTCTGTGTTGATGTTTCCTCCATTTTGTCATCAGGATGAATCTCAGGATTTCTACAAGAAACATCAGCTACGGGAGCTGGCAATGCTTAATGGTACTCTTCGTGATGAGGGTTCTCCGATGTCTGGTTCTCTGTCTCCCTTCCACAACAGTCTTGGTATGAAGAGGGCCAAAACCAGGGGGTAATGGATGTTATAATTGGTGGGCTCTTGGAGCTTGGGTGTGAAATTTCAGCGAGTAAACAGCAGTTCCCATGCCACAGGTATTGCCCTGTCAGACAGTGCCTCCAACTGCCATCGGGGCACTGGCACTACCATGTGCCAGTTCTAACTTGTTTCTATATGATGTGTGTTTATTCTAGTTGGGGCAGGTTTAATGACCGTATGAGAGTTAGTAATGTTTGAGTTTCGAGGATTTGCTTTTGTATGTCGCAAATATTATAGGCAGTTTGGTCAGGGCAGTCTCTCCAAGACTGCTTATATAATTATTAGGCTTATTATATAAGATAAGCTTGTGGTGACAGTTTTGTTTCAATGATGGGCTTTCAGTGAGTTAAGGTATGGCTTTGTATACAAAATTTATCAAATATTGAGACAAACAATGAACTACCTACCTTATTGTGTGTTCTCTGGGATCGAGTGTAGATCATAGAACATTGGTTAATGTCATTCTTTGTTTTGTTATCTTCTAGTCAAACAATATCCGATGTTGTATCCACTCTCTTTCTCACATCATTTGTAATTTTAAAACTCTTCTTGTGTTGGCAATGAGTTTACGATTGGAGATATCAGGATTTGAAGACATGGAACCGGTTTCTCTACTTTGTGTGCTCTCTGTGGAAAATGTTGTACGAAGGGCTATTGCATTGCCTGATTGTCAATGATATTGACACCTAAATACTGCCTGGATATGGATAAATATTGACCACTATTTAAATTGTTTGAGTCAAGAAATTCTTTACCGATTTGGACATGCTAAATAATAGTTCTATTGTTTATCATAATTCATAGAATCAAAAACACCAATTTTGCATTGGTTCTTCATGTAATTCAATGAATAGAAAATGAAGCCCTACAGCACAATACTCATGAAATAAAAAGGTTGATCTTAACAAGGTAACTGAGAGCTTCAGAATATTTACAGGGTGATAGAAATTTAAATGAAGGAAACCTTGGTGTAGCTTTACACATAACGTTGGAATATAACTATAAGCAGAGCCATTGTTATAAAAGCAAAAGAAAAGTTTCCGTAGGAACTACAGTTACTTTTCCTACATAGCATCCCAAGATGACAAGAGGAGGGAGACCAGAAGAGACTCGGAAATTTTATACCAAAACTACCGTTCCCCTTCTTCTTCCTCATCGATTCCAACCCAACTCGTAAATGCAAAAAGAAATTCTTTGAAGTTCACCATTCCATTCTTATCCCAGTCCATCTCTTCTGCAGTAGTCAAAAGCAAGTCGTTGCTTTAGTAAATACCAGCATTTTTCAGTAATTTACTTAGAGAGGCAAAGACAGAAAGAAAGCTGACCAAATCTTTTCATTGCTATCCGGCCAGAAGAGCGTTCCCCTGATGCAGTTTCATTAATAGCCTCAACCATTTCACTCTTGCTGACATAGCCATCCTTATTCTTGTCCAAGAACACAAATGCATCCACCAATGTTTCGAACGTCGCCTCCAGATTTGGCAATGCCATTTTCAGTTTCTAGACAAGTCATGGACACAACAAAAAACAACGGAGACAAATAAATGAAAAAAAAGGAAAATAAAGTTGTTATTATCATTAGACTCATCCAAAAGCAGGGCAGGGCACATAAGAAATAAGTAGTGTTTTGGATACAGTGTGAAGGGCAGTCTGATCATCCTTGAGAAGATAAACAAGGCAGAGAAGAACAATGAACTCATTGAACTTTATTCCCATATCCTCATTGATATCACATGCGTTAAAGAAGTCACTGATTTCCTCCTCCGTGAAAGAAATTCCCAGCTTATGGAAACACTTTTTCATCTCTTCTTGATCAATTGCACCATTGGAATCCTCATCTGTTGGGAAAAGCAGATCATTGTAAGAGAGAAGATGGCAGATTGAAACACTGGATAAGTTCAAAACAATAGCATATTTCATCGGCTCGAATACGCACCAAACAGCTCGAAAGTAGCCTGGCAATTTCTCAAGCTCTCATCAATCTTTGGAAACTTCAAGATTATGCTGTTGAAAGATTTCATGGCGCTCCCTTGAGTTGCTCTCTTCTGCATGGCTCCAACCATTTTGGACTCGAGTTTTGTTTCAGGTGTGCAGACCCTCTTAGGTGATTCACTCTTCCCAACTACACCCCCCATTGCCACTAAATAACACACAAAATTATGGAATGCTGCCAAGCCATACCAACCGATAAAGATGTTAGGAGATGTACAAACAAAATGCCATGCAGAATAAAAATTCTCGTTTTTTGTATTGTTATTCAGATATTTGTATAATCCCTTTCGACTTCTATCCGAAAAAAAAAAGGGAAAATTCAAACTGAACAACTTATGATCATGTATGCAAATCCAGTCATGCGGCCACTAGGAGACCTATATTGAGCACCCCAAAGCAATAGGTTATTTATTTTGATGTTTAGATCAAAATAGCAGAAATACCATATCCCATGGAACTGATGAAATATTCGAAACAGAAGCTATCTAATGCATCCGATAGCTCATAAAAAGGTATACTACAACTAGAGTAACAAAGGAAAATAATCAAAACGTTGCATACTGTCTTTATCTAGATTAATTAAATCATTGATCAATATCGAAACTTTTAGTATCCAGTGATCTAATGGTATCTATATATGTTTGGCCTAATAAAAAACTCACACAAAGTAACAGCTTTTGTCCTCCTCCTATCCCTCAGAATCGAATTGCTAGTATTTGACAAAATTAAAGGAAAAAAATATTATTATAAGTGCATATGACAAACCAGAACTATCCCAGCTTGAAGGCTCTTTTGACTGAATGGAATCCAACAAGATCAGAAGTAGCAATATCAAAGGAGAACCCAGAAAGAGATTATAAAATGGCTTCTCCGGATGAGATTGAAATGGATCATAAACCAACTGAAAGAGACAGAAGCACCCTCCAAGAAAATACGATAAACTAATCGAGGTTTAGAAAAAGAAGAAAGGGACAGAAAGGTTAAAGGTGGTGAAGATTAGAGAAAAATCTGATATGTACAAGGAAATAAGAGAAAATGGAGGACAGTAACATAGAATAGAGAGATGTAATTGTAGGCTAAAGTTGAGGGAAGTTGGGGTTGTCTAAGTCTTTGTGTTTCATTTGGGTTTTGAACCAATGTTTGTGCTCCACCCACCACGTATCCTTCTCTTATTTACATCACTCGCCATCCATCTTATGCTGACTTTTCATTTTTCTCTTTTCTGAAAAAATAAAATAAATAAAAATCAAGGACTAGAAACAATAACTGATAAACCAATTCACAACAACCCAATTGAAGGAAAAAAAAAACAAAAAAAAAAAGGAATGCGGAAAAAAGCAATTAAATTGATTAAGTTGTAGTGGGGAACGCACTTTCTACTATCTAGATTTCAGGGCAATAAATTAAATAAATGAATACAAGAAAAGTCAAAGATGGGGTATATTTAAATGATTTAAGGTAGGAAAAAAATGTGCATACAAGTAGATCATGGTCATTGAGAAGGTTGTAAACTACTATAATTTTATAGTAAAGGAAGATACCTAGAAAACTGTAAATTTAGAAAACTAGATGATAGAGCTTAAATATGAGACAAACAAGACAAGACAAGACATGACAATGGAGGCCAAAAAAAAAAAAAACGGGAGGTGGCGCCTTATTGTTGCATGATTGTTTGTCTTGAGAAATCACAATGGAATTTGCCGGCTTTGATGCTATCAAATCTTGTCATTTGTCAATCATAGAGCAAACATATTATTGTAATATATATTCATGCCAATCTCCCAATTCATATTTCATTCTTCTCTCAGGTCAACTGTAGAAATTAATTAAGTATTCATCTCTTTTAAATTGACTAATTTACCATACTTTTGGGTCTCAATTCTCAACTGTCTTTTTGGGCTTTTTTTTTTTTGTTTGGATGTTTATCCAATTTTTGATCATAATTTACAAAATGACAGTTTTTCAAATACCGTTAAAAAATGGTCGAATTTTAAAAATTATTTAAACAATGACCTTTTTCATATTTAGTATATCAAAATATATTGATTTATTTTTTAGAAATTGATTTATTTTTAAAAAAAATTATTTTTTAAAAATTTGATTTACTTTTTCAAAAATTGATTTATTTTATTTAGTATATCAAAGTATATTAATTTATTTTTTAAAATTGAAATATAGATTTAGAATGCCAAAAATTGAAAAATCTTGGAAGGCCTAATTTATCCCAAAAAAAAAAAAAGGCCAGTTACCTCAAATTATTTTTGACAGATTTGGTGATTATTTTAAGTACTTTTTTCGAATTTAGGTTTAAAAAGGTAACCAATTATCTCCTGAAGTGGCAATATTGTTATTTTTTTCAATCGTAGTAAACATCAGGGATATTTCAAAGCTCATCCAGGATTTTTTTTTTCAAAAAAAAAAAAAAAAACATGGCAGGATTGATAGTTTCCATTTTCTTTTAATTTTACCACGTAATTTCCTCGTATCACAAATGGAATATTTATAACAAACGGCAATTTTACACTTTCTTTCAATAAATATCCATTTTGTTATAATAAAATGGCTGAGTTTATAAGTTTTTTTTTAATATAAAAAAATGGGGTTAACTAATGACCTCCACTTTTTACAAATTAAAGGAAAATTCCTACTACTAAGTAATCTCCACCTCACCGAATTAGGGATAATAGGCTTTCACGCCTACCCCAGTATGACTCGAACCTAGGACCGAAATCTTAGGTAATGGGTGCTCTTACCACTTGAGCCAACTTACTTCCTCATGACTGAGTTTATAAGTTATTGCACCGAATATATTAAATCATCATTTTTATTCTAATGTACGCCGGTTCTTGTACTAAGTATTTCCCATATATATAGCTGACCATTTTGCTACGAAACTCTTTTACTTTTACGGCAAAATGGTTGTTATATGAGACATCCATTGATCAGATGTCAGCAAATCAATTTTATACTAATTTATATCAGTTCACATACTGTGTATATTTGATATTTAATATAGTAAAACTTTTATATATATATAGTTGCCAATCTACTAGGTTTTTTTTTTTTTAACCTATGTGTAGGTATTTTTTTTTTTAGCCGTTGAATCATCATCTACATGAAAAGACGTGTATTATTAATGCTATTTCTCTCTCTTACTTTTTATAATAAAAAATGTGCATGATAAATTTTCATTGGCCAAATTGATACCTATACATAGGTAAAAAAAATATATATATACCTACTGGATTGGTGTCTGGAACTGTCGTTTATTTTGCTATAAATAAAAAAGAGTATTTATAAGAAATGGCCTTTTTCTTTTAGATCAATTCAAAAAATAGTCATTTTTACACCTATTTAATAAATGACTGTTTTATAATTTTATTTTGATATATGACCGTTTTTTAGTTGATTTATTTTTTATAAAGTAAATTTAAAATTCAACCATTTTTTAATAGTGTTTAAAAAATATTTATTTTGCAAACTATGATCCAAAATTCGGCCATTTGGCTAAAAGGCCCAAGAGAAAAAATAGTGTGATTTAGTAAAAAGGGAAATGATACTCCATACAATCTTTTTAAAAATAATGATCAAAATACGACCCAATCCAAATTACTTATTTTCATACGACCTCTGTTAAACATTCCTTTGAAACAAATCTGGAAGATTGTTAGTGCGAGTAATCACCAATGGCTGTATCGCAAATCTAGGCTAAGAGCATGGTGTCTCCGGATATAGCAGGACTTTGAAGACTTTGAAGTTTGCCTATTATTTTATTTTTCTATCTTATTTGTTTATTAAGGAAACTTGATGACAGAGAAGAAGAAAATTATTCACTGTTAGAACTCGGAAGCTCTAAAGGTAGAAATATGCGCTTTGAACCGAGTGAAAACTTTAATAAACTCAGTGGATATGTTGAAATAGTGATGGTGGTAAAAAAAACAAAATGTTCAAATAATTATGATTTGAAGTATCCAACGCCCGATGCTAGAACTATATCTTCTTCACTATTTTTTAGAATTCGACTTGGGTTCTTTTGTTGTATAGTATAATTGTTTTGTTCTCCTCTGTCTCTATCTTTTTCCATTAGTGGGATAGAAATATTTAAGGAGAGTCCTCTTTTTCTATAACTAAAATGATACGTAGTAAACTTTTTTTTTGGCCTCCTTAATTATGCAAAATTGACAAGTAATTATAAACTATAGCTATAGTTCCCATACTTGATGGAAATTTTTCTTTTTCATTTCTCTTTTTAATTGATTAGAATGTTTGGCATATAAAAGAATAGTGGCAGCAGTAGAAGCTAGAGTTGTGTGGCAAAGAACAGTAAATCGTTGCTTTATCTAGGAATAGCAAATAGTTTTCTGTTGCTTTTACTTCAAAAATATAATTACTTAATTTGATAACTTGATCATATTCTACAATGTCCTTGTTCAATGTCTCACTCAATTCTTGCTAAAGGGTATTATGCAAAAAAGAAACCACAATAGTTTTCAAGAAACTTTCGTTATTTTCTTGTGATTTGAAAAAGAAACCACAATGGTTTATATAAAACTTTATTGGTTTCATGTGATTTATTTAGCTACAGAGCATTCTGGAAAATAGAAACTACAATAGTTTTCAAGAAACCTTCTTGGTTTCATGTGATTTATTTAGTTACAGAGCATTATGCTAAAGGAAACCACAATGATTTCCATAGTTTCTTGTGATTTACTTAGGTACATGACATTTTATAAAAAAGAAATCATGATAGTTTCCAGTGGTTTATTGGAAACCTTTGTGGTTTCCTTTGATTAATTTAGCTACAAGGCTTTTTGCAAAAAGAAAACTACAATGGTTTTTAGGAAATATTCGTGGTTTCCTGTGATTTAATTACGTACAGAACATTCCGCTAAAGAAAACCTTTGTGGTTTCTTGTAAGTACATTCCGCTAATAGGAAACTAAATTGCTTTCTAGGAAATTTTCGTGGTTTCTTGTTATTTACTTACATACAAGGCACTTCATTAGAAGGAAATATTTGTGATTTGGCATTCCACTAAAAAGAAACCAAACTGGTTTCCAGGAACTATTTGTGATTTATTCTAATTTACGTACGTCCATGACATCCCGCTAAAAGGAAACCTTTATGGTTTCTTGTGATTTACTTAAGTACAATGCATTCCACTGAAAGAAAACTGAACTGTTTCCAAGAAACCTTTATGGTTTCCTATGATTTACTTACGTATAGAGCATTCCACTAAAAGGAACCGAACTGGTTTCCAGGAAACTTTTGTAGTTTCCTGTGATTTACTTACTTATAGGGCATTCAGCTAAAAGGAAACCAAACTAGTTTTCAAGAAACCTTTGTGGTTTCTTTCGACTTACTTACCTACAGAGTATTCCGTTAAAAAGAAACTAAATTGGTTTCCTAGAAATCTTTATGGTTTCATGTGACTTACTTACATAAGAATAGAAAAAAAGGGTTAGTGTTTCTTTAAAAAAAAAAAAAAAGAATAAAGTGAAAGGGAAAAATAATTAAAAAATAGGAAAAGAAAAAATAATTTGAAAAAAAAAAAGAAAAATAAAATTGAGAAAAAAGAGGGAATTATTATTAATGATCAAGTTGAATAATTTTGTTAACGAAATTTAGTAACTAATTTAGTTTCTACATGTAGATAACTTTAAAAAAAATAAAAAATAAAAAAAATGAAAAAAAAAACTTGAAAAAACTAATGATCAATTTGATTAATTTTGTTAATGGAAATTAGTTACTAAATTGGTAATTATTTGCAACTAATATTAAAAAGAAATAAAATTAAAAATAAAGAGAAAAAAATTAAAATAATGAAAAAAAAATCTAAAATGTCAGTACAGGAGGGCTCGAACTCCAGCAATCAATGTTAGTGGCCTAGTCATTTGTAGCCCAACTACTAGGCCATAAATCTACCATTGTTATTCTAGCCCCTTTAATATTAAAAGACTGTTTTTGAAAAAGATAGTAAAAATTATGAAAATGTCACGGGGTATTTTAGCTGAAGTATTTAGAAAAATGCCAACAAAGGTTCGTACGGAATTTTAATTATTTTTTGGAGGTCGTATTTTTGGTATTATTTTTAGAAAGATAGGTATAAGTGTCCAAAACTCTTAGTAAAATAGAATGTGAAAAACTAGTATTTTGCTAAAAGCCCCTCATTGATTGTGACTACCAATCAAAAAAATTATGACAATTCTATATAAATTCATGGTTCATCCTACAAATAGTCATTTTGATCCAAAATTACCCGTATACTAGTTCAAATCCCATAATAAAAAGCAGGGGTTTTGACACTTCTACCTATAAAACAAAAAAGAATTACAAAAATACGGTGTATATTAGTTATTAGTGTCTGAAAACTGATTACCGGTTACCAGTTATAAATACATTTGGTTACCAGTGCTCGAAAACTAATTACTATTTTAGAAAATGATACTTTTCTAAAAATGTTTTAAAAAATGGAATTTTTTGAAAAATACGGTACTAAATCTAGAAAAAGCTGAGTTTACTTTTTTTTTTTCAATTTTTTTATAAAAGTGCAGTACAATGCCTCATTTTTCACAAAAAGCGGTAAAGGATAAGCCCACTTCACAAGGAGAATTAAGCTGGGTTTCTAACACTTATACCAACAAAAACAAAAAAAATTACGAATATACGGAATTTTGTCTAATTTTTGTACGATTTTTATTAGAAAAATATCATTTTTTAAAAAATATTTAGAAAAATATTATTTTAAAAATAGTTACCAGTTTCAAGAAACTAGTTACTGATTACTAGTTGTTAGTTATATACTAGTTATAAATATCTTTGGTTCTAGTTACCAGTTTCCAGAAATTGGTTATCAGAAACTAGTTACTACTTTAAAAAATGATATTTTTCTAAATATTTTTTAAAAAACAGTATTTTTCTAATAAAAATTGTATCGCACCTAAAAAATACAAAACCATCGTATTTTTCAATTTTTTTTTCAGAAACACCGTATTTTTTGTAATTTCCCCCAATTAAGCTCAGTAGTAGCGTAGGGAAGGCCCAATTTGTTTGCAGCGTAGGGAAGGCCCATAGGGTAACGTGTTAAGGATAATGCTATGCCATACGTCTGGTCTCATCTTTTCTAGAGTTTTTTTTTTTTTCTTTTTTGAAAAAAAAGGGAAAAAAAAATCCCATTAAGTGATATTTATGGAAAATAAAAAGTGAAAATAAACTAATAAAAAAGAAAGACAAACAAAAGAAATAAATAAAAAGGGTAAGGAGGTGGTGCTGTGACAACTGCCAAAATAGCGTGTTTAGGTTGCGTGAGAGACAGGAGTGAGTCACCGCCACCTGACCTTTCTCCCCTCTCTCCGCCTTTTCGTGTTAATATATATAACCTAAAATATCTTTCTTTGTAGCGCTTCTAGTTCTCTCTCTCTCTCTCGCTCTGAAGCAGGGTTCGCTCTGCCTCCGCAGACCAAACCCTAGCCCTCCCTTCCTGCCTCAGGTCTCTCATCAAACCCTAATATAATTTTATTCATTTTTTCAAACCCTAATTTTATTATGATTCTGCTTCTGCGACTGATTTTAATTGGAGAATTCTGTTAATTTTGGGGCTTCGCGGTTTTCAGTGGTTACAGAATCTTTTCTGCTTATAATATATAAATATTACGGTGATTATGATTATTATAAGTCAGATTTATTATATTACTCTTTATTTTATAGTTTTCTCTGGATATGATGTTTCGATTCTTGTTCATTTCATTATTTATTTATTTATTTATTTTTCCCTATTATTTGTGCTTTTGTTGTTTATTATAAATAATGGGTTTCTTGTTTAATTATTAAATTTATTTCGGTTTGGGTATGAGTTATGGCTTGAGTTTGCCATAAAAATGATAACTATTTAACCTATGAACTCTTCTAAATACTGGGGCTGTGAGACTTTTTAATGAAGGATTGATGTTTCTTGGACAATTGTTAGATTAGACTCGTCTTTTTGGGATTTTGCGATGGCCTCTAAACGAATCAACAAGGAGTTGAAGGACCTACAGAAAGACCCTCCTGCTTCTTGCAGTGCTGGTACGCTTTTTCTTCTCCCTTTATCTGCTTCATTGCCACCCATGGGGCCTTTGCACTCTATTATTACTTATCGATCTTTGCCAAGTTTTAATCGAATTTTCAAGTATTTTGAAAATTTTTTTGTGAGATAAAAATCATGAAGATAGTAAATAGAAGAGAGCGAGTTGCATAAGGATTTATTTGGGCTTTAGTACAAGTGATAAACTACTGTTAAGTAGTACGAATAATAATTGTCCCCTTTTGAATTTTATACTTATTTTATATATATATATATATATATCTCTTCATCTCTATCTCTCCAATCCATCCAATTCGACTTGCTTTAATTTGCAAACTTGTAAAACTAACATGGACTTTCCATCCTTTTTGCCTGATTGAATAATTGGTTATCTTGATCGGAGAAAAGAAAGGGTTCACATTGTTCTGTGCTATAGATGGGTGTTTGGATTGATTCCCAACACGGGATTTTGCCTATTGCCTACAAATGAATTCTGATTCTGAAGGAAGAATGCACAAAGTTTTATTTTTTTGAGACTTTTACTTTTCTTTTTAGGAACTAAAAGTTTTGTCTTTCACAGGTCCTGTGGCTGATGATATGTTCCACTGGCAAGCAACTATCATGGGCCCTGCAGACAGTCCGTTTACTGGAGGTGTTTTCCTTGTATCCATTCACTTCCCACCTGATTACCCGTTCAAGCCACCAAAGGTGTGACCACGTCTCATTTTATCTCCCATCTTCTTTGATTTGGACCTCATTAAACGGTCTATTCATTTAGCAACTGATTAGTATTTGTTGCAATTTGTTTGAAATTGTCTTACTGCTACTATAGCACTGTCGTAGTAATCTACAGTTGTGAGAAGATCTACTTGAGGACTTTGGAATTGAAATTTGTTCTTACTTAAAGTTTAGGCCTCAGGATGCCTACGAGGCGTAATTATATCTTACTCTTAGATAATCATTATATATATATTGTTTGGGAATTGCGGTTTCCTTATGCCATGTGTAGTGTAACAGTGTATCTAATCTATTGTGCTTATACCACGCCAACAAATATGGTTGAATTGGGCGGAGTTATTAATTATTATATAAGCTTTTGTTGGGATTTATTCTAGTTTAATGCCAATGAAGTTGTTCTCCTTTGTGGAAAATAGTGGTTTGCAACAATTGCTTATTCTCGTGTATTGGACAGGTTTCGTTCAGGACGAAAGTCTTCCATCCCAACATCAACAGCAATGGAAGTATATGCCTTGATATTCTCAAAGAGCAGTGGAGCCCTGCCCTTACCATCTCCAAGGTAAGATGAATTTGTTCTTGTAGTTTTATCCTTTTCTTTTGTGTCATGAGGCACGGATTTGCACTTTCTTATGTTGTTAAAGCTTCTGATATAATATGCTCCTTGCAGGTCCTCCTTTCAATATGCTCACTGCTGACGGATCCAAACCCAGATGATCCTCTGGTACCGGAGATTGCTCACATGTATAAGACAGACAGAGCTAAGTATGAGTCTACTGCTCGATCCTGGACCCAGAAATATGCAATGGGTTGAGGGTGGTTGTTCTGGCTAGGAGTGAGGAGTTCATCCTGGTTAATGCGATATCCTATTAGTAAATAAATAGCGAAGTGGATACTAGGTTTGAGTAACTTTTTTGGTCTGTTATGCTGTGTCTTTGGCCTTGCGAAATATGACCACCTTTTATTTTGGCCTGTTATTTTGAATAGAATCAGAAAGATTGCGCAAAATTCTTATTTCTTGATTGTTCTGCGTTATTATTATTTTTCAAATGCGTGATGAGGGAGCGAGCCTGCTGCGGGCCTTACTTTGTAGTCTCCACGTAGTCACAATCCCATTGAGCTTTAGGTTTGTTTCTTGCACCAGAGTCTTGTATGAAGTCCTTCGATATTTGGTAGTAGGTAGATGCTAGATCACACTTATTAGCACGACGTTTGTGCTTTTCGCGTAGTTTTGTAGACGAAAAGTTCAGTGGAAAGGGAGATGAAAGAGTGCACCTCCATTTTGATGAAGAAAGGTTTTTTGTGATCATTTTTTGAAGGATAAATTTTTAGGACCTGTTAGTTCGGTTATATGACTAGTCATATTATTAAAAACGGATTATAAGTAAAATCTATTACTAATCTGAAAGTGACCATAATAACATCATTTGGGTCCAAATTGTTCCTAGTTCCTTCCAAACCTCAAGGTTTGTACAAACCGAAAAGCTAAAGAAATAGTGCTAGAGCTGATGAATGATTGATTAAACACGATGCAATGAAAGGGAGGTCCCCCCAACAAGAAAAAGAAAAAATAAATAAATAAAGAAAAAAAAAAGTGTTATGGGAAGTAGACAAATTGGGCCTTGGCTCGCCCGGGCCCCTGCCCATGAGCTCAAATTATCTTTTATACCGAGACCTAAGTTAACTTTTTGTGGGTGGAGAGAGGATAGTAGTAACGTAGAGAATAGTGTAATGGTTGTGTTTGGTGCGGCCTATTAATTCGTCTGCAGTGGATATTAGAATTACCGTTAAAGTAAGTTAGAAAAAGCGACTGCTGTGTCTGTGTAGGAATGGGATTTTACTTTTACAGTTTACTAGGGTAGGGTTGAGGTTGAGGGTGAGGGTCCCTCCCTCTCTACCTAGGCCAACGAGAACGAGAACGAGGGGTAGTTCCACATCACAACTGCCAAAGCCAAACTGTCGGATCATAACAACACTAGTAAATATAATACATTAAACGTACTGTCGTTTCCTTGAGAAAAGTAAATACAATGCCTGCTACTACTGCCTACCTGCTGCAGGCTGATAGCGACAACACTACCCTTGCAGCCTTCTCCTCACCTATATACATGCTTACGATTATATTTTTTTTCTTTTTTTTTTAACCCTTTTCATTTCTCTTTTTTAAATTCATTTTATGGGCAATAGAATGTGTTTTCAGCCTCATGAATTTAAACTGTCGTATATGTTATATATACGAACTCATATGTGTCACATACATATTGAGCACATTGTTTTGGAGAAGAAGGGTGGGGTTTTTGAAGTTTGAACATGGGCATTGCAAACTTTCCAAGAAAATGTTACTTTTTCACTTTTGGCAGAGCCAAGTAGAGTAAGCGTGTTACGGATGGATCTGTAAAGATTTTGGAATACAAATAAAGTAAGGAGGGAAAGACTAAAGAGGGTTAAGTTGGTAGAGAGTAGAGTTGACCAAAATAGGAAAGATAAAGAAATTTAAGAAAATAAGGACGGAAAATGAAATATTGAGAAAACCAAAGCAGATGTCGGAAATTTATAATGATATTGACCCAATTATTAAAAAATGATAAGAGACTAAACCCACTAAAGGTATGGCGGTAACCAGGGGAGCGGATTGAGAATTCTACTGTATAACATTAAGGTACCCATATATTCCCTCCTAGGCTCTTACTTTCTGTGTCTGTTTGTGAATAGAGCTAATGTGTAGCTATAGCCCACATAGCAAAGGCTAGGTCCTATAAGTGTTCACTGTTCACTTTCACTGTATATATTAAGCTGTGTCGTGTCAGAGACAGGGAATCACGGGGTCTTCCTTCGTAATTCGAGTTTTTAATTTCTAAGCGCAAATTTTATTTAATTGTTATATATTTGCTCAGATTTCTATACATGCATTACATTTATGAATATCATATTTATATAATATGGAGAATTTGCTTATGTTTCTGACTCATCTGAGCTATGTATTTGGCGCTCTCTGGGTCTGGTATTTGCATAAACTAATAAGAAAGAAAAATACACAGAGAAATGGACACAGAAAAAGTCACAAAGGGAATATCAATGAGATTGCAAGCGATGAGAATTGAGAGGTTAGTGGTGAGTAGTAGTAATATTGAAGGAAGTGGGGGATCTAGACATTGTCGTTTTGTATTTGGAAGGTAACTTGGAATGTCTCCTCCGCCCATGCCGACACTCGTTACGACAAACACCAATCCCTACCATCCTAGTCCCACTATTCCTACTCCTGCCTAGCTACTCATACCCTCTGCTGACGCTCAATCCTTTATATATTATTATAATATATGTATGCATGCAATACGCTTTCCAAAACTAAGATACTTTCTCTATTATATAACTAATACATGCATGCACACATATGTATATATACTAAGGTCTGAGGCCTAATGGTTCCTTCTTATATATGAATAATACTAGTCATATTTTAGCAATAGATGGATAGATAGATTTCAAGTGAAAGCAACTAGTAACTGCAGCTCTTTGGACAAGTCGTCTCTGTCTTTTCGAAAAGGACCTCTCTACCGACGCCCCTCGAGACTCCCAAACCCGAACCCCATTCTTCATTATCTGTTTTTAACATATATACTGTTTCATTATATCTACACTACGTACTAGTAAATAAGTAACTAGTAACGTGACTAGCTAGCTGATCAGCTCCACTCTTTATCTCATTCTTTGCCCGTTTATGTATTTAGTCCTGTTTCCCGAGCTAGCTCACATGACTTGTATTCTAATCCTATCATACACCCCTCTTAAGTACCCAATATTATTGATTATCCTATATATTTTAATTCCATGAAAAGAAAAAGCAGGGGAAAATATGGATTTCTTTAATAATGAAAACACGTATTCTTGGCCATGCAGTGGAAGCAATTATTAATTATCAAGCAATGTATAGTTGACCCTTTCTCCATACTCCATATGAAAAAATAAAACTTGATGCGTACGCCGACTTAGGGGACTTGTATGGATTTCAAAAATTTATGTACTCTAACCTGGTAAAAGTAATTAAAATGGTTTAACAAGCACAATGCATGGCCACACATATGGTCACATGGGTATATAATTAAGGAGAGATGGTACTTGGTTACTTTTTGTGCAGAATTACACGCATATAAAATTCTTATTGCCCGTTTTTGGAAGGACTTGAATATTTGGCAGTATTAGATATATAAATAACCACATTGGTCATGGTCCATGGATGGGGAATTTGGGATGCCCCTTGTAGCCAGTAGTACTATTTTATCCTGATTTTTCTTCACCAAAAATCACTGGCCTTTCTTTGCGATCACATTGGGTCTGATAAAAGGATAGCTTGTTGGACCATAAACTATCTAACAAAATTCTCTTTTTCTTTATTATTGATACTATTGTTGTTATTTCTCCATTTTGCTCAAGTGAATACGTTTATAAGTGCGTATACATGATTTATTACAGACATTCCCAATCCATTGAATTCAGCTACTTATATACAGTCAACTTTTGATTATATATTACCATAAAATCTTTGTAATTACTTTCTTGATTTATGCATTTGTCTAATTGATTTGTTTCCTGTATTGGGTCGACCTTTGGTCAAATTAAGGTCTTCTCCATCTATATATTTTCATTATTGTTATAATTGCATCAGAGTGATGTAAGACTTAAGAATCTTAAGTTAAGATTGGCATTTATCATAGATGGCAGAAAGTACGTAGTGGTGATTAGCTTTGAAATGCTAATGTATTCATATGTCCAAATGTGGTTGGATTAATTTGGACAAGAGTTAGGACTTTTGGCCTAGTACGTACTAGTGCCCACCTCTCTTCTAGTCTCGGCCAATTACTAATATCTCATCATCATCACCATCGTCATCATGCATCTATTAATGCTTTCTTTTAGACACATCAACTAAATTTGATCTGTTACCACACCCAATATTCTTAATCAAATAAAGTTGTTCCTTCTATAGATCATCTTGATCAGGAACTTAATCTTGATCAGAAAGAAAGAACATGTAATAATGCATATCGTGTCACTTTCTATTCTTTATTTTTCCTCTTAAATTTGTGTTTAGGTAAGTAATTATAGCGTGCATAGGGTAGAGACGTGTACAGAGTAGTTGTAATGTTTGGGGGGAATAAATAGGTGTTGCATTAATTGGTTGGTGGGTGCCGATTGCCAAACCACAAAATCCCTGTGACAGACATATATGACATATTACATGTGGAGCTTGGCTACTGATTAATTGATCACCCCAAATATTCTACCCCTTGCGAAAAACAAAAAAGAGAGAGAAAAAAAGAAGGAAGGGTAGAAGGGTACGTAGTACAAATTTGTGGGTGCATGTGTGGGGCCTACTAGTCCAAAAATTAAATACTTGCAAGTTACAATAATAAATTAACTGTACGTTATCTCCAGTGTGTGGAATTTAATTTTGATGGTTGCACATGAACCATCTACATCATAATGACATACATCCCATGCCAAATGCCATAATCCAAATCATGCGACGCCGCCTATGTACCAATACCATTCATTCATTCATAAATGAATCACTTAATTCACCTTTTATTTGTTCATTCATAATTTTCGAGTATCACATTAATTCATGGATGCTTTTTATTCACATACATTTATATATGTGTGGATATATTTTCTAGTCAGTCACATATATACATATATATATAATATTGAAAATGAAAAAGAAAAGTCATATAGAATAGTATAGATAAGAGTTTAATAGTGGTACGTAGTAGACTAATAAGATATAGAGTTGTATTACAAAACGTGGGTTGATTAAGATCAGTGAACTTGTAATGTGAGATAACAAAAAAAAAAAAAAAAGAAAGAAAGAAAAACCGTTTGTATGACATGGATGGCCCCATAGGCCACAATGTTCCAAGCGCCGAGCCTACTTATAGCGAGTCGCTTGGAGACTGTTGAGCAATCCTCTTCAACGCTTTGATCTCCCCATTATTTGGGATCTTCGCAGAGTGAAAACAGAGCTTTACCCTTTTCACTACACTTGTCCATTTTGAGTTCTCCGATAACAAAGCCACACAAAATATGGCAACTCAGGCATCAAACGACGCCGTGGCAACGGTAGCCGAAAAGGCACCCATTACCGCAGAAAGGAAGGTCCGTACAGATTTGGAGACAAAGCTCCCCAACCCATGTAAGTGGGTCTTAATTATTGTGAGTCTAATAACACTATTTCTTTCAAAAAAACCAGTAAATTACGAAATTGGGTCTCCATTCTTTAGCCATGCCCCGAGCTCTGACGGCCCCTGATACAGAAAACGTGAATGGCACTTGGGGCCATAAACATCAAAACATGTCAGTTCTTCAACAACACGCAGCCTTCTTCGACCAAAACAACGATGGTATAATATACCCCTTGGAGACATATAAAGGTATCAAAATTGATTTTTGGAAATTGGGTATTTTTGGGTTTTTGTTTTATGTCAAATAGATTGATATATATATATATATATATATGGCTGAATTAACTTCTTTTAGTAGAATTGCAGGGTTTCGAGCAATTGGATTCAATCTGGTTTTTTCTTTCTTGTTCATGATTTTTGTTCACGGAGTGAAGAGTTATGCTACTCTGCCTGTAAGTTTGTCACGGTTTGAGAAGCCAAAAGTGGAACCTTTCCTGTTGTTGGTTGAGTTCTCCAAGTGTTTGATGATTTTACTTACAAACATCTTCTTTTGTAGACATGGATACCTTCACCTTTCTTTCCAATATACATAAAGAACATACACAGAGCTAAGCATGGAAGTGATTCAGGGACCTTTGACACAGAAGGAAGGTATATAATATGATATATATACATGTATATATATCGGATAGTTGGTGTGCAAATTAAGGAGAAAGTATCATATAGTTGATTAGGTTTTGCGCTTTGAAGCTTTTATATCCAGGAAAGTCCATGTTTTTAAGTTCAATTATAGTTACTAATCAGCATTAAATCCCACATTTTTTTTTTTGCAGATATATTCCTTCAAACTTTGAGAACATGTTTAGCAAATATGCTCGTTCGGTGCCTGATAAGCTTACACTTGGGGAACTTTGGCACATGACTGAAGCCAACCGAAATGCTCTTGATTTCTTTGGCTGGTTTGTCTGTCCCCACCACTACTAAACATAAATATTATAGCATCTGAAAGTATTTTTAGCTATTTCGTATATTATGGCAGGATTGCAAGTAAAGTTGAATGGGGAGCTCTTTATATTCTTGCCAAGGATGAACGAGGTTTCTTATCAAAGGAAGCTGTGAGACGTTGTTTTGATGGAAGTTTATTTGAACATTGTGCTAAGATGCGAAATGGTGATGTTGGAAAGAGGGAATGACATATGACACAGTAGTTTTCACATGCTAGTATGTATGCTTTGTGCTGACTGATCTGTTTTATTTCATTTTATTCTTGGGATATTTGGATCGCTAGCTATAGAGAATGACTTATTTTTTTCTTTTCTCTTTTTGGAAGAGAATGACCTCTTGTAAGTACTGAATTTGTCACTAATTTGACTCTCTCTCTTTCTTTTGGGATTTATGCAAACCTTTTATTGTAATTACCTCGTTTTACTGCTCGATTATTTTACTTTTAACAGGTCAGTATGAGATAGAAAACTCCGCAGCCGTATTTATGTATATCAATATGCCTAAGGTCACATTACAGCAATGTATCGAACCCAAACATTGTTGTACAGAAGAAACCTCGAGGAAAAACAATAAATTACTCCATACATTGCCAACAAAAGTACATAGAAAACATGGGAAATTGAGAATGAAGATTATATTTAATAAATTCCGTAGCTTAAATGATAACGCCGCGGCTCCCAAACTATTTATGCCCGGCTAAGGCTTGTTATGTAACTTGCGGAGTTGAGCATGCTTTAGCCCTTTTTTTTTTTTTTTTNCAATGCATACGATAAGATCACATACATTTACTTTGCTCCGTACGGCATTAGATACGGTATTGCATATTTAATTGTGAAATTCATACCGACTTTGATTTTATTGACATGCATTGCACGGTGAGACCTCATGTGGGTCACGCTTACACTAATCACCATCGCATCTTGATTTCAAACCCATCAGAAATTTAAGAAAATCGATGTACCAAGGATGGTTCATGAAAACAATTGGGATTGGAGACAAAAGGCAAAATTGTCAATAGCATAGAGGACACATTTTTTTTTTCAACTATAAAAGAACCTGTGTATGATGTATTCTTTTTGAACTTCTCTTCTCCTCAAAAAATATATTTGACCTCCTACAACCTCAAAAAAATATGTTTGACCTCCTACGACAAAAATGCTGTCTGAACATCAAAAAATCAATCAGGCACTTGGCATCCTTCCGTCATTCCCATTGAAAATGCTGTAGACATAGAGCTATTTCCTGCACCAGCAAACCATGTATAGTTATCACGACATTCACACAACTCTCATGATCCACTAATTAACATCTAGAACTCTCATGGTTTTATATGGCACCAATGGCAGTTTGTGTCTGGTCTTTCCTTGCCTTTCAAGCTCTGTTCGGTCAAAATCAATGGAAGTGCAGAACTAACCTTTTTCGTGTATTGTCTCGGCAGTTTGCACTTCCACAACGACAATGAAATGCCTTGATAGGATGATTTATATCATTAAAGTCAATCCCATAATCCTGCAATGATGTTAATGCAGATCATCTTACAAACAAAGCTATCCAAATTACATAAACACACCAACTACAACCATCAGAATAAACTAAAGAGGGACGCATGCAAAGCCATTACTAATAAAATCAAAATTGCATCAGTCAAATCCACCTACCCAAGTCAGCTCTTCCAAAGCAGCCACTTTCCTAGTGGTGAAGAATGCAAGCTGCATACGAGGAACAAGCCAGTTTAGACGTGCTTCTGTGACTGAAGAGTGATAATAGTAGACAGTCACTTAAAGAAGTAGACCTTTCTTTTCCACAACCAAAATAAATAAACCAAGTAAAATATGTTCCATACATGGTAATAATGGCGATCTGGTGTCTCCACTTCCACCGGAATATCAACCAAGTTTGAATCAGAGCATCTAGAGTGATTAAAAGGAGAAAAAATATCAGTATATAACAAATAACAAAGTGACTCCTCAAAGGACAATTTGAAAAACGACCTACTACGAATTTCTAACTATCCTTTGAGGCGGTACCAAAGTAAAACAAAGTCTTCTTTAGTTGCTCTCTGTCAGCAATGAAGCTGACAAGCATTTTCAACTTGCATGCATAATGGAATTTATCACCTCGCAGCAGTGGAATTGTTCAAAAGCAAGTGCAGACAAGACAAAATGCTAAAGCAAGAACTTTACCTGTGATTGATAAATCTGGCAACATTTCCATGAAAAGTGGCATCCAAACAAAGCGCCTCCTCATCTTTTAGGAATCCTTCAGAGCCCCAGTCTGCATCCAGTGTTACTGGATACGTATGTCTCTCTTTGCCGCTTCCCATATTCCGATTGTACAGCTCCATATTGGTCAATACTTCTCCAATGTATTCACACACAAATGTTCCCTTCGGCAAGTCCTCGAGTGGTCTAAGACCCCAGCCCTTTCCTTCATGAGTCAAGAATACCTGAAAGCATACTGCTTCCAGTTAGTATTTAGATGTAATAACAAACAACGACAATATTTAGAACAGCAGATTGTAGGTGTTGTGTCCATTGATTAGAAAATTATTTGGAATCGACAGCAAAAGTGCGAGCTGTTACCAAACATACAATAAGTTCAGCCCGAAACTAACCTGTAATTTGCACACGATACCTCGTTGGACTACTCGATTTCCGCATTGCATGCCACAGCCACATTTTCTCCAGCATTCTTTAATAAACTTTCTGAGCAAGTGTCCCTTGCATCGCTCAGAATTGTCATCATTCCTAGATCTCTCAAGAGGGCAGTCTTTACAGTAGACAAAATGATCCTCCTTTGGTTCCACTTTCATACTAATACAAGCTCTTAAAAACTCTTCTTTTAAAAGGCCTTGTGCTGTATATGCAAACTCTCCACCAGTTTCACGAGCACAAGCACACGGTATTGATGAAGAAAGACAATCCCCAGAACAGCTCGAACAACAATCCTCATCCACAATTCGAGCCAGTGATATATTTATATTGGCATTTTGATAAATTATGTTTTGGGGGATATAATTGAACTTTGGAAGAGTCTCATTACCAATTTCATCTATTAATGATATTTTCACTTTTTCTGTTCCTTTTGTAATGTCCTTGAGAAAATTGACTCGCTTTTTCTCATCTTGAATTATGGGACGATCTGAATGGTCAATTCTTGGTGGTGGCTTCTGTGGTTCTGTAACAAGATAAAGCATAAAGCAATAAACAAATCAGTAAAAACACTAGATACATATGAACATTTTCGAAAGGTTACAGAGTACCTGGGCGGATCATTGTAATTGGTTTAGGCGAAAGTGGCAAGTCATTTATCCGCTTCTCAGTGCTTGGCTTTGGTAACCTGTTCTTTTGAAGTTTACTTGGTACATTTTCTCTTGTGACATGAGAGCAGCTAGGTTCACCAAATGGTCCATCAAATGATTTTACTGCAGGCGATGACCTCAAAAACTGAGACTTTCTATCTCCAGCTCCAGCGGCAACACCAGATGAGGTGGAGCTATCTACCTTGTTGTTGGGCTGCGCATGGGACAGTCGAGAGCTGGATTCGAATCTGCTATCACTTGCAGATGGTTTAGAAGCTTTTATAATCTGCAGTCTGGAAGAGGTTAAAGGAGTTCTACTCTCTTGTGAAGTCGACTTTCCACTTGAGTGATTCATTTTAGGAAAAGCACGTTCTTGTTTTCCAGCCAAGTGCAGTCTTTTAGCCGGTCTACCAGATCCCATGCTCTTATGTTCTACTCCCTATTAAGATCACAAATATCCACCAAAATAATTTAACAAGAAAACCCAAAAAAATAAAAAATAAAAAGTATAGAACAAATATTTGTAGTTCATACAAGTTTTATATCAAGCATTAAGAAGCGAATGTGGCTGCCCCATTTGAGCATTTTCATCAAAGGCGAAGTTGCC
>JXTC01000003.1:520077-615038 GCA_002914845.1 Trema orientale
GGTCAGTTTGTAAATAAGTTCGAGTAAAACTTAAATAACAAATTGTTATTGCTTCTACAAAGCCAGCATTGCTTTTAATGCCTCCCTTATTAGAACATAATCCGATATAAACATATGAAGTACCAGCAAAACCAGATAAATATATACACATTATATATAAGGAACAAGAGCAGAACAATACAACATAAGATGATAAGTAAAATAATTACCTTATTCTCATTGTGCTCAAAATATGCATCTACAAGAGTTCTGTAGTTGTCTTCTTCAATAAGTGTCCAATCGTTGCCATATACTGTCAACAGATCCTCCAAAATTGGTATCACCTCTTGGTCCCCAATTCCTAATCCGCGAGTTACACTCAAGGCCTTCGTTACAGATTTGTCAACCATTTCTAAGGAAAAGTGTATCCTTATATCAGCCTTGGAGCTTGGACAGTACCTGATCCTTGGTTTTCCGTGCTCCAGCTTTATGTCAACTAAAGCGCTTACCTGCATTTCCTGAGCTTGTAAGATGAGTATCCAAATCTCCAATATTTACAAATCCGTTATGAAAAGAATCTCAAGAAGAGAGACTTTGGATAGTAAGGAGAAATGAAACAAAAATTGACGTTGCATCCTTTCTCAATTTCACTAATTACTTAATTTCCCAAATATGCAAGTAAGTGAAGCATTTCCCTAATTATGCTAATTATAGTCCATCCATTCCAGATTAAAAAACATGACCTAACTTTTAAGTAAATAATATAAAATAGTCTAATAAAAGCTTTAAGACTTGGTTGGATATATTTTTGTTTTATGTTTTTTTTTTTAAATTTAAATCCTTTAAATAAGAAGAGCGATGAATCTTCTCAAACAAATTTTTGAAAAGACATTCATTTTTCATTTTATATAAAAAAATTTAAAAAAAAATACACAAAATAAAAATATATTCAAGTAAGTATAAAATTTGTTTAGAAATTTTTTGTTTGGTTTAAAACATCTTATCAAAATGCTAATGCTATTCGATAAAATCTTAGTTGTTTATTTCACTTTTAATAACAAAAAAATAAATAAATAAAAATATTATCAAACTACCCTAAAATTTCATGTTTTTTTGTTCCTCTGTTATCCCATAAATCACCCCAAAAAAAAAAAAAAAATTACATTCAGTACTAGAACTGAACCAACCTTCTACCTAAAATTGAGTCTGGAAAAAAATGAAAATGAAAAAGTAATATACTCTCCGTTAAACAAAAAAGGACTAGTCTAGAACTCGATGAAAGCATAAAAATAATATTTTAAATGCTTAAGCATAAAGAAGTTTGAAAAAAGATAAAGGGTATGGTCAACCAATCATTGTCAGATAAGACAAACCACACTTAACCCCATGCCATTACTACATAGAACCCTGTTTGGCAGCCGAGAAAAATAAAAATATGCAGGGCCAAGAAACGAGAAAATATCTTTCAAAAAAAAAAAAAAAAGAAAGAAACGATAGACTATTACGCACGAAAATGAAGTACAAAATACATATACCCGAGCCAAAAAGTTACAAAATAAGTAAAATAAATAACTAAAAACCTAAAAACGTCATCGCAATACCAAAAGTTGCTCTGTTTGGTTACTGAGAAAGTTGACTAGGAAAATCATCACGATTTTCTTCTTCCTTCTCCGTACAATGAAACTAGAAGACAGGGAATCATTACAAACGTGTTTGGTTCGAGAGAAAATGTAAGAAAACCTTTTATTTCCATTCATGCATTACATTTTGTTTTTTGTTTTGTTGTTTTTTTTTTTTTTTTGTTTTTCCTCTCTCTCAATAACCATTAAAAAAATTCTCAATAACCATTAAAAAAATGAAAAGGGAAAAAAAGAAAAAGGAAACGAAAATGGGAAAAACAAAAGGAGAAAAGATTTAAAAGGAAGAGGCGTACACTTTCGGAGAAGCTTCGAGCGATAAGGAGGGAGGGAGGGAGGGAGGGGAGCTCACGTGAGAAGCACGTGAGCGGTGCTGATTCACTGATTCTCCGTCCCGGCGGTTGCAGAGACTGCTAGTTTATACCGACTCTCGCGCAAAAAAATATTCTAAATTTGAGTATTTAGTAATTTAAACCGACGGCTATAGTAGGGGTGCTCCTAAGTAAGGCCCCCTATTTATACACCGTTTGATGGAATCTGTAGGAAATCTATTTATACAAAGATTTCTATCAAATGGTGTATAAACAGGGTCTTACGTAGGGACGCTCCTACTGTAGACGCGCCCTTAATTTTTTGATCAATTTTGGTAATGAAAAAATAATGAGAATTTATTCTCTTTAATTTTGAGTATATTATTATCTTTTATCAGTTAAAGTTATTCAAAAAGTTAACTCAGGTATTTATTTTAAGAGATTATTTTAAAATATCTTTTATCAGTGTATTATTTTACAGAATCCAAACTTCAGGATTTAAATTTCAAAATATTCAAATTTTAGCGTATTTTTTTGCAGTTTACCTTAAAAACTATGATGAAATATGGGACAAATTATATTTTAAAAGACTTCCTTCAATTTTGTATAATTTACATAATTGACCTTTTGGGTTTTTTTTCCCCTTATGTTCAATTAAGAATGAAATATTTGAATCTTAAACTTCAACCATTTATTTTTATATTTTTGTCAATTTTTATCGTCTCGAAAAGCATGTAATAGAAAAATGGATAAACTATAAATTAGTGGCTATTTAATACAAAAATCCGTCTAAAGTCTAAACTATTTTGTGAAATTAACTTTGAACTTATTTTTCAAGACAAAATCCCTTAATATTATAGAATTTTAGGTTTTCGACACTCTAAATTATAACAAAAGCCTTTTGTGGTGTGAAATCGAATGGTATAACTAGTATTTTAGATATTATACTCATTTTTTCCGCCAATTTAGCATTTTTTTCATATATATTACACATATATGGTGTGAAATCGACACTCTAAATTATAACAAAAGCCTTTTGTGGTGTGAAATCGAATGGTATAACTGGTATTTTAGATATTATACTCATTTTTTCTACCAGTTTAGCATTTTTTTCATATATATTACACATATGTTCTCATTTCTAAAATATAAAATCCCTTGTAATAATTATAAACATTACATGTCTAAAAATAAATGATTAATTGAATAACATATGTATACTATGTCAAAAAATTTATAATTTTATATAAATAAGTTAAAATCAAATCATAATCTTAGTCTTAAAGTATAATCCAACTCAATAAATCATAATATAATTAAAAGTGTATAACATAACCACAAATTATTAAAAGGAAAAAAAATTATGAGTCATTAATATAGTGTGAAAAGAAATCAAAAAATATTATCTGTGTATTTAAATTTAGCAAAAGAGTAACAACTAATGACAGTCAATTATCAGGGAAAAACATTAGTTAGGGAGCTTGTCAGTGTGCAACAGAAACCACTAAAAAACTCAAAATTTTATTCATTTACTATAAGCTTCCTGTATTTTCTGAATTAGAAAAGAAAATGAGAAATTCTATTATAAACTATGTGAAATACTAGTTGTATCCTTTGATTTTACATCATATAAAGCTTCCACTACAAATAGATGTATCATAACTAATATTTTCAATATTGGGGGTTTTGCTCAAAAAAAAAAAAAGAGTTCATGGTTAATTTTACCAAATTAGTTCGACTTCAGGTAATTTTCGTATTAAATAACCTAAATTATTTATAAAATTAAGACTTTCATTCACTTAAAAATTCAGAATTCTAAAATTATCTCTAACTTGATCCTGATTGAAAATTTTCAACCATGTCGACGAAAACGGAAGTGAATGAGGCGACATTGAGAAAGTAGCCGACCATGTTTGAGCAGAGTTAAAACCTTTTCAACCATCGATTGGAATATTTGGCCTCAGTTGAAAATTTTAGACTGCAATTGAATAGAGGTATGACTGAGATTAGCAATAGTTGTGGAGTACTGCAAGTAGATGTGGTAGTATAAGCAATTTGGTATTTATTGGAGAATAATTTATTTTAGCACTAGTGAATATGGTATCCATGCAATTATAGTTATGTAACATGACAATGAATTCTATTTTTGAAAAAATTAATGAATGAATCTATTTTTTCATCACGAGGTAAATGATTCCTTAGATGTGAATATCCATTTATTTTTGGTTTCTGAAAATAAAAAATTCCTACCTACCTCATAATCATATTTGGTCAAAATTACTAGAAAAAAGACAAAAATGACCTTAATTACTAATTAATATTGCTTCACTTTACTTTGTTTTGTGTTTCTTATAAAAAGAGAATAGATTTCATTTTTCGGAAGTTTACTTGGCAATTTTTTTTTTTCCCAAAATTTGTTAGTAAACATTTCAAAAATAAGGTATAAATTTTTCATATTTTTAATGATGGAGGAGGTTTCAATGGTTACTCCTATATTTACCCATCGATGGTTATTATTTTTTTAGCCGTTGGATGAAAATCTAATGGTTTTAATTACATTGGTAATTGGACAGCAAAATTTATTGTAATTAATTGGCATTGATATTATAAAATTTTTGTAGAAAGTCAACTTAGTAGTACTCTAATTTAAATAATAAATTTATTATTACACGTATTTTAATGATGGTTACTCATGGAGACGTAACCATTGAAACCTCCTCATTTTAATGACCAAAAAAAAAAAAAAGCATATATACATATATATATATGGGTTTGGTTTAAATGGTTACAACAATATTTACCCATGGATGGTTACAATGATTTAAGCCGTTAGATCTATATCCTACGGTGGTGATTAGTTTGGTGGTTGGCCAAAAATATTTAATGCTGACCAAAAAAATTTAATACTATCACTACTTTTTTAAGTACCCATCCATGGTCACAAAAAAATTATAACCATTGAGAAGTCTTCCATATATATATACATGGCCACACACAAATTTATAAACTTTCTGTTTCGTTATTTCCTCTATCATTCTCTTTACTTTATTATGGAGTCCATATTCAGACAAGCTTACGTGGCAATGTATTATTGATTTTTGGTAAGGAAATGATTCAATGCACCTTGAGTAGAATTTGAGGAGNACATATGTTCTCATTTCTAAAATATAAAATCCCTTGTAATAATTATAAACATTACATGTCTAAAAATAAATGATTAATTGAATAACATATGTATACTATGTCAAAAAATTTATAATTTTATATAAATAAGTTAAAATCAAATCATAATCTTAGTCTTAAAGTATAATCCAACTCAATAAATCATAATATAATTAAAAGTGTATAACATAACCACAAATTATTAAAAGGAAAAAAAATTATGAGTCATTAATATAGTGTGAAAAGAAATCAAAAAATATTATCTGTGTATTTAAATTTAGCAAAAGAGTAACAACTAATGACAGTCAATTATCAGGGAAAAACATTAGTTAGGGAGCTTGTCAGTGTGCAACAGAAACCATTAAAAAACTCAAAATTTTATTCATTTACTATAAGCTTCCTATATTTTCTGAATTAGAAAAGAAAATGAGAAATTCTATTATAAACTATGTGAAATACCAGTTGTACCCTTTGATTTTACATCATATAAAGCTTCCACTACAAATAGATGTATCACAACTAATATTTTCAATATCACGGAGTTTTGCTCTAAAAAAAAAAAAAATAGAGTTCATGGTTAATTTTACGAAATTAGTTCGACTTCAGGTAGTTTTCGTATTAAATAACCTAAATTATTTATAAAATTAAAACTTTCATTCACTTAAAAATTCAGAATTCTAAAATTATCTCTAACTTGATCCTGATTGAAAATTTTCAACCATGTCGACGAAAACAGAAGTGAATGAGGCGACATTGAGAAAGTAGCCGACCATATTTGACCAGAGTTAAAACCTTTTCAACCATCGATTGGAACATTTGGCCTCAGTTGAAATTTTTAGACTGCAATTGAATAGAGGTATGACTGAGATTAGCAATAGTTGTGGAGTACTGCAAGTAGATGTGGTAGTATAAGTAATTTGGTATTTATTGGAGAATAATTTATTTTAGCACTAGTGAATATGGTATCCATGCAATTATAGTTATGTAACATGACAATGAATTCTATTTTTGAAAACATTAACGAATGAATCTATTTTTTCATCACGAGGTAAATGATTCCTTAGATGTAAATATCCATTTATTTTTGGTTTCTGAAAATAAAAAAATCCTACCTACCTCATAATCATATTTGGTCAAAATTACTAGAAAAAAGACAAAAATTACCTTAATTATCTAATAAATATTGCTTCAATTTACTTTGTTTTGTGTTTCTTATAAAAAGAGAATAGATTTCATTTTTTGGAAGTTTACTTGGCAATTTTTTTTTCCCAAAATTTGTTAGTAAACATTTCAAAAATAAGGTATAAATTTTTCACATTTTTAATGACAAAATAAAAAAAACAAAAAAGCATATATACATATATATACATGGCCACACACAAATTTATAAACTTTCTGTTTCGTTATTTCCTCTATCATTCTCTTTACTTTCTTATGGAGTCCATATTCAGACAAGCTTACGTGGCAATGTATTATTGATTTTTGGTAAGGAAATGATTCAATGCACCTTGAGTAGAATTTGAGGAGTCAAACTGAACTTTCCAGGATTAATTTATTTGCGGAATTATAAAAATGAATTAGAAAATCTATAATGAACCTAGGAATTCTAAAAGTTCGCATTACACTACCTATAAGACGGCTTGTCTTTAATTTATTTGAACTCAAATCGCGAGTTGTGTTTAATTCAGATAAAGAGTTGCAACGAAATTCTCTTGTTTTTATTCAACAAAAGTAATTTTCTTTTTTGGAAAAAGAATAAAAGTAAAAAATTAATCTGACTTTGTTTTAACCAACTATCAATTTAAGTAGGGATAGTGGTATATTTATACTTCATTCTGACTCTTTATTGGTTTTTAATTTTATCATTGAATTTACCATTCTCATTTTTTTTTCATATACATAAAATAATTCTAATTTTATATATTAAAAATTTAAAATTAATAAACGTTGTGTGGGTTTTGACCATCTCGAATAGATTGACTAAGAAATTAACTAGTTTGGGATACATACCTAATCACATCGAGGATTCGTCATAAAAGGCATCTAGCTTATTGAAGAAAACATAATTATCCATTATTGTGTAGTTACTTAATGTATTTTATTAAGTACTTTTTTATTCACAGAATTGAGAATTAGAGCCACTCTCACAATAAAGAGAATATCGGCTAGAGCTCTCATATTGAGACTCAAAATTTTCTTGTAATCTTTCTCATATAATAAAAAAATAATTGTAGACGTAGACCCTCTTTTTAAGGCTAAATCACGCTAATTTTCTATTTTCTTTATTTACTGCAATTTTATTATTATTCATATCCGAATTTCAATCGAAAAATTTGATATATTAATTGTTATAATTCATCTACATTTAATAAGACATTCAATACAAAAAATGCCATCAACAATAACCATTAAAAAATATTTTTATATTTTTAATTGAATTTTTTAAATAAGTTTTAGTATTTTATTTTATTTATTAATTTCATATTTAATTTATATATTTTTATATTTGTAAAAGTATTTTGGTAAACCCAGTAATCAGGTTTCATGTATATATCGTAACAATTTGTTACAAATTCCAAATTTGAAGGATAAAATTGATTATAGCCAAAATGCAAAATATAAATTAAACAATTAGTCAAAATACAAGATATAAAAATATAATTAGCGATTTTTTAGTTTTTAACTTTTTTATTCAATAATTCAATCTATTTTTTTTTTATTTAATAGCCAATTAGCAAGGGTCAATTTTGTAATTCTAATTTATGTATAAATAATACAGTGATGAAGAAGTGTATCAATTTTGGAAATCTAAAGATTGAAAGCGTAATTGAGAAAATGAAGAGAGATTTTGGAATTGCCCCCAAGAAAACAAATTAGTACGGAAAGCGTGGACTAGAGAGGGGAGGGGAGAGAAAGAGGGAGTTAAAATGTCTGGCTAGGCTGGCGGTGGTGGTGGTGGTGGTGGGTAGTCTACGGGCGACCGAGGCTCATGTCTATTCCAGTGCAGCACGGTCTATGGTAATCGTACGAAGATTGAGTTTCTCAGCTCAGAGACTTGATTGGTTTGTTTTTGAATCGGCAGTGCTGATATGCTGTCGTTTTTTTTGTAGTTTCTGAAGGATGCTTGATGGTGGGCATGGGGGCTAGTGGACTAGACTACATGAGAGCATTATCCCATCAGCCAATGGGACGTGGTTTTTACTTTCACAGGAGGATACGTTGTGGGCCCAGGGCCCACCTTGGGAGCAGAATAAAGCTGACCGCGATTATTTTATTGTTATTATTGTCAAGACTCTGGCTCGATAAAGAAATACATGAGTGAAGTGTGATAATCTTACCCCCTTTTTTTTTTTTTGATAATAGTGTGATAATTTACTTATTTGACTAAGAGATGATATAAATTTATTATAAGTTGTAAATATGAAAGTGATAATAATTAAAGCGTAAAGTATAAAGTGAACAAATAATTAAAATACAAGAAATAAAAGTATAATTATCTTTATTTTTTTAATGGTTGTCAATCCAGTAGGTATTTTTTTTTTTAACCTATGTGTAGGTATTTTTTTTTTTAGCTATTAGATCATCATCTAATAGTGATCCAATGGCTATAATAAGGTGCATGAAAAGATGTGCATAATTAATATTATTTCTCTCTCCTATTTTTTATAATAAAAAAATGTGCATGAAAAATTTTCATTGGCCAAATTAATACCTATGCATAGGTAAACAAAAAAAAATACCTACTGGATTGGTGCCCTTTTTTAATTTACCAAAACTTGCAACATTTTTGCATTTTTTTTATCCACTTTTTTTTTTTTTAAGGAAAAAAAAGAATTGATAGTGTTCTTACATTCTCTATCAATTTTCGCTGCAATAACTATTTGGGCTCACAATCCTCGTGCTTTTGTCAGCTAGTAGGACAAGGTCTACTTATTAGAGAACGCGTTCTTAAAGTAACTCATAAGATTTACTAATTGGTGGCTATTCTTAGAGTGCCAAATCCGATCTCATACAACTTCGTGAATTCCTGATCTAATAAAAAGAAAAGTTCCAAATAAGTGCATTTGCCGCTATATGCATATCCACCTTGAGCTTTAAAATTACTAGTGTGTTTGGTGATACATAAGACGTCCAAAATAAACCACTTCTTTATTAATTTATTTAGTCAACACAAAATGTGGGCATAAAAGTTGTGTCAGCAGAACAAGATAAAAGATAGGACCTCACCAATACCCACCACCAATTAGTCGGTAACCAGTAGATTGAGCTTCTAATTCTTAGCATAAACTAACTTGTCCCTTTAAATTGATTATAGATAATTACATCAAATGATTAAGGAAAATCCAAGGTAGAGTGCTTTGCATGGCCATAAAACTCTGAAGGATTCATAATCTTTAAAAATTTGAATACTTCAAATTTCTCTCTCTTCCTACTTTTCCATTAATTGTTCACAGGTACGCCAGACATTTCTCTAACAAATACGCTCTGATAATAATTGTTGAGACAAACGAATACAATAAAATGAATGAAGGCAAATGAATTTCTGTAATTCAGCAAATTGTCTAGGTTCACAAAGAAGGAGATAAAATGCACTAATCACTCTACAATACACTCTCAATCCATATCTACCCAAAGCTCGATGCACGCTTTGCCTATTTCTGTAACAATTGACATTTAGTTTCTCGGTCTTCAGATTCACACATACAAAACTTTAGGCCAACACATAAATTATAGAGCCCTACACTCTTTGGCTTTGACACAAATAATGAAAGTTACCCAAAATTCCAATCATACTCAGAAGCGGTAATCTATTTAAATCACCCAAAAATCAAAACTCTAAATTATTCAAATTAGCCAAAAATAAGAAATAGAATTTGAGTCAAATATTCTAACACAATCTTATCTAAACTCATTTATACTATAAGCTGATCTTGGAGAAGTTCCTTAGTGTCTAATTGATAAATATATATTGGTACTGGCTCGATAATAGGACACACTATCATAGGGAATAAAGACTATCCAATAATGGCCTTGAATATTCCTTTTTGAGCTATTTATCATGCATACTTAATCGTTGGCTTTCTACCAAAACAAACTGAAGTGGGATTCTACTCTCCATAATGGGGCTGTGATATTGGGCAATACCAGAAATGGGATATCTTAAAAATCTCCGAACTCACAAACTTTCTTCCGCAAAAAACCACTTGAGACCAACCAAAGTGAAACTAATGGGGTAGAACGTGGAGAACTTGAATCAAATACTACTTGCCCCATCTCACGTCTTCTACTTCTTAATCTGTCCATATGCATTGGTGACTCCCATATTCTTCACTAACTAAAAAAGCAAAGCCAAAAAACTCCCAATAGTAGTGGTCGGTTTCACGCCATTATCATAATGTCAGGCGTGGACCGACCCACAAAAGTTGTTTCCACTAGGATTAATTCCTAGTATTTAAAAAAAAAAAAATAAGAGACTTCATTCCAATTGATGCTGTAATATCCTCTGCCTCACCAAGTTGTTTATATCTTGCAACTTGTTTTGGTGCTTATAGTGGTCACATATAGAACTTAGAAAAAAAAAGTCCTATACTTCCCAAGACGTGGGTGCCTTGCTCTATATATACCCTATAACACCTAGCTGATGAGAGTGACGATTTTGTGTCACAAGTTTCAATTGGGTTTCTTTCAATATCCAAAGCGTGAACGAAGGCCTATAGTCTAGGCTAGGGAAACTTTGTTCTATAACTTGCCTAACATTGTTCATTTCATTTGTTCTCTCCATAACCTCCATAACCTTAGTTATCCATACAGAGAGAAAATGTCATCATCCTCTTTGGTTCTCATACGGGTTTTCTTTCTCTTCTTGTGTGTCTCCTTTCTTCTAGTACAAGGTAGACTGCATAGTACTTATACTGAGCTTAACAATTTGCATGCAATATCTAGAATTTCACTGCCACCTTCCCCTGCACCTGAGGCTGTTAGCCCAAGTTACAATACAGATTCTCTTAGTAAAGTCACCGTTTTGAATGTACGGACTTTTGGTGCTGTTGGGGATGGAGTTAGTGACGAAACCCAAGCATTTAAAATGGCTTGGGACACTGCTTGCCAAGTAGAAGAACAAGCCATCATTCTTGTTCCTCGCAGCTATAGTTTCATGGTACAATCTACAATATTCACAGGCCCTTGTAAATCTTCAAACCTTACTTTTCAGGTAATATACTTGTCACATTCAAGTTAAGTACCTTCTATACTAATCTCTCAAAACAAAAGAAATAACAGTGCAGCCTTTTCTTTCTGGTGTATGGTTTGATCGAAATGAGAAGATTGATGGGACATTGATGCCACCGGATGGACCTGATTCCTGGCCAAGAAATAACAGTAGGAGACAGTGGCTGGTTTTCTATAGAATCAATGGAATGGCATTGCTAGGAGGTGGTCTTATAGATGGGAGAGGAGAGATGTGGTGGGATCTTCCTTGCAAGCCTCACAAAGTAAAGCTATTTTTTCTAGTCAAAACAATAACATTTTTTTGAACCATTAATTCAAACTTATGAACTGACAATATAATTGTATGTCAATGGAACAGGGAATTAATGGAACAACAGCTCCTGGTCCATGTGATAGCCCAGTTGTAAGTCCAAAAACAAAGCAAAAGTTGACTTATCTTAATCTACTACTGTACTAAAGTACTTATTATATTTTATTTTCAGGCAATCAGGTTCTTCATGAGCTCCAATTTAACAGTAAAAGGACTAAGAGTCAAGAACAGCCCTCAGTTCCATTTCCGGTTCGACGGTTGTCAAAATGTCCATATAGAATCACTTTGGATAAAATCACCCGCTCAAAGTCCCAACACTGATGGAATTCATATAGAGAACACGAACAACGTTGGAATTTACAATTCACTCATCTCAAATGGTACTAATTACTGCAAGCTCTCACTGGGACAACTATTTTCTTCTCCATATCTCTCTCAAAATTCTCATTTTGCTCTTTGAATACTTACCTTTAATACAGGAGACGATTGTATATCAATTGGAGCCGGTTGTTACAACGTAGACATAAAGAATGTTACTTGTGGCCCAAGTCATGGAATAAGGTAACATTCCCCTGCTTGAAAAACAGAGTTGTATTGGTTCTCTCACCAAAATTCATTCAACTAAAAATCTGTGTCCATCTTTTCTTAGCATTGGAAGTCTTGGTATGCATAATTCCCGAGCCTGCGTTTCGAACATTAGAGTAAGCGATTCGATCATCAAGAACTCAGATAACGGAGTTCGAATCAAAACTTGGCAAGGCGGATCAGGAGCTGTTTCTAGAGTAACATTCCACAACATTCACATGGACTCAGTCCGGAATCCGATCATTGTAGACCAGTACTATTGTTTCACGAAGAGCTGCCCAAACCAAACTTCTGCAGTATATGTTTCGGACATTTTTTACTCAAACATAAAAGGAACATATGATATAAGGAGCCCTGCTATGCATTTTGCTTGCAGTGACTCAATTCCTTGCACAAATCTGACTCTTTCAGAAGTGGAGCTGCTCCCAGCCAAAGGAGAATATATGTCAAACCCAATTTGTTGGAATGCCTATGGAACTATGCAGACACTAACTATACCACCAGCTTTTTGTCTCTTAGACGGAATTCCACAAATGGTGCAGGAGAGTGATGTTGGCCAGTGTTGACCAATCTGGATCAATCTGTCTAAGTGGATATAGATACAAAAAAAAGAAAGAAAATTACAAAGCTAGTTTTAATGAATGTATAAGTGAAGTAGAAGTCTTAATATTTCAAATAGTTATTGTAAGCAAAACTTGGTCTTGCTGTGTACTTTTATATTTAGGGTGATGAAAGTTCCTCAAGCATTGAGGAGAAACCACACTGTATTAAACTACTTGCTTTGATTAGTGAGGATTACAAAAACAAAGAATCTGTCTCATACGCTTTGTAATGTACTAATATCAACTATACTAGTTCAGTTCTCATGAATTGATGATTTATATAATTTAGGTACCAATACCAAGACTAGAACTAGTGTTTTAATGAAAATCTGTACTAGAATGAACAAAAAATGGTATTATGTGGTACTATGATGAATGTTGAGTAGTTGAAGGACAAGCATTGTTTCAACGAACTTAATCCACAAAAGTACTTGTTATCTGGAGTTTTATGTATGCATTCATTTCAATCCGGTCTCTGTATTTTTGTCCAGAATTAGTCAAAAAATAGCAAAAGTTCCTATTGCACCACTTTCTTAGCCCCAAAACAAAAAATAAAGAAGTTTCTAGGTAGTCATTATTGACGAATTTTGGGGTCTCTTTTTCAATGAAGTGGGGAAGCCATCACTTTGAGGCTCATTTCAGTTGAGGTCTAAGAATTGCACAAGTGTATCTGGTGATACAGATTCCTCTTTGTTTCTTTTCTCCCCTATACTGGAAGTAGTCATACTCTAGATATGTGTCCAAAAACGATATGGGAATCTGAGAAGAGCAAGTGAGAATGACTGAGGACTTTTGTCTCTTAGACAAGTTGAAAGTGACACAAGTAATGGGTTATGGTACTGCAGGCTTATAATTCGTGTGCAAGACAAGAAATTCTGTAGTTATGTAATTTATAGCTACGGGACCCAGTATGTTAAATGACATCACTGCCACGATTATAAGATTTGTATTCAAAAAATGAAAATAAAAATACAGTTACAGTATAAACCCCTATTAAAGTATACAATTATCATTAAGTATAATGAGCCTTAAAATATGTAACATAAATTCACCTACATTACAGCAATGTGAACTGAAACCTGTCAAATCTATAGTTGCATTTTCTTTGAATGAAACGAAAAAAAAAAGTCAAATACAGTAGAGCTACCTAAGACTATAATTAAATTAATATGAAATATTATATAAATATAATCTACACCAAGTCGTCATCATCTTTTTTTGTCCAAGATTTGATGAACAACATAAATATAAACCCGAAACACAATGCTGCTGCTCCTCCAAGAACAATAGCCAATGTTCTTCCATTATTACTGTTACTCTTTCCCCTGTTTTCTCTATCCACTGTTTAAAAACAGAGTAATATGAATAAATCAAACTTATTAATTGATGATTAAAAGCATATAAAAGAAGAAACATAGACAAATATGTATCTAAACTAAATTTAATTTTATTACCGGGAATGCCTTGTGGATAGTAAGAATAGCTCAAAAAGCACGTGTCCAAGTAAATCTCTGCTGAAACAGCATTACCACATTCCTCTTGAGCAATCTCAGCCGCCTTATTCACACACTCCCCACATTCACAAGCCTCCATTTCCCCTTCACACTGCGCCATTGCTTGCACCAATTGATAGTTCGTCTTACAAAACCCGCCTTCTTCGACGACAGCGTCTTCCAAAGCCGAAAACGCCGCGCTTCTCATCTCCTCAAACCCGTCGACATGGTTCGATTCCGCGCCGCAGGTTTTGTGGAGCAGTACTAGTTCGTTGTGGGAGTAGTACTTCTCCAAAAGCATGTCCTCCGGCTCGTACCGGATATAGCATTCCTTAAGCTGAACCCGAGCCGATGATGCTGTTTTACACAGGTTGGTTGCCATTTCGGGTAGAGTTTCGACGCAGTTTCGGCAAGTTTCGTTACTGATATCTTCTCTGCATTGGAAGAGGCCGGAAATGGCCGTTTGATCGTCCAAGTCACTCAATTGGGTTGTTTTGAAGAACTTCGACTTGGAGGATTGGGAGACTAGTTCTTGTAAAAGAGATGAGAAGGCTTGTGAGTGAGATTGATGTCTAGAAGTTAGAATTTTTCGGTCTGAACAAGTTTTGAATACTAAGCTGTTGTTGCTATCTGAAATGGTTTTAACACAAAGTAAGGAAAGTGTAACAAAGAAGAGTATTAGAAGAAAGAATGGTTTCGAATAAGTAATTGGAACACTAATTTTGGGCACTAATTTCATTTTGATTGAGCTCTTTCTATGTGGTTTTAAGCTGTAATTTTCAGTTCATGGTAATAGAGGACAGGGCTGTATTCAGTTTAGTTAGGTTTCAATCGATATAAGATGGTCTCGAGACATGGTTAAGTACTTTTCTCTTTTGGGTTGCTTAGAAAATTGAGGTTTGGAGTTCTTACTTTCTCGTCTACTCCTATCTAACTTTGAAGTAATAACTTGGGAATATTTACGTGTATACATACATCATCAATCAAATTCAATAACTTTAGAAGACTTTCAAAGGGGTAAATCAATTTTTTTATAAAACAAATTAATGTCTTAAGATTGAGGCCGCAGAGATACATACGTATATTTTTTTCAAGAAAATGCGATGAAGTCAAACCAAATAAGAACGGTATAGATATTAGTGATGTAATAAAGGAAATATAGTTGTTAGAACAAAATGATCTAGAAAGTTTTAGTTTCTTTTGTTGTAACTTCCATTCTTTATTGTGTTCTGAGGGAAACTTCCATTTGTTTTTAACTCTCACTTTTTTATTCATTTCAAGGCTTTGAAAATAAGAAAATAGGTTGCATGACTCGCCAATACTAGCTAATACCTGAAATTCACAACTCATCACATGACATTAAGATATATATATATATATATATATAAATTAGAGTATTCTACCAGTTGTTGGTTTCAGCAATTTCATATATCCATAACAAATTACGTACGGTCCTAAAACCTTCATAACTAACAAACTTGCTTAAAATTAACCTCAAATCCACACCTTAAAATAAAACCCTCTCCATTACCTCCCAAAACCTACTTTACCTATTTGGTCAATCAAAGCCTAGCCAAGCTCTTCTCTTCTCTTCTCTTCACCTATTTGGTCAATCAAAGCCTACCCAATTCTTCTCCTCTTCTTGTTATCATCACCGTAACCATATATAACCAGAGTTATGCCCGGGGGAGGACACGTGGCATCCTCCCAGATCCTCGAGGTCAACCTCATATCGGCAACTGACCTAGCTCCGGTGGCCAAATCCATGAAGACATTCGCGGTCGGGTGGATTCAACCCGACCGCAAAATGAGGACCCGGGTCGACCCGACTGGGCACAACAACCCGACGTGGAACGAGAAGCTCGTCTTCCGCGTCGAGAGCGACTCCTTCTTCTACGACGCCTCCTCCACCATCACCATCGAGATCTACTCCGCCTCGGTGCGTAGCGGAGACACGCTCGTCGGGACTGTCGTCGTCCTCGTCAGCAGCCTCTTCCCTCCCTCCTCGTCGGCGTTGACTTCCCACAAGATGCGGTTCCTGACGCTCCAGATCCGCCGCCCGTCGGGTCGGGCCCAGGGCGTTCTCAACCTCGGGGCCACCCTTCTAGAGGGGACGCGGCGGAGCTGCGACCTGAGCTCCATCGGGTATTCGGATCTAATACCCGACCCGAAAAGTATCAACAATAACAGCAGCAACAACCACGTCAAGGACAAGAAAAGCACTAACAAGATTCAGTTACGACACTCGAAAAGCGCTCGTTCCATCAACGACTTCGCGGGAAATAAGGGGTCCCTCTGCTCGGACGTGGGCCCATCGCCGTCGGTGGTGGCGGCGGCGATAGCGATGGGATTGTATCCCACGGCGGCGCCGTCGGCGGATGATCGGACGGCGGCCGAGAGCTCGGTCGTTTTGGAAGAGTGGACGGAGGAGGATGATAGCGTGGAAGGGCTAAAGACGAAGATAGAGAGGTGGCGGTCGGAGATTCATCCGATTTACGAGACGCAGATCTACAGGAATTACGGCCGGTCGAGCTACCGGAGGAACAATGCCGAGCCGAAGCGGTCGGAGCACAGGCGGGCCGGGTCGGGCGGCGGGTTGTTCTCGTGCTTCGGGACCGCTTACGGTTGCGAGTTTTCGATTTCTTGCGGCGGGGGTAACCGTAGGAAGAAGTTGGATATTGGTGACAAGTCTCATCTTAGCCTATCCGAAATTTCGTACAACGATCCATATCGTGTATAACATTAATAGAGTGCTTCATGTACAAAGGATTAGGGTTTGGACCTGTATTATAATTCATTCGTATGCATGCATGTATGTGCTTAATTAATATGCTTATTTTAATACGATGCGCAGCACGTACCTTTAACTCACTTAATTATAAGGCATACGTAAATGTTATATATACGTAATTATATGTGATATGTCTAGTTATGACTAATTGGTTTACCTCAAGAGAATATAATAAGTAATTAATAAGAGCTAAGAATATTATATTGTGCTAAGAATATTATATTGTACACTTTCTTTGAAAAGAAAAGTGTTGTACTTAACTGGCCGTAGAAAATAGAGATAACGTGGTGATGACCGCTTTTTTAATTTGTTTTGATTAAGCTGGTCTCTAACTTTTAAATCTTATAATTAAATGTTCGTATCATTTAAAATTATCTTTTTTTATTTCTTTTTTTGCCATTTCTCTATCAGTACTGAGTTTTTTTTTAAAAAATATATATATATATATATATCGTTCTCTCTCCAATAGATAAAAGTTCAGTTACAATTGATTCTTAGTACAAGTGAGTTTGTACTATTAGTTATAGAATTATTCTACTAAAAATTCATACGGTACTCTTGAATTAAATAAATAATACAGGATACTTTATAATTAAAATTATGTCCATTTGATAATTAATTTGTGCATGTATAACCTCACATGAATACCGATAATTAGAGCCGACTTTTTGGTCTTAAAAATGCTGGTTTTAAGAATGCCCTTCTCCGACCTATACTGCCCAACCTGAAAGCGAACAGCTAAAGTGTTCCACTTATTGAACAGGGTTCTATGGTCAGTCCGCNGCTGACTCTAACTACTGTCCATGTACGATCCATACTAGATCTGACCAACTGCCCATCCTACCTCCTCTACATTCTTAACAGCCCATCTTTGTCTCAGTAGAGTTTTTTAGTGGCATGTTTCGATCCTCTTCCCCATCACTTAGAAAAAGTGAGCCACCGGTTCACGTACAAGATACTATTATTACCGCTTGGACAATGAGACACCCAACCCGTAATCGCAACGACCCAATTGCAAGAGCGGAGCTCTACTGATTGAGCTATATCCCCCCGAGCATGCATGAAGGAGTCAAATGCTTATTCTATTCTTTTCTTTGGCATAGCTGGGCCATCCTGGACTTGAACCAAAGACCTCACCCATGAAGTAAATCAATGCACCTACGGTCCAACCAATTGGAAGAGAATCAATAGATTCTTTTTCTGGAGCAATTCATTCGTAAAATTACCGTTTTGTTCCTCTAATTATATCTTTCAATTCTTTGATACAAGACTATATCTAATGGGTGACCAGACTTACAGAAAGTCTTTAATTAATAAAATTGAATATTTTATTAATTACTTAGTCAATATTTAAATCATCTAAGCTCCTATAACTCCTTAAGGCGGTATTCACTTCTCTATGTAATAGAGTTGTGGATTCCATATTTATAAGCATATGTTCCCAATACCCATAATAATACATTACCAAAATATAATGATCTAGATCGTCAATTTCTTGATCCGTACTTTTTAACATCTGAAATAGTATAAATTATGAATACGAGTCCATCACCTATTTCAAGATTAAGAAAGACATGCGTTAATTATCAACTTTGTGAGAATATTTTCTTGTCAACGACACTTATTACAAGAACATATTTCACATGGTCTTTGTTTGATATTTACACACCAAGACTTTTGTATGTGGTCACACCAATATAGATTAAGACACACTATAAATGCACAAAGTCTTGTAACACGATCCAAGAGCAGTGCCCAACTTTTCTTATTAGTTATGAATAAACTTATTTGATTTAATTAGAGAAAATATGTCTTAACTTTAATAAATAGCTTTATTAAAATATTTCTCTAATGAATAAATCATGGAACCTTTTGACATTTATTATTATATCTATAATCAAAATATTATCACAAATACTATGCATAAAATATCCTTTATTAAATGTTCAAAATATTTAATAAATATCTATAAATAATAAACACTTTTTGGATATAATTCTAATATTTAGACCAATTCGTTATCATTATAGTTTCCAATTTATTCTCACTTATTCATTATTTTTTAAAGATTTATTTGTTTTAATAAGTAGTATATCAGAATATTTACACATCCTGTAATATATGAACCATACATGTAAGCTTATAAACCATTTAAATAGCCTTATGAACCTAATATGTGCATAAGTTTGTGAATATATAAATTGAACATATAATCTATGTACCACACACTTAAGTTTATGAGCCACTCAAGTTATGAACTATAGACATATCCCATCATTCTAGCATATTAACTCATATATTATTTTATCAGTATAGCAAGAAGAAGAAGAAGAAGGAGAAAAAGATTTTGAGGTGTAATAATATTTCAAAAGTATATTCAAAATAAAATGAATTCAATGATATTTTCATAAAGACATAATATTTCAATACTCATGAACCAATAATAAAACATTCATCATCTTCACAATTAAAAATATTAAAAGTAATCATCTTTGTCAAATGAATATACTTTATTCAATTATAAATTTCTCTCAATCTCATTAAACCAAACAAAACCATATATTCTTCATCAATTTCACTTTTCTATTTCCTGATCACTTTTGTAGTCATTTCTCATATTCTCTTTAGGTTATGTTTGGTACATTAGAATGGAATAGGAATCATAATTGGAATCATAATTAAATGAAACTAGAATAGAATAGGAATGATATTCCATTGTTTAGTTGATTTAGTGGAATGTAATGAAATAAGTATTATATTGACCAAAACATCCTTATTTTAAGATACCTTAATTGGGCAAAATGGAAATTGAGGTTTTAAAGAGATTGACAAAAAAATGGAATCATAATTCCATAGTTTTCTTAGTGGAATTACAATTTCATTATTTGATAGAATTAAGATTACTATGGAATAAGAATTCCTTAACTTAATGTGAAACTAAACAATGGAATAGACTTTTTGTTGGAATGACCTTTCTATTTCAAGACTCATTCCATTGAACTAAATATGGCCTTAGTTCAGTAATGAAGTTCTACAGTTATCTTTTGTTGATAGAATATTATTTTATCTTGCATTAATTCTTCTAAGCTTGCATTCATCATCAATACCTCTGTCCTTTTGATGATGAACATTCCAAAATCAGCGCTGTTATTATGAAAAAAAACTATTAGATTTTACAAGTCATATACCAGGTATAAAACTACATATATTTTGTTCCAAATTAGTATAAACAACATACACTGTGATTGCAAATTATTTTTCGGAGTACAATTTGCGAAAGCACATAAAAATATTAACTTAAATTTGTCAATAAAAAAAGATAAAGAAAGAAAGTATGAACATTGTATATGTAGTTTAAAAATAAAAAATATGAACTAGCAATGTAAAGCATAAACAAGCAAGGAAAAAATTTAAACTACTTAAACTCATATACCAGCAATGAAAAAGTATGAATCAAGAAGTAAAAAGTATGAACCAATTAAACTCATATACCAGTAAGTAAAAACTTTTGAACTTATGAACTACACATAAAAAATTCTGAACTGCACATATAAACTTATGAACTACACATATAAAATTTTGAACTATAAATATAAACTTATGAACCACATATTTAAACTTACGAATAATACAAATAAACTTATGAACCAAAACGTTATAAGAGAACCAACATGATTTAGCTATGAACCGGGAGAGTTTAATATGAACTAACAGAATTTAACTATGTATCAGTATATTTTAACTATGAATTAATATATTAATAGTATTTTTTAATACTTAAGTTATGAAATATAGTTATAAATTCATGAATCAGACATATAAACTTATGAATCAGCAGAGTTTATCTACGAACAAAATGTACTATTTAACATTGAAGCAATATAAATTTAACTAATAAACCTAAATTGAAAACTAATTTAACTAATATATAAACCAAGCAATAAAATACTTAACATGTTCATCAAGATTAACAAGAGAAAAAAAGAATATATACCACAACAAAAAATCATATATACCACAACAAGAAATACATGAACCAAATACAAAATACTAACCATATACTTAACAACACTAAACCAGAGAAAAAAATATCATATACCATCACGAAAATTACATAAACCGTAACTAGAAATATATGAACCAAACAACAAAATATTGAACGTACAATAACCACAAAATATGAATACAATATACCACCATAGAAATTATATATACTATAAGCATAAATATATGAACCAAACAAGAAAATACTGAACATATTTATCAACAATACTCACAGAACATGAAACCATGTACCACCACAAAATTCTTATGTACCACGACTAAAAATATATGAACCAAATAGAAAAAAATTTTCAATTACGAAAAATAATTCAGAAAGATATAAAAAATGCAAATAACCAATAAACACTAACAGAAACAAGATTATATAAAAAATTTATCATAAAAGCAACACAAATTAGTAATAAAAATCAAAATCCCCAATTCAATCAAGAAAATAACCTAGAAAAATTAAAAAAAAAATTGTATCTCAATCAATATATTTCGCAACGCCGGATGAGAAGATATTGCCGGAGAAGAAGAACATATCCTGAAACAAGAACCATGGCACTGGAAAAAAGAATAAGCAATATATATATATATACACACGTATAGGGGGGGAGAGAGAGAGAGAGAGTAAAAAAAAAAAGAGAAACATCCAAATGTAAATTGATAAAATTAAAAAGAGCAAACATGGGAATAGAAATGAAAATTTAAATATAATGGACATTTAGCCATAACTATTAAAGCATGGACATTGGACTTAAAAATTTTCATAACCTATACAACCCAAGAATATATATATACTAGAAAGGGATATCCTTGGATTTTATGACAAAAAATGATTAAATGTGGTATTTATCAAAAATAAAAGGAATATTTTGGGATTATCCCTAATTTGAAACACTTAAAAGGCTTGTCAATAAATTCACGTCTACCCGTAGGAGGGGGAAAAAAAAAAGAAATCCTAAACAAAAAGAAAATATTGCAACCCCTATATTCGGTGCACATAGTTGAATATGATTATTATATTGGATTGGATTAGATTAATTTAGATTAGACTGGATATGCTTAATACTATTCTTTTAATATACTATTCTTCGGTTAGTATATTATCAGAATGAATTAAGATTATTTTGTATAAAGTGTGACTTACTAATATTGGAACGTGAAATTGAAATGTTTTTAATTTAATTTAAATATAAAAATAATTAAAAAGTTTTTTCTTTTTTTTTTTAAGTGGAACCCTTAGCATCCAAATGTGCAATAGAAATGAGGCCCGCTGGTAATGATGTATGAGATTTATAATCCCACACTTGGGGATAAAAGTATTAATCCCACTTAAATGAGTAATGTTAATAGGATATGGTACCCAACATTACTTGACGTATTAGTTTGTTAATGTGTAATTATAATTACATTTCAATTGAGATCTATTTTATTGATTATAATTACTAAGTAAAAGATTGATACATATTAAGTATTATATAGTGCCTCATAGCATTACTCTATACAAATGAGACTAATATTGGGGTATGGATCATTTATCATAATCCCAATGTAGCATCAAATATTTGGGATAAATAAATAATCTTTATTCTAATCTTAGTCTTATGCACCAAACAAGCCTCAAGGATAAATAACGCATGCTCAAGTATTATTATAATTTCTCCTTAAAATAAAACTTTTCTATTTGATTATGCCAAGTCATTATCTGCAAGATTAGACTGATGGTTTTTGACTTTGTCAGAAATTTTAACCATATATAATAATTCTTTTCTATTTGATTATGTCAAATCATTGTCTACAAGATTAGATTGATAGTTTTTGATATTATCAGAAATTTTAACCATATATAATAATTTTTAGGATGTGTCTTACTTTGATTATTTTTTTAATCACATATTACTCATTAAATTATAAGATGAAACCTAATTGAATAAATAGATCATAGTAGATCTTCTGAAAAATTCTTCTTTGAACTTTTCCATTTTTGGATTTACTTAATAAAGATACGTTAAATAATCAATGCCCTTAGTTTTAGATTTAGAATTTTACGGTCATTATTGATATTGTTTGTTCTTGCTTTTCCTTAAAAAGTTGTTATCAAAAGTCATGTATGTCCTCCATTCTTGTGGGGGCCACATAGGTCCCATTGTGATCCCCAAAGATATGGAGAGTTGGTCAGTCACGTCAAACGAGACTAACCTAAGTAGCTCTCGTTTCTCTAAAGATATACAGACGGATCATATTGGCCCGAGATGAAAATATTTGAGAGAGAATGTCAAAGAAGAGAGAGGAGAGAAGGTTTTGGAATTAATAGCGAGAATGGGAATTTAGATTTTGTCATTACGGAAAAAATAAATACTTGATAAGGTAGCATGATTCTATTATAAAGATAGGAAGAGAGACAACAAAACAAGACATTGGATCTCACACCCGCAAAAGACTTAATATTGATAATGATTAACCAATAATATTACAATGATTATGAATAATCTATATAGCAAGTCAAATGCATTTATGTATGTATATTGATGGAATTTTATAGTTATGAGCAAGAAGAGGTAAGTCGCTACAACAAAAATCATGATATGTGACATTTAAAAATGTCACTATTATTTAGCTTTAATGATATTTATAGAATTAGTAGCATTTGCTACACATGTAAAAGATGTCCGTGTAGCTAAAAGTCTTGGTACGTAACATTTCAAACGTTACTATATCATCCTCTTCAATGGCATTTATTAAATGTTAGTAATTTGCAATGATGATATTTCAAATGTCACTAAATTCTTTAACTTCATAAATAAATAAAAATATTTTTTTTTAAATGGAAGGTAATGGCATTATAAAATGCCACCAAAAACATAATTTTTATAATACATATACACAGATAGACTAACCAATTAAATTTTGAATTTTCAAAAGATATTAGACAAAATTGATTTTATTTTATTTGAATAAACGTGAGGAATTTTCTTAACTGATTTTATATACTAACTTATCCTCATAAATTACAAAACAAATTAATTGAAGAAAACAATAAAATAGGAATAATGTTATAAGGCACCAGAGGTGCCCAGCACCACAATGATATATCAGTCTGTCACTGACTAATCATAATTATAATTCAGGTGGAGCCCATGTGGGACTCAGTTTATTAATTAAATTATCTCGTGATAGACATACATATCATTGTGGTGTTGAACACCACTGGTGCTCTATAGCAATGCTCATAAAATAGTGAAAAAAATATTTTTTATTGTCAAAATATTTGGTCGTAATTACATGATAAATTTGAAATTGTACATAAGTCAAATATCCAAATGTTTGATACATAATTATCTTAAAAATAGAAAAAAAAAAAAGAAAGGAAGGAAGAGAAAACGAAAATCAAAGTAATATTGTTTAGATCCATCGCTCCGATAAGCATTCGATCTTTGCTCCTCTTAAAACTTAGACCGAACTCATTTGAATTTTCCTACACCAATAAAGCAATAATATAACAAGATTAATTAGCATACTTAAAATATTTTGGTTTCACATTATGAACATATTAAAATAATAATAATAATAACGAACATAGATTGTTACTTCATCATCTAAAGAACAACTAATATTATTTCTCAAAAGAGTAAAACAAAAGGGTGCATTCGGGTTTTTCCATTAAAATTTAATCACCTTACCTTTTAATCTAGCTATAGATTTACAGTGCTTTAAATCCGGGGTAATATAGACAAATCCACCAATAAGAAAATAATGTCAACAAGATTAATTGCAAGAACATCATAAATCCAACTTAAATTTTGATTGAAATTTGATTTTCCTAGCATATATAATATCAAAACAAAAAAGAGGAAGAACCTGATTGTATAAATTATTCGCAACAAATGAAAGATTGAAGAAACCTTCGAATGCACAGAGAAAATAATTTTGAACACAATTCTAAGAAAAAATGAAAACAAAAATAAGATCAATAAAATAGAAAATTGAAAGCTGTTTACATACAGAAAGTTTCATCAAGCTCTTATTTATATTGAAATGTAAGGAAGAGATAAGAAAGAAGTAACGGGAAAATTTTGAAAATTCAATTAAATTTTATCCAAGAAAAGAGTTGAATATATTTTAAAATTCATATTCTTTAAATATTAAAAAATATCGTTAAAGGTATATAACAAGTTTAAATGTCATTTTCAAAATGTCAGTAATGAAAAATATTAGAGACATTTTTAAAATGTTATTAAGCTAAATTTTTATGGCATTTTGAAAGTGTAAGTGAACCTAAATTTCAAAATATTTATTTAAATGATGAGAATAATCTTATAATCTCATGACGTTTTTTTTAGACAGTGTCACCAAAGTATATATATTATGACATTTTAATTAGCATAACTATCACTAAAACAAATGCCACAAATTCGACCTTTTCTTGTAGTAAGTTTTGTACGAATTAGAGTAATACGTGCATTTGTACTAATAGAGACGTGAAATTTACTACAAAATTTATACACATATACGTCTAATTACACGAGCTTTTATTAGTATGTGCTAATCACAAGTACCTATATATATGTACAGCATTGCTCGACCTCAATGTTTGTCTAAAGCCCTCTGCAGCCATTAATAAATTCTATCTTCTCTCTGCCCTATATATAATTCATAATAAACTTTTTTTGTGGCGGCAGAATTTACTACTTATATATATATAATATAGTACTTAAGCCATTTCTTTTTTCATGCACAAACAGTACTGCATAATATGCTTCTTTTTCCATCCAGTAGTATTTTGAGGGTAAGAAGTTCTATATATACAAATTTATTTATGTAAAATACATAAAGATAGTCCGGGTCATTGATTCATTCTATAACCAATCGACTTTGTCATAGAGAGTCACAAATTTCATGCGCCATGCAAGAGCAATAATTGTACTTGTAAAACCCAGCTGCTATTACATCAGAGATCATAATTATTATACTTTATAGAGATAAGAATGCATGCATGCATGGATGCCATATATAAATATTACCGAGGAAACGGACATAAGTAATAGATAACCATTTATGTATTAATATATATATATATATTTTTCACTTAACTCGATTATCGTAAAGACCAATGCCGTATGCATGGTCTTAAATATTATGGTCCGAATATTATCCTTTAATTACCAATACTATCTTCACACTTGTCCTCTGTGTCAGCCATGCAGCCTAAAATCAGGTACATTACGACAATGAAAACAGCTGGTCATATTCTGTACGTACTCATAAACTTTCACATATAAATATGTGTGTTATAACTTATATCTATTGTGCCATTAGAAATTAATTAAGCTTTTCATCTTTATATAAACATCTGTCATGGCTAGCTAGTGTATATAGTAATAATCACTAGTCACTATATATAAGCAGCCATCAACAAGTATATCATCATGAGCCGAGTGAACATCAACTACAAAGAATGCAGGCGAAACCACGCCATCTCAGTCGGCGGCCACGCCGTGGACGGCTGCCGCGAGTTTACGCCGAGCGGCGAGCAAGGAACCGAGGAAGCTCTCCTTTGTGGGGCCTGCGGCTGCCACAGGAGCTTTCACCGCAGGGAGAACATCAACAACAACGGTACTACTGTGGTCCACCGTAGTAGTGCTCCTCCAGCTCTGCCAGTACCAGCACCATCGTTTGTGCCACCTCTAGTCCCCACGATACCATTTGTGGTGCTGCATCCAGTGGATAGTTATGCCTTGTCACAGCCGCAATATTCTGGTGCTTCACGTTATTATGATCAGGCGCCTCATCAGGCCCCATATAGTGATCATCATAATGAGGGTGAGCATGGGTGGGCTTTGGATCATGGTGATCGAGACTTGGAGCAGAAGCCTAATCCAATCAAGAAGCCTAAGAGGGAACCCTTCTAGCTAGCTAGCTAGCTCGACCTTATATTAGCTAGCTATATATATATATATATAATTATAATAATAATATTGGTGGGAGGTGAATTATCTAAGTTGGTGTGTAGTAAGACTCAGTTGCAGTTGACCCAGACAGTGTTGATATTTTCAATATGATATACTGGACAACATTTGTGGTTGACTGTTTAGTCCCACTCAATAATAATAATAGTTCTCATGCTTTTGAGATTTTAAAATCTCCACTTTTTTCAGATGAATATCGATAGGAATAAGTAACTTTTAGCTCCCAAATTATTCTTGACAACGACATGTCGTTTCTTTGAAAATCCTAATTACTATTGACAACGGCATGTCGTTTCTGCCACTAGACCGATCGACATGTGGTTTAATGTGGAAATAAGAACGACACCATTTTGATCAATGTGGCTTCATCTTAGTCATAAATTTATAACGGCCTATCAATTATTTATTTATGTTTAAACAGTAAACGACATGATATGGAATAAAATATGGCATGTTCATTTCGGGAAAGAAAGAAAAAAAAAAAAAAAAAAAAGAGAAAAGCAAAGCAAACATGACTTCATTCGCTTTGAGAGATGAAAAAACTGGAGGACGCCATTTCTCTTAATAATGACATTTACTCAGCGTCTTATTAATTTTTCTTTTTTCATTTTTTATTGTCGTTTACGATTATTAGAGGTTGAGAACTAAGCCATCACCATGGCTAAAAGAATTCCAAAAGGAGATGGCCTCTTTTACCAATAAAAGCCAGAGAAATATCTACATAAAAGTATATTTCTCAAAAGTACCCTCGTGCAACGCACGAAAGCAACATATATGGCCCTAGCTTATAACAAAACACAGCGTTTCAATAACTTTGAGCAGCTGAAATGAAAAAAAAAAAAAAAAAAAAAAAAAAAAACAATATTGACCAATAAATAGCCAACTGGGGCTAGCTCAGTTGGTCCAAGGTTTGAGGGTAGTGTGTGTGTGTTTGGGGGGGTCAGGGGTTCAAACCTTGGTAATGTGTGTGTGTTATTTTCCTTTAATTTGTAGTAAGTGGTGGTCATTAGTTTAGCCCCACTTTTTTAAAAAAAAAAAATATTGACCAATAAATCACCTAAATAAACGACAAACCAAATGGCTAAAATAGAAAATGACAAAAGGCAAAATTCCATCAGCTAAAAACTTGTTTAAAGACACCTTCTCTGGCCTACATATAATACCAAAAGTGAAAATGGTCTGCGATTCGAAAATAATTCGCTAAATTTGGACACGTATTATGCGGATTTTCATAACTATATCCATATACGAAATGTCGTAAAGAACATTTGTAAATAAAATGTTGTTTTATTAATCACCAAAATCCGGAATGTGGAATGCACTTGGTTTTTTATTCAGTTTTTTGTTTTTTAATTCATTATAAAATTTATATATAAACTGGCCTAATTAGGATTCGAACCCCTTCTCTTCTCACACACACTCGATTTTTCATTCAGTTATTGTTTTTCCCTGGTATCTTATAATTGAAACTAAATATCGTTTACATTGGTCACTAAAAAACAAACGACATGTCTTATATTTATAAGGGTAAAGATTGGAATATCAAAAACTTACACTAGTGATGTGACATCATTTTTAGCTAAATAACTTTAAGTGGTGTGATCCCATTTTAAAATAAAAGAGTGGTTGAAATGCATGCCACATCATGTAGTGTAAGTTTTTAGTACAAGATTTTGGTGTTCCTATTATTACTCTATTCATAAACACATAATCAATGGCAGAGCCAAAGCTTTCTTTTAGTAGGGACAAAGACAAATTTTTAATACAATAATAATACCAAAAAAAATATTTGAATTATATATTAGTGTCTCCAAATGACAATAAAATAACACATTATGTGTCACGCTATTAAAGATAAAATTTTCACATTTATGAAATCTTTATTAACATAAAAAACTACAACTGATCAAATTTTTAACTAAAACGAAGAAGTGTAGAGGATAAAATACACGATATAGGATTTATTTTTTATTTTGTTTATTTGTATTTTTTCACTAGTGTTGAGACCTGTAGTCATTGGAAACAAAGTGATTCTTCCCCAGTTTTAATTTTCCCTCAAGGTATAGAAAATTGAATAAAAAATAAAAGTTAAAAATTACATCTTAAGTTGGGAATTAAAATAACGATTCACATCTCGTAGTAGGGACAAAACAAAAAATAAAAATCTCAATGAGACTAAAATAAAAAATAAAATCTTATACTATACTTAACTATAAAATGATATAAACTATTGGGACAATGAAAATAAAATCTCGCATCTTATAATAGAGACAACAAAAAATAAAAATCTCAATGGGGCCAAAATCAAACATAAAATCTAAAATTGTACTAAATTATAAAATGAAAAAAGTTTAGGGGGCCAAGCTCCGCCCCTACTGACATAATAATCGATCGACATGTCCTTTATGTCGTTTTTGGTTAAGAAAAGGTAATGTAGTTTTGACCACTGTCGTTTTCTAATAATATAATACATGAACATGTCGTTTTTAATTGAAATTATTAAATAACGGAACAATTTTATTTTTATTTTTATTTTTTTTAGGATGATTACGGAATGATTTTCTTTTCTCATCTTTGCACTCTTTTAATGTAATCTTCATAATATGCAACAAAAATAAGGCGTGATAAGTTTCAATGTTAATTCATAATCTATTCATTGAGACAAAAGATTCTTTTTAAAAAGTAAACTTATAAACCCGTAAAATACTCTTTTTTCATTTCTTTTTCAAAAAGAGAGATTTTTTTCTTTTTTGAGGGAATAATTTTCAAGTTTACATTACAAATTACCTATACATGAATAATAAAGCCAAAAGAGAAAAAACAAATGATCACATATTAAGCATCATGATATATTCAACCACTATTCTGAAATCAATAATTTGTTTATAAGACGTAGAATAATTAATTATACTTACGAAATTATATATCACAGGGGTTTGATTGGATAGGGTTAATCACATAAAAATACACTGAGTTTTAACTTTTTAGTTAAAAAAAACCCTGACTTTTGAATGTTTGCAAAATAATACCCTCATTTTTAAATTTCTACAAAATAATGCTCTGATTTTTAGAATTCTGTAAATTAATATCCTCACTTTTGAATTCTGTAAATTAATACATTGATATTTACAATTTCTACAAATTAATACTCTCAGCTTTTATTTTCTTTGTATATTTATACAATGAGTAAATTAAAAGATGCGAACATCTCTCATTAACTTATTAAAAATATTTAGATATTAGTATATTATCAGAAATTATTTTATAACTACTTTTTTTGGTTAATTGCTAAAAAAACACAAGTTTTTTTACCTCTCATGTTTTTTTTTTTAATAATTAAATACTTTTACCTCTCGTTCTAATTTTTTACTTTTTTTTAAATGAAAAGTGAAATAAGCTAACTACAAATATTTTTTCAAAAATTTTATTATTGTTTAATAAGTTTTAATTAAGTTGATGATGGCTACTACCATATTTTTATTATTAAAATCAATTAATTGGGCATTAAGGTTATAAATTTATATGAATTTCAAATGTTAAGGTATTAATTTGTAAGAATTTTAATTGTCAAGGTATTAATTTGTAGAATCCAAAAATGAGAGTATTATTTTACAAAAATTTAAAAATCAGAATATTATTTTGTAGAAATTTAAAAATGAGAATATTATTTTACAGACATTAAAAAGTTAAGATTTTTTTAGATAAAAGTTAAAACTCAAAGTATTTTAATGTTATTATCAGATTGAATATCTTTCTTTATTGAATTTTCCTTTTGGAGCGGGCATATACGCATATTCTTTTGGAAACATGCCATGCAAGTCAACCTAATCATGCCTTCTATTTTTGTTAACAGTGGAATTTGTGGAGAGGGTGATGGCCTAATGGGGCGGCTTTCTTACAGTTTATATCACAGTTGACATGGATATATCCCATCTTGTTTGTCATCCATCATTTTCTAAATTTATTTGTTTTGAAATTATTGTTTTTTTTCTTTTTATAAATTTATCAGATTGGGACTTAGAACTAACTTGTGGCCCCGAGTTCTCCGTACCATGGGGCTGCTGAGATTTAAAATGGACGGACCTAGTGCAATATGGTCGCTTTAAAATAATTATTGCTACTGTCTTATACAATTTAAAGTGCTTATGATATTATACAAGAAAGCCAAAGGAGGACAACTTGCGAGAGTGCCAAAAGAAAAAATGTTAAAAGGTACGTGTGTCATATGATAATAATGTTTAACATTACATATTAATTACATATTAATAGATGTGGACTGTCACAAGAAAATTTAGAGACGTAGAATTCACCTAAAAATTTGAACTTATAATGTCTTTTCTATTAATATGTGGTGTTAAGTACGATAAACATCTCTTAGCAACGCTTAATACCAATTTTTTTTGGCACAATGCACTGGTGATTGATTGTAAGATATCTTCACAGCATATAGTTGTTATTAAGGCACATAACAAATATCAGTTTTGCTTTCATTTGGTAAAGAAAGAAAAATGTGTATCATAATGTGGATAACTACAAGAGCATAGGGCATATTAGTTTCATTTATGTCATGAAATTGAAGATTCCATAAGCCAGAAGGGTAAAAAGAAGAGGACAATTTGTTAAATGTCCACATCAATCATTGATGATGCATTACATCAGCATGGTTTTTTTTTTTTTTTAGGTTGTTAAATTGTTAAAGAACACGGCAAAGCGTGCACGGAAATTGTCTCATAAAAAATATTGTAAGGAAATTGAAATTGAAAGTAAACGGTACACAAATATTGACCAATCTTATATTATAAGCAATTGATATTGAAGGGATAATTTTCTTTGACCCCTTCAGTGTCCCAAATTTAGGCAAATCAAAGAGTTATCTTCTTCCTTTTTGGGACAAATAATGAGTGAGCTTGTTATTTACTCAATCAAAAAAAGTAAAAAAGATTAGAAAAATGATTTCACGCACACATCTTTTAATTCGTTTAGTCTTTGGCTTTGTTTTCCTAGTCTCCAAATATGTTTATGTCCCATTTAGGATATGAACTCATAATTGTAAAACTGACTCCCATTTGCTTGTTTCGTGCATAATTAATCAGTATTTTTTTAAATTGAGTGAATTATTTATTTATTTTTTTGAGTAAAATGGAGGGAATAATTAATGGATAGTTTAATAGAGTTATTGATGAAAAAACTATATGACTTATCAATATGTGGATATATAAGGTGGTTTTTCTATTTCCAAGCAAACGAGAATTTATTTATTTTAAGGGAGAAATTTTGTTTTTAATTAAGCAAAAGTTGGCCATTCTATTTCACCTACTTGTGCAATTATAAGCTTTTATCATAATGATGAGAAACATAAAGAACATCCGCCTATCCTTTTATTCGTAACTCGCATAGATTAGTTGAGGGTCATCAATCATGCTTACTTTTATATCCTAAAGAAATGTTTAACTAACTAAATGGATTAAAATGTACATCTATTCGGGTTTTTTTTTTTTTTTTTTTTTATAAAGTACAGATTATACATTTTTGAATTTTGAGTCAGAAATTTTTGCTTGATGTTTAACCCAAAGAATTCTTATTCCCCCCCGGTACGTACAAATTATACATATTTTAATTTTGAGTCAGAAATATTTGCTTGATGTTTAACACCAAAGAATTCTTTCCTTCAAGTTTCTACCTTTTTATTTTGTTTTGAGGTATATTACCTGTTTATGAACTCCTTATCACATAATTACAAGAAATTTTTAAAGTGAAGAAACAAATGATTTTATTTTATTTAATCTTTTCTGCTTAAAAACTCGATGAAATTCTGAACCTTATCTTGTTGTTTCTTTAATATATCAATTTCATAGTGGATGTCGTTTTAAAGAAAATATAAATAAATAAGTGGATGATCTTTTAGGTTTATCTAAGCATTTTTTCCTTCGTGGCTGTTCTCTGTTAGTTTGTTAATTAGAAGAAGAAGAAAAAGAGCATGCATTTCACTCTCCACTATATGATTTTTTTTTAATAATAATAAGAAGGCTCCATTATATTATGCTTCACTCATTTAATTTGCCATATAAGGTTTCTTTTTCTTTTTCTTTTTTTTTTTGGATAAAATTGCCATATAAGGTTTCAATTTTATCTCTNGCATGCATTTCACTCTCCACTATATGATTTTTTTTTTTTATAATAATAAGAAGGCTCCATTATATTATGCTTCCCTCATTTAATTTGCCATATAAGGTTTCTTTTTCTTTTTCTTTTTTGGATAAAATTGCCATAATAAGGTTTCAATATCTCTAAAACATCAAATTTTGGTAGAAATAAATTGACAAAATTACCCTTCTCATTTGGCGTACTCCAAAGAGCTTCAAAATTAATAATAACCAAAAAAAAAAAAAAAAAACTATTACCAAACCATCTAAAGAATGATGATTAATCAGCACTATTTTCATCGAAGTTTAATATTTTAATGTACTTTGAAATTTATCATTAAAGCAAAGCAATACCAAGAAGCTTCCAAGTATCAAACACTGCTGAAAGCAAACAAAACAAACCACCAGCAACAACCACCTTCATTTTCTTTTCTTTTCTTTTTTTTTAAATATTAGTCTTAATTTTTTTTAGATGAATAATTTATTAATAATATGGGAATAATAATTTCTCAGCCAGCTACTTTCCTCTCTCACTCAACTTCTTTTTCCAACTCTCTCTCTCTCTCCAGCTGAACAAGTCTTAAAGCAGAGAGAGACAGAGATTTCTCTCTCTAACCCATATCAGGTTCATCTCTGTTTTCTTTCATTCAATTAAAAACGTTCTGATTTTGTGAGTTTCTGATTCAGAAGTCTGTCTCTCTTTCTTTCTCTTCGAACTTATATATATATAGAGAGAGATAGAGAGAGAGAGAGAGAGAGAATTTTTTTTTTCTCACTCTGGTTTTAGACATTCAAAAATTTGGTTAAAAACTTTTAAGGCTTGAGGATCATAATCTAGGGGAAAAAAAAAAGGGCTTGTTGGGTTGTTGAATTAGAGGGAGTTTTTGGTGATTAAGATGTTTGGGTGTGAGTGTTGGTGCTGGGACACTGAACCAGACTTCCATTACTCTGAGCCTCAACCCTTCTCTCTGCCTTCACCACTTCCGCCATGGCCTAAAGGTATGTCTTTTTAGAACCAAAAATTTACCAATAAAAACTAAAATAAAAGAAACCCATTTCTTGAATTTTTTTTTTTTTTTTAACTTTTTAAAAAAAATTTCTAGGACAAAGTTTGGTTTTTTAAAAGCAAGAACTTCCAATTTTTGTTTTTTTTTTTTAATTTTTGTTTCTTTTTTCTTTCAAAAAATTTTGTCACTTTGCTTTTAAATTTAAGGAAGAAATGGCTGTTGATTATAGAATGTTGCTTTCTATATGCTCTTCCTACCCACCCTTTACCTCAGTTAACAATAATCTTTGTGGTTTGTCATATTAAACTCTGGTTTATAGTTGGAGAAACCTTAACAATGGTCCAGGGTTTATAATTTTCTTCTTGAAGTTTTGTGTTATTAGAGTCATTTTTGAAAAGAAAAATTATTCTTTTTTTTGGATTATTTGAAAATTTTTGTTTAAGTCCTCATTTTGGTGTAATATTGATGACAAAAAAAAAAAAAAAAGAGTAATTTGTAATCAATTTATACCAACAACTGGAAAATATAGTAATAATAATCGGAGTGAGAGAACTAATTGGCTTCCTTGATTGAGAATGTAAAAGGAGATTCTTGAGTAACTCCCGGCTCAAAGCACACAATTTTGAATGCCACTTTTCTGTTATAAATAATATGATTATTTAGCTGTCATCTGTATACTAGTCAAAATTGGACTGAAAGCATGAGCTTTGACCTAATTTCAACACATTTATGCACATGGTAGTAATCCTTGGAAGTTGAAATTTGTACGGACTTTGAAGGATTTAAGGAAATGGGAATGAATTTTCTTTAATAAAAACATGTAAATATATATATATATATATCTCAAGTGATTTGAAGCCTGTTCCAAACTTGATCTGTTGCTAAGTTTTGATGTTTCTACTGAATTGGAAAATATGGGCCTTTCTTAAATAGTAATGCAATAGACCACAGCAAAAACTAAGAAAAAATTCAGTTTAATTTCTGTCTGCTTTTTAAGATACAGGGAAATCATATCACATATCATTAAGTTCTTGTGTTAATCTGTTTTCTGAAAATATCTATACTGGTTTCGGCTTAGGCCAAGGCTTTGGTACCGGAAGAATATCTCTTGGAGAAATTGAAGTTGCCAAAATCACCAAGTTTGAGAGTGTCTGCAGTCTACGTGGGAAACCAAAAGTGGTTTCATTTTACAAGCCTGTGGATATTCCAGAAGGCTTTTCCTGTCTCGGTCACTACTGCCAGCCGAATGACCAGCCATTGAGAGGCTATGTTCTTGTGGCACGTGAAGCTGCTACTCGTAAGCCAGAACTTGGTTGTTTGCAAGAGTCAGAATCAGATTTACCGCCACTCAAAAAGCCCGTTAACTATTCTTTAATCTGGAATGCGGACTCTTATAATGATGGTTGTGGTTATTTATGGTTGCCAAATCCGCCAATTGGTTACAGAGCCATGGGTTTTGTGGTCACCAACAACCCTGAGGAGCCCAAAGTTGACGAAATTAGGTGTGTGAGAGAAGATCTTACCGAGACTTGCGAAACAAGCGATGTCATATTCTCAATGGATTCGAAATTTTCCAAGGACGCATTTCGAATTTGGAGCATGACACCTTGTGAGAGGGGGATGTGGTGCCAAGGTGTTCCTGTTGGTACATTCTTCTGTAGTAGCTATTCGGATTCTGAGGAAGATTTATGTATTGGATGTTTGAAGAATGTGAATTCCAGCCTAGATGGAATGCCAAATCTTAACCAAGTTCATGCTCTCATTCAGCATTACGGGCCCACTTTGTTCTTCCATCCTGATGAGGAGTATTTGCCTTCTTCAGTACAATGGTTTTTTAAAAATGGGGCACTTCTCTACAGAGATGGCTCTGAGAAGGGTGAGCCTATTGAATTTGGAGGCTCGAACTTGCCTGCTGGAGGGATTAATGATGGTAAGTTTTGGATAGATTTGCCTAGTGATGATGATGCGAAAGATTGTCTCAAGAGAGGAAATATGGAGAGTTCGGAGCTTTATGTTCATGTGAAACCAGCATTAGGCGGGACTTTTACTGATATTGCTATGTGGGTGTTTTGTCCCTTTAATGGACCAGCCACCCTGAAAGTTGGTTTGTTGACCATTACATTGAACAAGATAGGAGAACATGTGGGTGATTGGGAGCACTACACTCTCCGTTTGAGCAACTTCACTGGAGAACTATGGCAAATTTACTTCTCAGAACACAGCGGTGGTAGATGGGTGGATGCTTCTGACTTGGAGTTCATTCAAGGGAACAAGGCTGTAGTTTATGCTTCAAAACACGGTCACGCTAGCTTCCCACATCCCGGGACATACATTCAAGGCTCATCAAAGCTTGGAATCGGGGCGAGAAATGATGTTGCTCGTAGCAAGTTTTTCATTGATTCAAGTACCAGGTATCAAATCATTGCAGCTGAGTATCTTGGTGAGGGAATTGTTACAGAACCATGTTGGTTGCAGTATATGAGAGAATGGGGTCCAACCATAGTGTACGACTCACGATCCGAATTAGACAAGCTGCTTGATCTTCTCCCTTTCTATTTCCGATTTTCGGTTGAGAACCTAATTGATTTGTTTCCAACGGAGCTTTATGGTGAGGAAGGACCAACTGGACCAAAGGAGAAGGATAATTGGGAAGGTGATGAAAGATGATTGTTTTGCCATGCTAAATACCACTTGATAGCTAAATACCACTTGATAGATTGATCCTATCTTTCTTCTTCCAGCGAGTAGCCATGTTGTAAGTGGTTAGCTTAGTTGTCACTTCACAGCTGCCGAGTTGTCGTCGAGTCACTGTGGTAAAACTGAATCACATGAGCTGCCATGAATACTTTGGTGAAAGTCATTCGTCTCTGAATGACAGGCTGAAAATTGTATATGAATCTTTTGGGGATGATGCAAAGTTCACGCTGCAGCAGAGCATAACTGAATCCTAGTTTTAGGACAAAAAGAAATTAATATTTTGGCAAAATGTCTTCTGTCATTTACTAGAAGTCTAGCTGTTTTGAAGGGTACGCAAGGCTGCACTTCAGCAAAGAGGAAGATTGGAGTTGGTCTCTTGTGCCATCGCATGTTGGCGAGATTGCCTGGCTCTTAGCAGCCATCAAAAGAAACTGAAACTCCCTCTGGCTCTCTCCCACTCTGTCTCCCAAATTTAACTGCTATGTACTTGATCGGACTGTGGAGTGATTGGCTTGTTGTATGTTGTGCACTATTTGTTTATCATTCCAATAGATTGTGGGATCATTTTAAATTCAACAGGATTTATGGAAATCTTGTGGCTATATTCTATATTGGGTTATACCAATTAATAGACTTGGTACATTCTTTTTAATTTTTTTATTTAAACAAAACTCCTGAGGCCTAGGATTGTATATGGTTTACTTTGACACTGTACCGCTACCCTGGAAATCAATATCTGACATTGTTGGTAGTTGACATTGTTGGTAGTTCAAGTCAACGTTTTCGTGCATTCTATAGCGCGTACTTTGCTTGCTCCCTCTTTTTTCGTTAATATTTAAATGCACTCGTGGAATGAAGTACTACACAATAAATACTAACCAACAATAAGTTGGTAGGTCACAACTACTATGCTTCATTGAAGCAATCTTCTACTTAATGGAGGCACTCTCCCTAAGTTCTGCCCTACTCTAGGATTAACACAGGGAGACCCCTTTATCGCCGTATCATTTTATTTTATGCAGCGAGGTTTTGACGAAGCTTATCCTGAAGGAAGAGTCTCCTGGGGGTGTCCATGGTATCAAATTTGCCCCAGCATGCCCAGCTATATCCCCACCTTATGGTATCAAATTTGATACCATGGGGGTGTCCATGGTATCAAATTTGCAAGGCAGATAGTTTTGAAGTGTCATGTTTGCAGATATGTCTTCACAATAGAGTTTTGAAACTTTTTTTAAATTTTTAGTTTAACTTTGCATATAATTTTACGTTGTAAATAATTTCTCAAGAAAATTAAAATATATGTCGTCGCAATAGCTTAAATACATTGTAGCAATAGCTTGAGCAATATTTTTCTTAGCATGAGATACTCGCAACAACATGAAAATTTGAATTTAATTTTCCAAAACTGTCTCGGAGATCGACATGCTCGCAATAATGAGGCTTGATTTGGAGTTCAGCTTACTTCTCGAGCTGCTTGATTCAGCTAGCTCCGTACGAGCTGGACTTCTATTCGAGTAGCTAGAAAATTTGTGCATAACACTGCCAAAGAGTTTCAAACAAAACGCGAGTAAGCAAAAACAAATATATTATTAGCTTCTCTATTTCATATCAAATATAAAATTAATATGATACGACGTATTTTTATTTTGTACCTGCATATAGATCAAAATGAGATACATTTTACTAACTTTTGTAATCAATCTAATATGTTGTTGTCATGGTTGAGCATGGAAAAATTGAAAAATATACTTTTTTTTAGGGGCAAACTTTTAGTATTGTTATCTACATTTTTAAGGGGAAAATACTTCTTAGTTTATTTTAGTATAAAATGCAACATTGTTATCTACATTTTTTATCACTTATCTTTATGTAATATGCACTCCTGGCTTAATAACATTTTTTCTTTATGAGGTTCTTTACTTTCTTTCTAGGTATGATCACGGAACAATATTCCGTATACAAGGTTTCCATATTTCTATTCAGATCCTATTTTTAAAACATTAATTTTTTTATTTTTTTTCATTTCTCTAAATAATTGACAACTTTTTTCCTCATTTTGAAGTTATATTTACCTTTCAGTATCTTAGACTAGCCAAATATAGTTTATCTCATAAGAATATAGAGCCATTACAACTACCACATTTACCCAGCAGGAGTAGCAGGCTGATCAATAGGGAGAATTGCCTTCTCCTGGCCTAGCAGCTGAAATCGTACTCATCTTCGAGGATTCTTCTGCCAATGGTTGGGTTCTAAAATTTGCTAAGCTCACTTCTGCAGCTCAGCAACCCTTCTGGTACTTCAATGATAAAATCTCATTACTTGTGTTCTTTTATCGTGTCTGATGGAGCTACTTTTTGTGACATAGGCAAGACAATCTGCAACACTGCCATGTCTTCCAGCTCCTCCATTTCCATCGTTGCTACCTCTGCCACCATTCTCAACGTTGCCTCTAAAAGCTGCCAGTGGATGGTGATCATCAATACTTTGAAGAGAAGCCTAAGAGTGACTAGCTAGGACATAATATTTGCCTAAAGAGGACATATCATGAAGAATTTAAATAGTATCTGTGACGACCCGACTTTTTCGGACCATATCTATGTGGGTAAACTTATTTTATTTTAAATGAGAAATTTGGATTCTGAAAATTCATGATATTTTTTCTTTTCGGATAAAAATATATTCTTCCTAAGATAATTAACCATTTACTCAAAATGACATATAAAGAAATTTAGATAAACCTTTTAAGGAAATCATTCTTTTTTCCTTGTAATTTTAAATAATGTGCAACTAAAAAGGCTCTTTGGTGAGAAGGGGGGACACAAGCGGATCACTTAAGTCTCAAGCTCTCTTTAGATAGGTTTAGATCTTTTTGTCAAAGCCTTTTTAGTTTTACATTTATTCAAATCAAAATATTTTTATTTTTAATAAAATCTTTTGCTATAAAAAAAATATTTGTTTTAAAAAAAATTCTTTAATTATTAAAAAACTCTATACAATATTCTGTATAGGATATTTAATAAAATGTAATATAAGTTTAACTTGATTAAATCGTATATTGCAAACAGAGTACTTAGTCTTAGTAGTATAATTAAACTCCAAATTAAGCTTACATATTTAAATAAATTTTCTTCTTTTTAAAGAAACAAATGCGAAAATAATTATAGCGGTAGTATCCCAGAGCCCATGCTTCGTATTCATCCCCGCCTCAGTTCCAGTCAACCCATCAGTCAAATTAAAGGTTTCTTACCTTTAGTACCTACAACATAGGTATTTATACGATGTGAGTTTTCACTCAGCAAGTATAATTTAAATCTCACAAAACATTCTCGTACATAAACAACAATTTATGAAAGTCTAATTATGCTCTTCTATGAAATCATTTCTTTTATCTTTTATCTCTTACATTATTATTATTAAGTCTTTTATCTTTCTTATGGGCCCTGGTGTGTGTACCGAGTGCGCGCAACCAACTGGAAATTAGAGAAGTGACCATATTGAAAAATACTCATAGTCATATACTTAACATATTTTTCTTGGGAATCCTCACCTAGTGAAGGTTGATACGATACTCTTATATTCTTATCTTGTTCTTACTCTTCTCTTTAACATAAATGGGTGTGCCATATTATCAAACTTAAATTTTATATTTCATAATCTTGATACTTCCTTTAATTGAAGTATGTTTTTTGTGTCTTGTCATTAAAAATATTGAAAGTACATGTATCATCTTAATATTATAGGAGACATGTATTTTCATAGGTATATATACAAGTCATACAAATATCTTATATAAGCAAAATATCATATTTGATTATCTTTGAACATAGGCAAGATATCACCTATAATCATCTTAGATATACATATTCAAACAAAGAATATGCTTTTAAAATTATCAATGTCGTAGGCGAGATTGTACTTACCTTAGGTCCTTAGAAAATTTTTTTTGTGTTTGCAGTGAAATACTACACACTCAACACATCTTGTTGTAATTACATGCTTGTTCTTTTTCTTTTTAATAATTATTCATGCATCAATATTCATTATATAGAAACACATGTTATCCTTGTTCACAAGGAACATATTTTATGTGTTTTAAAACATCCACAACATAAAATCATAAAATCATGTTTCATAACATAGTCAAAATTGTTGCATTTTGGCGAATAATATATACTTAAGGAATTTTAGATTCTAGTGCATAATTCTAATCATTCTGAAATTTTACATGAATCCTTATGACATAAAAAAATAAATTTAAAGAAAATTATTTAGAATTTATAAACGCCATTTATCACATTTTTTTATTTCTATTCTATAGTTTGTAATATAATAAAATTATTAAAGCTATGATCAACAGAGAATGTTTGAACATATGTACAAAATTTGGGGATTCCAGAATAGATTATCATTATTTTTTTGAAATAGTTCTTACTACTGAAAGCCTGCAAGTACAACTTTAGAAATAAAGTATGGACATAAATCACCCCAGACTTTATCCACTTGAGCACGAATTACAAAAAAAGCTAGATCATGGGCCATCATATTCCCTATTCTAAAGACATAGTGACAAGAACTATAACTAGCAAAATTAATAAAGAAATTAATGTCTTTAACAATTGATACTACAACAAAACAAGTTGGGGCTAGTTGATAGCATTAACAACAAGTAGTGAATCAGATTCAATCTCATCTAAAGGGCAACCAAAATCAATAGCCAACCAGATTCCTCCACGAATTGCTAGCAGTCCACTAATGAGAACATCAAAGTTACCAGTGAGTTATAGTGCCTAGCAGACTAGTACGACTCCTTCGTGGTCTCTAATTGTCCCACCAATACCAATGACATCATAGTTCTTGAAGACAACTGCATTAACATTGAGTTTTAAGCATCCCGCATTTGGTCAACTCCAATGAATGGCCGATGGAGCTGAATGAGCACTATATTCTACCTCAATTCGAAGTTTACTGGTCTGGAACTCTATCAAATAAGATTGAGCCCGATCAACAAGCTTTAGCACATCTATCACATTACCGCTGGACAACTTATTGTTGTGATGGTTCCAGATCGACCATAAGACAACGCAAACCAGCTCCAAGAGATTCTTAGGAAGGGCACAAGACAGGGCAAAGAGGATGTCTGTAGCGGATGCAAACTGGTTTGAATTGAGTAGGTCCTAGCACTTTAAAGTAGTCCATAATCTCGACAATTGGTCACAGAAAAAGAAACAATGAGTAATATTCTCAGGCTCAGAATTACAGTAACAACAAAATGATTTGACATGAATATTTCGCTTCAGTAAATTGGAAGACACAAGACGGCCGTTATAGAATAATCTCCAAGCAGGGATCTTCATTTTGGGACAGATATTACAAAACCATATTTGTTTCCACAACCTCTTAAGCTCGATATTTGTAGAAGAGCTTGTAACAAAATGATTGTTGAGAGCAACACAGAATCCCGATTTGACTAAGTATTCACGAGATTTATCAAAGTGCCATACTAGAGAATCTGGAGTAAGTCTAATACTCAATGGTATGGCTAAGATATCGTTCCAATCCATCGGTAGAAAATGATTTTTAATAAACCTGAGATATCAATAAGGTCATAAACACACAACTTATCATCAAAGGTAGGGGTAATGGGTTTGAAGGAGCTCGGCTTTAGAAGCTACGGATCATAGAATACCTAAATTGAAAGTCCATTACCTACCATCCATTGAAAGCCCTTGACAAGAAGATCTCTCCCCCATAAGATACTCTTTCATGACCATGAGCTACCATTCTTATCTTGAGCCTCTAGAAGGTGAGTAGAGAAATAATATTTCTCTTATAATACACGTGCTATCAGGGACTGAGGATGTTTTATAAGACATCAGGACTGTTTGCTAATAATGATTGGTTAAAGAGACCAATATCTCAAAAGCCTAAACCACCCAATGACTTTGGTTTGTATATTGTCTCCCATTTTATCTATGGTACTCTCATTTTCCCATCATTTGTACCCCACTAAAAGTTTAAGAATAGTGACTGAATCTCTTTATAGAGGCCATCAGGAAGTTTAAATATGCTCATGATGTATGTGGGGATAGACTGCAGAACTGTCTTGATAAGAATTTTCCTTCTTCCTGGAGAGAAGAGCCCTCTCCTCCAGTTTTGAACCCTCTTTCGAATATGCTCAAGGATATGTTCAAAGGTTTTGCGCTTATTTCTGCCGACCATCGATGAAAGTCTAAGATACCGATCATGCGACTGTACTGAAGTGAGACCTAAAATTTATAAAATAGCCTGAGTAGTAGAAATATTAGTATTTGGACTGAGGATAATTGCAGATTTCTCCAAGTTGATTTTCTGACCTGAAGCACTCTCATACCTTGAGAGAATTCTGTGGAGAGCTTCTGCATCCTGAGTAGTAGCACGAGTAAATCCCAAACTATCATCTGCAAAGATTAAGTGACTTATTCGAGGGTTGTCTTTGGCACATCGAAAGTCCAAGAGATTGCTTTCAGCCTCAGCCTTAGCCTGATGAATCAAAGATGAGAATGCCTCTACACACAGTAGGAAAAGGTAGGTTATAATGGACATCCTTAGCAAAGGCCCCCTAGATGGTATGATATGACCTTCAGCTTTGCCATTCAAAACCATTAAAAAAGAGGATGTAGAAATACAATCAATAATTCGATTTGCCCAACGATTGCCAAAACCCATACACATCATAAGAAACCGTAAGAAACCCCACTCCACCCTATCGTATGCTTTACTCATGTCAAGTTTCAAAGCTATGAAACCTTTGCTACTATTTGATCAATGACATAAGGAATGTAGGGACTCAAAGGTGAGTATTACATTATCTGAAATTAGCCTTCCTGGTACAATGCTGTGTGGTTCTCAAAAATAAGTGAGGGTATCACCATCTTCATTCTATTCGCCAAAACCTTAGTAATAATCTTGTAGATGATGTTACAAAGGCTTATCAGTCTAAAATTTGGCACAGTCTCTAGATCTTTCTTCTTAGGAATAAGGATAATATGAGTGGAGTTGAGAGCTTTAATTGACGATCATTTGCTGAGCACACTTAGACAAACTCTGCAAATGCTTCCACTAACCACATTCCAATGCTTCCGGTAGAAAATAATATGAAATCCATCAAGTCTTGGTGCCTTGTTCCCCCCAATTTGAAAGAGAGTTCTGAAGTAAAAGGGGAGTCAAGATATTCAGCCATTGCTGGAGATATAGTTTTGGTAACTGCATTGATAACTCTTTGCGACTCCCCTATACTCGGTTGAGATGACTAAAAAATAGCACTAAAATAATCTTCCACAATTCTCACCAAGTCCTCCTTCGCATCCTTCTAAATGCTTGAATTGTCCTTGAGTCTCTTAATATTATTTTTCCTTATACGATTGGTCGCTTTCTGGTAGAAGTATCCTGTGTTTTGGTAGATTTAAGCCATTCTGCACGAAATCTATGTCTCCAATAATATTTCTCGTTACTCAGTAAGTCTTCAAGTTTATTCTTAAGAGCTCAGATCTCTTTCATTTTGTCACCACCTAGGCACACTTGTATAGACGAGAGATATTTTTTTTTTTTTTTTCAAATTCTTAATAGATCGCCTTAATAAGCCAAAGGTCTGAGAACTCCAAAGTCGGAGGTCTGTTGCACATCTTTCAACTCTGCACTGAAAATCAAAAAGAGCATTATTAGAAAAAACATCTTCATTCCAAGCCTTCTCCACCATCTCTCCGCACCCATCCTCCCTAAGCCAGTAAAGCTCAAATTTAAAATCCCTATTGCTTAAGTCGTCTTGATTATCAGGCCCTTATTCAACCATAATATCAAGGAACAATAATCCAATGAAATAAAATCCCCATGCTCAATGATCGATGTGTTATAGAGTTAATGCCAATTATCAGAACACACATAGCGGTCAAGTCTCTCCTGAATGAATTCATTATTAGGGCGTTTATTCATCCATGTGAGTGGTGAACTTGAAGATCCCAAATTAGACAAGTCATAATCTAATTAAGTATTACGAAAATTATTCATAGCAAGAGCTACTCTGTCATTGCCTCCATTCTTCTCTGACAAGTATAAAATTTCATTAAAATCACCACCATAAAGCCATGGTAATATATTCAAATGCTTTAAGTGCTGAAATAAATCTCACAAAAATGACGAAGGTAAGGTTTTGGGTTGTCATAGAAGCCAGTAAACTGCCACCATTTACCATCCATCGACTGAACAAAAGAATCAATGTGGCCTTTGGAGAAAGAGTTAATAGTAACTTGCCAATCATCATTCTAAAGTAGCATTAAATCACCACTCCGACCTTTAAAGTTCGCCACAAAACATTGAGAAAAACCTATAGAAAACATTCACCCTTATCGCTAAACCACCAGCTAATCTAGTTTCCGATAAGAAAACTAAATTCGGGGCCACCTTACGGACCAATTCTCGTAAGGTTTTTAATATACAGGGATTTTCCAGTCCTTGTACATTCTAACACAATATACTCATCTTGATCGGCAGTCCCGGGCACTAGGACTCACTGATTCCATCTTATCATTGATGTCCTCCTTAACATTATCGGCTCTACTCTTCTTAAAAATATTACAGGAAGATCACTCACCAGCATCATCAATCAGTCTTCGTTTAGTACTGCTGGTTGAGAGTTTTGGTAAGGAATATTCCTTGTTTTAGTTCAATGGAAATGTGTATTGTTTATTACGTGTTGGAGATGAAAGTATGAGATTTTTAATGAAAGGGGTATTAGTAACAAGTAAAGAAGAGACCCCACCACTTTTGTTTGTCTGTGCTTTTAGTGGATTTTCTTTTGGTAGGTTGGCATGAATTTTTCTTTTAAATGTATGTATCTTTTCTGGACCCATTATTTTATTGTTTCTAACATCAGATAGTAATGGGTCCTCCACGCAATTAATGGGATAGCAATTAGAGTTTCTCTTTGACTTTGCATTCAAAGTTGACAGCTTTTTCTCAACTATTTGCATAGGGTCTAGAGTAGTTGCCAACATATTTTTTGAGTTAGAATTCAAAATTCTAACCTGTTCATGCGAAGAAATCAGTAACTCTTTAATATCGACTGTTGTATTCCTACTTGCCTTTGCTTGTCCATTAGTGGTGTCTTCCTGTGCACATGAATGACCTTCATTGTCTCCCTTATCAGAGCCTATTGTGCCTCTACCACCGGTAATGCTCCTTGAGGCGTTATCAGTGCTAGAGTCCTGCCATTTACGAGTCTCCACCACAATGGCTACCCGATTTATTTCATTGTTTGAAATCAATGTCGCCTCCATATTATCTGAACCTCTATTATTAGTCCCTCTTCTGCTGCCACTTGATCTCACAGGCGAGTTACTATAGTCAGACCACTAATAGCCCCTTTTTCATTCCTGTCGTTCTCTTCTCCATTGTTTAATATTTATAGGTCTAAACCAATCTCTATATCGATGTTTAGCCGGCTTGCCGTTTGTGTCTAAAGTTTCCTCCTCTGGACATTTCCTTAGCTTGTGTCCTCTAATACCGCATCGAAAACAAAATTCTGGTAGGAATTCATACTATACCGGAATAGAGACAGGCCTCGTCAGTAAAAACTCGTAGTCCTCTGCATAATGGTTTAATAATATCAATAACGACTCTTGCAAGCATTATTACCCTATCTGTATCTACATCTTTCACTGACCCAATCAACTCCCCCCAAAGTCGTGCGCATCGGTCACTTTTATAAGCAATTGGGACATTGTAAAATTGCACCCAAAAAGGAACTTTTGTGAAGTCCATGGACCTCTCGACAGCACTTTTTGACGATCTGCTTTGCACCCAAAATGAAACATAAAAAAGTTTGTGATACCTATTTATTCAACTTTTACCTTACGGATAGTGTGCTATACTTGTTCTATGACTTCATTCAGACCCTCTGGGTTGACGAACTTATTTCCAAAGATCCTTCCTACCAAGCAGAGCTCCATCTTCTCTTTGCCATCTTCATACATCTCTGGGTTCATTTTCATTACAGGATCTTCATGGTCATCAAGATTTAAGCATTCACATAATTTGGCGATTTCTCCGGGGTCTATATCAACGAGGCAAAGGAGAAGCGACAAGTGTAAGCAATATTGCTAGTAGGGCCAAGCTAAACAAATGAGAACATACAACATCGTTTCAGTGAGAACTAAGTTTAAGATAAGGCTATATGGTAAGGGAATAAAATGGTGATAGGGAAAGACTAGTCCGAGAAAGTATAAAGAGGCAAGGAAAAGAATAAGAAAAAGGAGATTGAACTAAGCAAAAGTCCAGGGAAAAGGATATGAGAAAGGAATTTGAACTAAGCATTTCTAAGAAACGATGAGAGCCAATTTGTAATTAGTAAGAACTTTCTATACTCGGAAGCTTTAGGAGAGTGGTAGAAAGAATGAGAGAGAAAACTATTTTTTGTGAGGTATCAAAATAGATTGTTTTATAGCACTTTAATATCTTATAATGATACTTAGAATTCATGTCAGAAATAGTGAAATATTGTATAGTTTGAAAATCATAATTAATTTTTTACACTTCTAAAAATCATGAAAATATTAATGAAGTCTTATGACATATATATATATATATATGAATGTCTTATAAAAAGTTAATGTCTAAATAAAATCAATAGTATGGGTTTTGAACAATATAATCTGGAATAAATAAATCGATCAAATTGTCTGGCTGAAAGGGCAATATGTAAATAAAATTTAATGGCGATAAGAAATAAATTCATTAAATCATGAACCTTTCCAAAAAATAGCCTAATATATATATAAACATGTATTTAAAATTTCAATCCAAAATAAAAATGTTCACCCTCTGAAATCATTGAACCAAATATATAAAATATATTTTACAGCTTTTCTTAGGTAACGACCAATTTGTATTAAAATATTTTTATAAAATTATAAGAGCAGGGTATAAATGTGAAACTTTCCAGAAATCAAGTAGACATATAGAAAGACTTCTCATTAAAATTTTAGACCTTAATAAGGTTTCTAACTCTAAATGTCATAGATTGAATTTGAACTTAAGTGTAGTAAAACATACAAATCTTGAAAGACTAAGAGTTCTAAGAATTACCTTCCCTTACCTAACTTTTATTCTTTAATTTATTTTCTTTTGATCATTCAAATAAATTAATTTTATTAACTTAACTATATTCATCCACTTACCATATATAATAATACTATATAGATACATAATATCATCTTTATATTTAATATCCATAAAATCTATATAATAGACATACCATTCAAATTTTTAATGCATGATTACAAAACTTACCTAATTTTCTTTTGTCTCCTAATGTAATTAATTAATTTTTATTTGTTTTAATAGTGACAAATATATAGATAAAAATATTTTAATGACTACTTACATTATTTTTCATTCTTATAATGGACAAAATGCATATAATTATAATATGTTAATGGCTACATTATTTTCTTAACTCTTTTTTTTTTTTTTTTTGGTATTACTTGTGAATACTTAATTTATTACTTGGGTTAAAAATATTAACTTAAATTTGGACTCTTATATTACTTATTGGGCCGAGATAAATGATTATTGGGCTAAATAAATTAAAGTCCAATAATAAACACAATTAATTAAGCCCAATTTTTCAAACACATGATAATTAAAGTATTTAATTTTTGTAATAAAATGTGACTACTGTAATATATGTAATATGTAAAATAAGAATTTCACATATATAGTCCAATATATCCGACGTTACTAAATTTAAACTAAATGTTTGGTACTAAAACATGATGCATTAAAAGTGTTGATCACAATTGTCTCACTTTAAATATATTTAGCAAGGTAAATTAAATTGTGATCGATTATATTAAAACTATTGGCTTACCATATTAATAATTATAATTATCTATGAAGAAATATAAAATGCATGATAATTTTATTTCTCATTAGATATATAGTTCAACTTGATTTTCCTATGTGTATCTCACTATAATATATTCACGAAATTCGTTAGTATACAATTATTCAATTTTTATGATCAAAAAAATTACATACACACAGTAAAATTTTAAATTAGGAAATAAACTTAATATTACACATAAATTCATTCTTTAATATAAATTCATTCTTTAAGAAAATAAACTCTTACATAAAAGATCATGAAAGTTAAGTAGTAGTTATAATCCTATTGTATCAAGTCTAGAATTTTCCAGGGGTTTACAGTATTATGGTTGACTGTTATTTTTTCGAATGTGATATGATATGAATAGTGACTTTTAAGCTCCCAAATACATGTTGTTTCTTAAAAAACCCAAGTTACTAAGTTACTGTTGGCAACAGCAGTCTTTTCTGCCGCTAGAGTAATTGACAAAACGACACCATTTTGATCTACGTCGTTTTTTTCAGTTACAAATTTATAACGGCACATCAATTGTTTATTTATTTTTAAATAGTAAAAGACATGACAAGAAACAAAATATGGCATGTAAAAAAAAATGTCATGTCATCGCTTTTAGAGGTGAAAAGAGGAGGCCACATTCACTTAAAAAAAAAATTTGTCCTGCCACTAACTATCAATTATCGTTTACGTTGGTGTTTTTTCTTAAAACCGAATTATGTTGGTGTCATTTCTTAATGCCTAATTATGGTAGTAACGTACGTAGTGAGAGTTATGGTAATTTTTTGCCTTTATAACTGGATTGTTTGAAATTGAAATAAAAGCATAGTTTGGATAGTAGATTGGTGTAATTCCAAATTCAGGTCTGAAATTGAGACTAAACATATAATTTTAGTACACGCCTAATTATGGATTTTTATAACTATGCCCATGGACGAAATGTCGTAGAGAATAGTAGCAAAACTGATATTTGTTATGTGCCTTTATCAACAACTATACGCTATGAAGAAAATGGAATAATAGAATAGAGCATATTGGTTTCATTTATGTCATGAAATAGTTGAAGATTCCATAAGCCAAAGGGGTAAAAAGAAGAGGACAACTTGTGAAAAGGTCCATAATCTATCATTGATGCATTACATCAGCACGGTTTTAAGGTGCCTAAATTGTTGAAGAACACAACAGAGCGTGCATGGAAATTATCTCATAAAAAATATTTTAAGGAAACTGAAAATTGAAAGTAAACGAGACACAAATATTGACCAATCTTATACTATAGACAATAAATATTGAAGGGAAAATTTTCTTTTGCCCCCTTCATTGTCACAAGTATAGGCAAATCAAAGAGTTATCTTCTTCCTTTTTGGACAAGTAATGAGTGAGCTTGTTATTTACTCAATCGTATAAAGTAAAAAAGAGTATAAAATGATTTCACATACACAAAATACAATTTAAATTTAATAGGATTTGTGGAAATCTGCTGGCTATATTCTATATTGGGGTATACCAATAAATAGACAGTGTATATTAACATGATGGTATCTGCCCTTTTTTTTCTCCAAAAAAAAAAAAAGAGAGAGAGAAAGAAAAAACCTCCCGAGGCCTAGGATTAGTTATGGGATCACTTTGGAGCCATGGATGATGAACATATCTCAGGCAGGGATAACATTATGCTAAACCCAAATCCGTTTCTGATTTATTTTGACACTACACCGCTACGGCTGGAAATCAATATCTGACATTGTTGGCAGTTCAAGTCAACGTTTACGTGCATTCTATAGCACCTACTTTGCTTGCTCCCTCTTTTTTCGTTTATTAGTATCTAACTATAATAAATGCATCTTGTGGGATGAAGTACTACACAATAAATACTAAGCACAGTCCAACCATAAGTTGGCAGGTCACAACTACAATGTTTCGTTGAAGCAATCTTCTACTTAATGGAAGCCCTCTCCTTAAGTTCTGCCCTACTCACGGATTAAGACAGGGGACCCCTTATTGCTATATCTTTTTTATTAGCTTATCCTGAAAGAAAAGTCTCTTGGGAGTGTCCATGGTATCAAAGTTGCCCCAGCATGAGCGGCTGTATGCCTATATGCGACCTTATGTATGCTGACGACACTTTTCTTTTTGGCAAGGCAGATAGTTTTGAAGCGTCTTGCTTTCAGAAATGCCTGAACAAGTATTCTGAATGGTCTGAGCAGCTTCTTAATTGTTCGAAATCGAGTGTTGTAACTCTTTTGACGAAAAACCAAATAATCCTCTCAAGTTTGGGCTTAGGCTATGTTTGGTAGAGAGGAAAGAAAATAGGAGGAAAAGAAAATGTATAAGAAAGAAAGGAAAGTGCATTTTCCTCACAGTTGTTTGGTATGTAGGAAGGAAAAAAAATTGGTATATTTTAAAATGACTACTTTATCCTCTATATTATTATTTTAAAAAGGGATAATTGCAAAAAAATACCTTCATGTTTGGATGTTATGCAATTTAAACCCTGAAGTTTGGATTCTGCAAAATAATACCCTGAGATTACGAATTTCTAAAAATTAATACCCTGTGTTGATTTTTAACTGATAAAATACAATAATATCCTCAAAATTAAGATAAATAATATGAATTAATCTAGTTTTAATGGAGGATATTATTATTTTTTTGTTCTTAAAGTTGGTTAAAAAAACTGTCCAGGGTATTAATTTTAAAAAATTCTTAATCTCAGGGTATTATTTTGCAGAATCCAAACTTCAGGATTTAATTTGCAGAACACCCAAACTTCAAGGTATTTTTTTGCAATTATCCCTTTTAAAAATTGATACAAAAGGATAATTTAGTAAATTTAATTTTTCATTCACTAATTTTTTTTCTTTCTCTCTTTCCCTCTAATTTGGAAAGAAAAATTTCTATGGGGCCCACATGTTATTTTTCCCTCCCCTTTTCTTTCTCCTTTTCTTTTCTCTTCCCTTTTCCTTCCTACCAAACAACCTCATTTTTCATTTTTCCCTCATTTTTCTCTCCAACTCTTTCCTTCCTCTCAATTTCTCCTCTTACCAAACATAGTCTTAGAGAAGTGAATGGTGGAGAGTACATAGCCTTAGAGAAGTGAATGGTGAAGAGTTTTTCCTGGGAAGCCCCTCTAATTTTTTTGGTCCAATAACAGAGTGAAAGACTTCAATTTTCTTGAAGAGGTCATTAGGAGACTATAAGGCTAAAAGTGTAAACTACTTTCAAGAGCTGGTAGAACTACGCTGACCAAATCGGTTATCCAAAGTATCCCAGCTTACGGAATGTCCACGTTTAAATTGCCAAAGCCTCTTTGTGATGAGTTGGACAAGGCCGTTCGGAGATTTTGGTGGACTGGTTCGACGGACAAACGCCTGTTTATAGCTCTTACTTCTTTGGGATTGCATTTGCCAACCGAAGTCAAAGAGGATGATTGAGTATAAGGAGGTTCTCTGATATGAATGACGCCTTCCTAACGAAATTGGGTGTTAAGGAAAAAGTACCACACCCTTGTACATCCTTTTGGTCTTGTGTGCTCCCTCAAACTGCCTCTAGAGTGGCAAAAGGCATCCGGTCTTCACTGATCTTCTTCGTAATGAAAGTTGCTATCTCATTGGAGAAGGAAATATGGTTGATTTGTGGAATGCCCCGTGGGTTCCATGGGGAAATATGGAATATATACAGGCTGCCTTCAATCCTATGATTATGGACAACTCTGTTTTGGCGAGACATTTCTTGGTTAAGAGACAACAATGACCGGGATATGTCTAAGCACTAAGCCTAGGTTCATCCGTTCATGGTTTAAATGTGTCACAATTTGCCAAGATACCCCACGCTTCCGAGATCAATAGACGATTTATACATCTAGAAACATTCGAACGATGGGAGTTTTCCAATCAAAAGTGCCTATTGGTGTGGGCATGTTAACGATGAAAATCTTAATCCGCCATGGAAGACCCTGTGGGCCACTAAGATCCATGAAAGGCTCAAACTGCTTGTGTGGTGATTTGCTAGAGGGGCTCTCTCTACAGGGCGGCGAACGCATGGGAGCGATTTTCGGGAACTCAGACAGGAAGTGGTGTATTTGCTTGCTCAAATGGACTAGACTAGATACATTGCCTCACTTGTTTTTGTGTTGTCCGTTCGCCAGAGCTATTTAGTTTGGGAGTAAGTGGAATATTAGAGCTGAAATTGATTCTTTGTGAGTCCGGAATGGAGTTGATCAAATGGAAGGATAGACATATACACGCACAGAAATGCATAAAAATATGCAAATATATCTTGAGAGAGAGAGAGAGAGAGAGGCTATCATGCTCTGATTATAAATTTCATAATCATAAACATCTATAAATTACAAAACCTTCTGTCCCGTACGACTGACCCCCCAGCCCTTTTTTTTTTTTTCAAAATAAGACCTTTTATCTTCCCCCTCAAAACAAAAAAGAATGAGGAAAAAGAATGTTGACTATATGAACAATTTATGTTCAAAAGGACATTGAACCAAAGGCAGCGGCAATATACAACAAAAAAACCATTACATTTAAATTAGAAACAAAAAATTGGACACTTTCTTCAATTTGCTGGTTTGCTTTCTCGGTTCAGAATCTCCCAACTAATTTCCTGGGCACACTCCCCACACACAGTACTGCAACCAACTTTCGTCCCCTGACTTCTAAGTGTTAGCAAATGAGCAAGTTTTGTGCATTTCCGTGGCACAATACGATTCCTCAAGTTTGATTGTGTGAGGCTGCTCATCTCAGGTTCATCCCGAGCATTACCTGGTGCAGCTAGCTTTTGCTCTGTTGTAGTCTCGTTTAAAGGAACTCGCTGTACTTCCTCCCATTCTACTGTTCTCCGGTATACTTCCCACGCCATGTCTTGCTCCTCCTTCGATAGTCTCTCCTCCTCATTCTCTTGCAAAAGGGTTTCATGTTCATGGTAATTGGCAATCCAGCTGAAAATGAGGAAACGTATGAGAGAGATTGATAGAGGTAAATGTCAAACTTCCACCATAGAAATCCATTTCATGAGAAAGGACAAGATTGACAAAAGAACAGGAAAGGCAATGACAAGCAAAAGCACCAGCTTCCACGAGCAACCAAAGTGCAATAAAGAGATCATGGAGGAGGATCCATATAAACACAACACGGAATTCCCCAGTTCTAGCCAAGTAGCAAAAAGGAAAGAGAATGGAGAATCCATGTAGACAACATTTAAGACAAATATACTAAGAGATGCTGCAAAAGAAACCATACCTTGGACTATGCTTGCCAAGTAGTCTTTCCATTAGCTTGTCAGAAGAGCAACTTCCATGAGAATCAGGCACTTTCTGTTTGGGAAACTCGCCAACTTGTGCACCCAGAGTTTCTTTACTTACATGCCCATTCTCTTTATCCAAATTAGACAAAATATCAGGATTTTCATCATCTCCAAACTCGAAAAGATGTAACATCTCTTCCTTGGAAATTGTCCTGTGCACCTGTTGTCTATCTACCACCCTTGCAGCCAGACCCTCCTTTGTTACCTGTTTGAAAGTCTCTTAATTAAAACTCAACTGATAACATTGGCATCACATAAAAGTACAATTTGTTCTGCCACTACCTGACGCTTATAAATTTTTTCCTCCATTGTTCCATGCGCCATCAGTCTGTAAGCAAACACTGGCTTTGTTTGGCCATACCTACAGTGATGACACAAATGGCTTATTTTTACAGTCTTTGCAGTGAAATAATAACCAACCTTGCATTCCTAGTCTTTTTTTCAATTGATTTATTAATTTAATAAGAAACAGTTTCCTTGTCTATTAAGGTCTTCAAATCTTCACTATGAAAAAGTTATATACATGCAATAGATTGGAATGGAGCGATTTTCTGTAGTGAATTATGTTTATTTTTAGCAAAATTGCTTTGCATACGTAGCTCCAAAGGTTAAAATGATCCTCTAATCTATAGGCACAGCTCAGCCAAGGGTTCTATTCATAAGGACATTGTAGCCCCCAACTACTTCACCTTCACCTTTTGGATATCTAAACCGTAATCCAGAAACCAAGATCTTCTTCCTAGCCACAATAAAAAATTAAAAAAAAAAAAACTGTGAAGCCTTTTAAGTATAGCACTTAAAATTTCCTGCAAGATGGCCTTTATACTACCAGCAAACAATCAACCATTAAATCCTCCTTAGATTATATGTACACCAAATCCTGTGGGGTGGTCATTAAATGACACAATACCATGTAATGTGTATTCACTAGGTAAGTTAATATGAAGTTTAAAGATTTCAAGTCTAACCAAGTACGTATATTCAAACTTACCTCCAAGCCCGATATATGGCCTGAAGGTCATATGTTGGATTCCAAGAACCGTCCACTATGATAACACGGTTAGCAGCATGAAGATTAATCCCTAAAGATCCTGCTCTAGTTGAAATCAGAGTGCATTTCACCCTCTTATTCAGGGGATCATTAAAACTCTCAACCAGCTTCTGTCTTTCTGAGCCCTCTGTTCTACCATCTAGCCTGAAGAGCAAAAAAAGAAAAAACAATAGGTAAACCAAGTACTTTGACAAAGCTGCAGCAGACAATTTGCTTTCCATGTGAAAAGAAAAATCACATTTCAATCTCCTTGCGTTATTGTTAAAATCAAGAAGATTCTTAATGAGCAATGAATGATGTTGAAAGAACTTCTAAGCCTCGGCAAAAAAAATAAAATAAAATAAAATAAAATGAAGTAGAAGAAGAAGAGGATAGAGAAAAGAAAAACGAAAATAAATGGTAAGGGCATAACTTTAAGTAAGCAGCATCTTCAGCATTTGCTCAAAATTCACACACAATATCTAAGAAAAGTTATATAAATGCAGGCTAGGCAACTCTACCTCTCCAAAAGTTAAGCTGTATCTCAAAACAATATTTATAGATAAATAATTTCAAAAAATTATTCAATCTATGAAATTCATAAAAAGACACAGCTATCCCTTTACTTAAATTAAAACAAATCACACTTATCACGCTATAACACACCAATCAAAAGAATTTCTTTCTGGTAACAAATACTAACCTATACCAGTCTTTTCCTTTCTTCCAAAATTTCCCTTTCTTCCTTGGTCGAGGTAGTTTTGACAGATAAAGTTCTATTAAGTCAAGCGTGGGTATGCTCTGGCTAAAAACCAATGCCTTATCACCCACATCAGAACACATGGCTATAATGTCAAGCAGTAGAACCATTTTGCCACTGTAATCAAGCTCTTTATAACTAGTTTCATGGAGAAAATCATTCCACCAATCCTGGAAAAAGATAAAACAAACATTATGCCTAAAGCAAGAAGTGACATGAAGGAATGAATTTGTAACTAGTGAGAAATTAAAACATTACTGCATCAAGTATCGGAGAAAAAAGATACACCATGGTATCGTGATCAGTGAACCACAATGGTTTAAATATGGAAATTTTATATAAGGAAAAAGCCATCATCAAATGGAAGTTTTTCATATCAGGGCCTCCCGTTGAACCCTATAAATCTTTGGGAGGCAGGAAATTCTGATAAATTGCTAGGTAGGTCCCATGATAAATTGAATATCAGACCTCATGGAAGTAAACCATGGACTTAACCACATGACTAATCCCTCATGCGTACAAATGGAAGATTAAATAAAGAAAACTTTGAATTGAAATGAAATTACAAACAGAAGGATCAAACTCACCTTCATAAAAAAGCCATCATCATTTTTTCCAGGCAGAACCACATTTGAATTTTTCTGCTTCTCTGTAAAGCATAAAAATATACAGGTGAATCACAAAAGAAGTCCGGAAATTATGCATACAAAAGCTGGTAACTCCTCGGCAAAAGGATACTGTTTGACTTGCAGAAGGAGAGGGAGCCTCTAGTTATATAACCAAAAAATACATATGTACAATTCCGGAAGATAGACTGATAAAGTTTACCATCACTGAAACTAGATATCGGAAATACCAATACATAGCATCCACATGTAAGTCTAGTAGAAAACAGCAGACAGGAAAACACGTACCTTCAAAGACCATGTTATAGTCCACATTTTCATCACTAGAGCTCTCATCGGCAAGAAAATTATCAACTGTCTCTTCACGTCTTACCAACTCTCTATCATCTTTTTTCAATTGCAAGATACCAGGGTGGTTCCATATCTACTACGAAAAACCATAGCAACTCATAAGAAGTATTACACAAAGAAAGAAGCAAAAGTACTTTATATATATGATACTTCTATGTGAAGTCATCAACATTGTTAAGGAAAGTACAGTTTTTTATCTGGGCAGATGTCAGGCCCTAATAGCATATGACTAAAACGAATGAGAAAGCAATTTCAGCAGTGCCATACTGTCATTTGTAATTTCCTCACAAAAAGGTTCAAGAGTCAATTTATTAAATCACCAAAGGCATTAAAAAATATTAATTAAAAGCCTTTGTTTGTTGTTTCTCATCATTTATCACATGCAGGATGATGCTAGGTATACTAAGATTGTTACTAAATTTTTAATACCAACACATGTGGCATATGAGTTGTTATTATTCAATTGGTGTATTAAAACTTACCATGAATAAATTAATCACATTCAACAATTGAATGATGCCAATTCACATGCCACATGTGTTGGTATTAAAATTTTGGTATAAATTTTGAGATACCTAGCATTATTCTTACAGGTATGTCCTATTTCGCAAAAAGAAATATTCTTCATGTGAACAAAGTTGCCTAATAAAGGAAAAACAAATATCAAATACATAGAAGTTGCATCACACCCAAGCAAGTGAGATCTACCAAAGTCCTACCCAGTTATAGAAACAAATACCACATCCAGGCCCTATGGGAGCTCTAGAAGGTATTGACTATCAGGTAACAAGTAGTTAAAAGAAGATAATCCTGTAGTTATTGTATTCAATATGCTTTCCTGATTTCTGCGACTCACTAGGTGACATGCTGCAGATAATATCCTAATGATCATGTTAACCCTGATTTGCACTTTGAAATTTATATCATGATACATCAATGTGATTATCTTTCTTCCTTTATCACCAGAACAGATAGATACAATCACTAAGCTGCAATCATTGCATGTGCAACTTTCTGCAGGTTTATATGTATATATAGTGACCTTCATATCTTTATGTTTAATGCAGCTTAGAAAACTGAAAAAAAATCAAAATGAAAATCAACAAATAAATTCCAGATAGCAACCTGCGCTAAGGCCTGGTACCCTGCAAAAAAACTCCTCTTCCTAATCTTGTCATTAGAGACCTTGTCATTGGTAAATCCATGCACATCAAGGAATCTCTTATATAATTGCCTCTGCAAGGGAGAAAGCTTGACAGCTATCACAAAAACTGTTTTAGGTGGTAAATCCTTCTTCACCACATTCATATCCATTCTTTGCACAAACCCCTTTAACTGCTCATAGAGGATATGAGACCTTTGATTCATAATTTTCACATCATCCAGGGTTGAATTAGTATGTTGACCATTCTCTATGGGATTTTGAAAGCTGCATACGTAGGGGTTGAATTAGAAACGTGGAAACATAAGTAAACTAATAAACAAAGAAAGCATCCAGAACTTTGCAAGTAAAGAAGTCTTGCCGGTTCCTAAACTCATGACTGCTTCCAAGAAAACCCTCCCTTACAAAATCAACCATCTGTTAAAGACAGAGCCATTCAAGAGATAAATACATGTTATAGAACATTAAAAAGAAAAGGGGGGGGGGGGAAGAACACCACCGGAATTAATTCCCATTAAATAAACTCACACAATAATATTCCATGAGATTGTTCTGTAGAGGCGATCCAGTTAATGCTATCCTTCTTTGGCATTTTACTTGTTTCAAGGCTTGGGTTACATCAGCTTTAGTGTTTTTAATCACATGGGCCTCATCACAAACGAGTATATCAGGTCCATCCTGAAAGTTGAAACAAACAGTAAATCGAATTTGGAGGAAGCTCTAATAAATATTAAATATTCATGGGGACATGTCTTGCCAGGAGAGGAAAAAATGCCGATGACATAATATATACAAAAATCAGAGAGTTCTGGACAATGAATAAAATCTAAATCAAAAATTAGATTTAAACTACGACAAATACATCAGACCATGACAGAACACATCATGGGGAAGAGAAACTTTTACAAATAAATTTAATAGCTCAAGAGTTCAAACACGAGTAAAAGACTAAATGCTTCTAAAGATATCTAACTTGGTCCTGAACAGCAATGTGCAGGTTAAGGACAAGTAATAACGTAATGAAGCATTAAAAAATAACATTGGATCAACTCAAAGCACAAAACTTAAAACTGAAATCCATTAAAAGAAGAAAAGGTCTAATCACCTAAATGACTGCAGCAGATATGACCTATAACATAACAGAACGGCAGAATACATACCAGACAGTTGATACCCATGCTATGTTATCTGATTAAATATTATAATTCAGCATTAGAGCATGGGGATTTTGCCATCAAGATGTTTCAAAGTTATGCTCCTTAATGAGTTCTAGTATTTCAAATTTCAAGCATTCTACACTAGCAGCGTGGTAAGCAGGCACTACAACTAAAAAGTTAGAATTAGGGTTCAACTAAGTATCATAATTCAGAACCCGAAATGAGGGGAAAAAAATTAGGATCATGTAGAGCCAAACATTGCAAAATCCAAAGGAATTTTTTCACTTATCAAAGACTAATAAAGATGAATCTAAAAAACCTGCAAGGCATAACAAATTTCCCTAGCCATGTTCCGGTCCTTCACATTCTTTCCAAAGGATAGGTTCCGAAAAGCAGAGTAGCCAATCAAGAAAACACCACCTTTGGCTCTCCACTTTGCAAACAATTCTCCTCTTCTCTCCCTGGCAAAAGGAAATCACGTACCAGATTAAAACAACAGAAGTTGAACTAGTAAATTTAAAACGAAAAATAGAAATGCAATCATCAAACTTCTTTATTTTTTGTCACTTCTGCATAAATAACTAAATAGTTTTATGAGACCGTTAAAGGAGACATAAGAGATAATTGCAGAGAAAATAACTATCCATTAGTCATTCATAAGTTTATCATAGGACCTATAAATTGAGTGTAACCTCTTCCATCTTACGTCCAATTGTTATGTGGCATGTATAACCTTTATTGGTTTAGGTATCATAACTGCCTGCAGCAAGTTAAACCATGCAATACTTAATTCCATTAATCAAACTCAAGTTCTAATACTACAAACTGCTAAAAGGCCCACCTACAAGAAACTACATCAACATTATAATTTCTTTGGCTCATCTCATTGCAAACTTGCAGCCGCCTACCAACATTGTAGCTGAAACACATAGATGAAACTGAAAACTCAATCAGAACTTTTCCTTGTTTTTCCCCCCACCTCTTTCTTCTATCTGTCTCATAATTATGTTTTGAATACCACATATCTTTAAATTCTATTTTAAAAAAAGAAGAAACTTACAAAAGGAAAGATTCACTTAGAGTATACATAGCTGCAAGATCTCCAAAATGAGGATAGAAGCAAACAAATGAATTGCCAAAAGGAACAATTATTATATAGCACAAGGAAAAGAAAAGGAAAAAAATGAATAAATACTTGATACAAACCTTGACACATCTTCTAGCATGAAGACACGCAATGGTTTCACTTCAGAAGGCCTCCACTTCAAGAACTCTTGCCGCCAATTATGTAGGACATTCACAGGCACAACTATAAGCACAGTTCTTAGTCCCAAATCCACAATTCTCATCGCAGTGTACAAAAAAGCTATAACCTGCAAGAGCAGAAAAAACAAGCATGACATATAAGCTGTAGAAAGTCGATGACTGACAATATATGGAAAATAAATGGACCAAATACATGCGCAAGGAGCTGCAGTAAATGGAGCACCTTATAGATTCTAAACTAAATGAATTAGATAAAAATAAATAAATAAAATATACACAAATCAACAAGCTAACACGAATTCACAATACAAAAGGAAAAGGACAAGTTTCTAATTCTGATATTAGAATACTACCTGAAAGGTTTTACCAAGGCCCATCGTATGAGCTAGGATGCAACCAAGACCTTTATCACCAGACTTCACTTTTGTGACCGACTGTATGATATTTTCCCACAAAAATCTGATCCCCGCAATCTGAAATTATTAGATGATGCCAATGTCATCACATTGCAAAATATAACAACGACAAGATGGCCCAGAATTAACCCATAGAAAGGAAAGCAAGAATATAAAATGATAAGACAAAATTCTAAAGGAGGTTGCAATGAATAAGCTAAAGCAAGGAACTCATATCAGGATTTTCCAGAAATGAACCCCCTTCCCCAATTTCCTTCAAATTTTTATCCTAGACTTCAATGGTCAAAACTCCAAAGCCATTATACATAACTTCAGACCAATCCATATATCTACTCAGGCATATATGATTGCACCCACATAACTATATAAGGATATAAACTCCACTTTTTGGGTCCAACTGGACAGGTACATATCTCAAGTAATAATCAAATAAAATGAAATGTACATCGGGACTGTATCCAAATTGCTGCCCACCAGGGCCAAGGTACTGCTTTTGCAGCACAATCACTGATTTTATGACTTTTCACTTTTCATGCACCGGGGGGGGAGGGAAGAGAGAGAGAGGTGAGAAAGGAAGAAGAAGAAGAAGAAGAAAACAGAACCAAAAACAATAAGACAAAAAAAAAAAAAACCTGGTGGACTTTCAATTTTGCTGAAATGCTTGGTGGAATTCTGACAGCTTCTTCACCTTTCTCCCTCACGACATTCACAATATAACCTGTTGATGCATCACCAAGCACTCCAGTGCTCGCATCTTCTGGTAAATTTCCATTAAATCCTGCTGAGCTCATAACATTAGATTTGGCAGAAAACTGTACATGTAAAGACTTCAAGCGTTCTTGACGTTCCTACAAAAGTGGGAAATGACAATTATTTTGGTATGGACGTCCAGATCTGACAGGATAAAACTTCTACATATATATTAACTGGAGTACAATAAACGTACAAACAAATATATCTTTCAGTTTCTTATACACATGTATAGAAAAGGAAAAAGAAAGAGAGAAAGAAAGAAAGAAAGAGGGGGAGGGTGGGGGGATGGGGGGGTTACCTTTTCAATTGCAATTTTTCTTTTGGTCTCTTCTCCCAATTCAGTATCATCAAGGATCCTCCGAATTTTCTTTTTCCGCTTCCTCTTAGTACNATGAGAAGCATGGCATGCCTTTGTCACAGAATAAAACTTCGTCCATCTGCCAATAATCTGGACTATATATCTAACATATGGAAAATTACAGCAAGCCCTAAGCTTCCAAAAAAAATACTAGGAAAAAAAATTCAAAGCATAGAGTCAGAGACTATCTGTTTTGCTTGCAGATATTATCAAATAGATGATATAGCATTATACCTGAGAGAAACATCTAGATGATCTCCATCAGAATTGTCAGATTCACTTTCAGAGCTAGAGACAACAAATTTTCCACAACCCATTGCTTTGTCTAGTTCCAATGTCAGCTTTTGCAGGAGACCTGGGCGACAACAACAACATTGCCAACTGAAGGTCTGAACCTCACACAAGCATTCAGCACCAATATTCCGTTTAATACAAGTCATACAGAATAAAGCCTTGCATGATTTACAATTTACTAAGTCAGTGCTTCTTCCACACCATCCACAATAACATTCGGAGCAATCAGAATCCTGCCACAACTACTTATGTTAGTCAAATTTCCCACATGAAACAAACTAGAAGAACTATCAAATTGGGCAATGCATCAGATACTTAGAGCCCAATAAAGCAGCATGTTTCAAATTTATACAATAAGACAACTCAGAACTTCCAAAACTTGTAGTCTTCCAAAGTAACATCTGATTTTTCTTTTGGTTATTTGATAGTTGCTATTACCCAGAATAACATGTCTTCAGCCTCTTGACAGGTTAAAAATAAAAAATAAAAAGGTAAAATTACGCAAATTAAAAGGCCAAATATTCAATGGTGAAGCTCCACAAAAGATTAGTTCAAGACCTATGGATAATATACTTTCAATTTTGACAAACTACCCAAACTATGAAATGAACATATTTACATAGACGCACATGCACATAATACACGAGATGCACCCCCGCAGACATGCTGTGCACCAAGGCACAGACACAAACAAGCACACACAAAGATGGAATATAGACTGTTTCTCATTTTACACAAAGCTAAATAAATTGAAAATTCTTGCAAGTTCAAACACCAACAACTCATGAAGAGAGACTACCAATAACTAGCTGCCAAGTAAGCTTACTTGTACTATATGACCTAGTCATCAAGTCAAAATGCTAAGCATAATCAACTATCAAATTTCTGATAAGCATAAGAGTTATTTCCTTACCTTCACTTTCATCTTTTCCTCTATCATGGATCTGCAATCAGCACATACAATCACTTTCAGAAGCGGATGCGGATGCACCTCAACAGCAATCTTATTACAAGCCGTGCAGTGGAACTTCTCATTCAGATTCTGTGAAGGAAGAGCGTCACCAGCAGTATCCTTCAACTCAGATTGCTCAACTGTACCAAAAACTGAACCCTTCACCTGACATTCATCATCACTGTCCATTATAACAGTCCGACTTCTCTTATTCTCAATATCCAGTTCATCAGTCTCGATAGGACGCTTAGACCCTCTAGGTTCAGAAGAATCAGACAAAGCAGAGTCAGAAGTTACAGCAAAAGTGCCATTACTCATTGAGCATCCCTTGTCAACAACAGAAGTTTCACAACCTTCTGGAACAACAGTCTTCAAATTCTGGCATGCGGTTCCACTCTCATTGTTATGCAGAGTTTCTCCATCTTCAGGAGTTTTCTCATTTAAGACAGCAGCAGAACAGTCAACCAGAGATGGGGACTTGCCCATGTCATTTTCCACCAGCCGACCAACTAAACCAGAATCGTTCCGACTAAACCCCTGATTTAAATAATAGGGAAAATGAAGAATATCATCATGAGTATGTTCATAAGCATCAAATGTTATATCAGGAAATATCTACATAAAAGCATCATCAAAAATCATGCTATGATCTACTCTTCATCATTCATTCTACAGTATTTTCAATATGCACAAAGTTGAGGAGGTAATGAAAAGCCAACAATAAAAGAATAACTTATACACGACTGAATCTCACAGAATAATCATGAGAAGAAATGGTAGTTCAGTGTATCACTAGCTGGAATCAGATCACTGATTATAAGATTCTGGCAACTCTATACAACAAAATGAATGCAGCACCATGACTCATCATTTGCTCTTAAACTCTTCACTAGATGTAAAAAACTTTAAAGAGCTCTCTACACTTTTAACCACAACTCCAAAAATGTTTAACTGCTTCCTGATAAGAAAAATGAGAAAGCATATCCCAAAGAAAATAAACCTGTTTAGATCTCTTCCGATATCGCCTCCGTTTCAAATGATTTTGAAGCTTCTGATCAATATTTGCATCATCTTCTTCTTTGACCTGTCCACCAACGCTAAAATTACCTTTATTAACTAAACAAAAACTCAAGCTAACATTTAAAGTATATGGTAATTGATACTTTTTTTTCCTTAAAAGAAGTAAGTTGCCTTTCAGGATAGAATAACCAAATGCCTGATTTCCTAGGATAAACAAAATAAATGAATAAACAATTACGCAATAAGGTTGTTTTAACACACACACACACCAAAAAAAAAAAAGAAGAAACTACGTAGGCAATAAATTACATTATGGAACCCAACTCAATCAACAAAACTTTCACCATACAGCAGGACAAAAAGGTAAACACACTGATATAATATAAATGCCTCTTGCATAATCAGTTCCCTCATACGACATCAACAATAAAATACACCACTCAAAATACATGTATAAAAACCAAGGACAGTATCATTCTATCCAACCTAGACTCCACTGAAAAGTAAAAAGTTCCGACTAGTAAGGGTTGGAGAATGAAGGCGGACCTTCCTATAATTTTTCTTTTGTTCTTCAGAAAGAGCAAGTTCTTTTTCATTTGCAACAGCAGCAGCAACAAATGGATCAGTTGTACTGCCATCAATGTCATCAATCTCCTCTACCTGCCATCAAGTTAGCATGAGCATATACTGGACCAAGTTAGCAATCAAAAGTGAAACAGAAGAGAACGAACTTGAGAGAGTTAAGACCAGATGAAATGTGTCATTTATTGATTTTACCAAAATGTCAATTTTCATTAAACAATATACACAACATGAAGTTAGGTAGATCTTTCTTTAAAATAGAAAGTCAGCCAACTTGTGATGAATCCTTAGCAGAAAGAAATATAATAGATAATAATAAATAAATATGTGAACCTCATTGACACCAGGAAATTTGAGGCCCATTTCTGCTGCCTGCTGTGGTGTGCTGGCCAAGTAAACAGAAGCCCAATGCTTACTGCCAAATGAACTGCAATCCTCAGAGACACCTTCAGAAAATAATTTGTTCAGAGAACTCCAATCGACTTCTGAATTTTCAGTTACAGTCTCCTCGCTTCCATCTCCAGCTAGTTTCTTCTGCAAAAATCCACTAGCACCCTCCTCCAATAGTTTGCCATGTCGTCTGAGCCCACACATAAATACTTTATATACTAATCAATTTTGTATCTTGCTGATCCACAATCCTAAACGATAGAAAGATACCTTCTTACGGGTCTGTGGGTTTGCAAAAACTCCTCAGCGTGAGCTTTTGACTCAGCAAAATCACCAGTTGCCTGAGATCCTGCCCAATGTATTCGTCTTCTCCAAGCCTCAGTGCTGCAATTATTAGGAGCCTGAGTTTCAATCCACTTATAAAGGCTCGGTAGTTCAATACCAGCCCCATCAAGTTGTTCCTATTAGAACAACGCAAGAAAAGTGAAATAATAAGAAAATCATATATGCAAACTGGCCAGCGGAATAAGGTTCTAGATAAGGAAAGAAAAACTGAAAAATAAAAATAACTTACTTCTAAATATGCTTAATTCTGAATAAAAGTCTATACATAACACTAAGCCAGAAATATTTAAATACTGTTGGAAAAAAAATTAAATAAATATTAAATTAATTCAACTCATTAGGCAACTAAAGCAAATAAGAAACAAGAAAACTCAGATGCTGGTAACTAGCAAACACATATTTAAGTGCTAGTAAGCAGTAGCAAACCCGTAACTAATAAAAGTCAACTAGTGCTATGTCAACTAGGGCTATCCATTTTAGGCGAACACCCTGAAAATGATGGCCTGGCCTAGTCTTGTGCCATCCTACATCACAAACTACTAAGAACACCGAACAAAGAAAATATTCTCAAGTTTTTATAGTCCAGCATGTAGAGTAATGAATAACATATTAAATCACAAACATGAATTACATCAATCAATTATGAATACGGAAATAAGAGATATCTACATCAAAAATTCAAAAATTCAAAAATCCTTTTCACACAGAATGATAAAAACTTTACATATAAATTCACAAAATAAGTTAATAACATAGACAGTTTAACAGGTTAACCATATATGTTAACAGAAAAGGAAATACATAGACTAACCAGCATACTGTGTTGAAGAAAAATGAACAAAATGGGCACATAGATAAAGTACAGGACTCTGCATCATACAAACTGATGTATTGTTTTCTTTCTTTGCTTTTGGGTTTTACATGGTTATGTCCGAAATCAATATGCAGAAGCATCTAAAATTAATCAAAAACGAAATTTTACTCAAAATTGAAGAAAAGAGCATACCAACAAATGAGCACTCTCAGTCTCAAGCTCATCTAGCACAGCTTCCCACTCGTCTATGAAAGTAGTCATTTCATCTGCAACAGCTGTTTCCAACTATAAACAAGTACAAATACATAAGTGATGCACAAAGGCAACAGAATGAGCACACAAGAATTCGAAGACAGAAACTAACATCATCACCATGAAGAGTTTGTGCTAGTTCCTCTCTAACTTCACTCTCTACTTTGGCTAGAGACTCCTTCTCAAGCGTTTCTTGGGCCTCTGCAGCCTATTTTAAGTGTTATAAGATTAGCTTGGAAGACGTATTATTCCCAATATAAGCAGAAAACGAGACCCAGTAAAGAAATAGTATACCTTACTCTCAACCTCCAAGAACTCAGCAAGAAGATCCTCTATTTCTTCCTCAGATAAAGGTTCCTGCATAATGACATTGAAATTGAAAAATAAAATAAAATAAAAATCTCTCACACTTTAAGCATCAACAAATATAAATCAACTATAGGCAAAATGGATATCCCAAAGTATCAGAGCTTCTAAAGGAGACATCTAAAACAGTTAAAAAGACATGATATATTAGTCATTCTCAACGAGTTTCTCTGCTCTAAACTGAAAACTGAAAACGTAACTTTGACGTTCTCTCAGTTCAAATCTGTTTTACGAGAACCTTTCCAAGTATACTTCTAATCAATCATTTTCTAAGAGAAGAAAACAGATATCGGAAAATGGAACAAATGCGTTTTCACTTTCTATTCTTAGACCGAAAAAAAAAGGTTCTTTAATTATAGTTCCAAACATCCTCATTCCAAAGGAAACACGTTAGTGACAAACATACGAGTAAGAACATGTACAAGAGACTTGCCTCGGGGTGCAATCCATCATTATCTCGTCCAGACGTAGACGGTCCATCATCTTCTGAGTCATCAATAAAAGAATCACTAGACGAACTCTCAACATCTTCGACTTCCTCGTGATTTTCCTCCATCTTTCGATTCCAATAACATTAAACCCTAATTCAAGCTTCGAATGCAGTACCTAAACAACAAGCCCAGTTCAACAACGTACCACAAACGATCACTAAAAACATTGCATTGCAATATTCACTACCCAAAAAAAAAAAAAAAAAAAAAACCCATAAACACACACAGAAAATTTGCTACTTGCTATATTACCATACACCAAAACAAATATTACCGAAAAGTCCGAAAATTCATCCCAACCCGCATTTCCAAAAAATTTAAAAACAGAAACTTTGTGCTTAAATAAAAGTTCACTGCTCGAGTTTTCATGATAAATTTTTCCGATTCCACACCCAAAATCCAAAAAAATAATAATAATAATAATAAACAAAAATTACAATAACTTCCGTAGGTCAGTTTCTGAGGAAACAATCTACATTTCAAGCTACACGCGAAATTCCGAGAGAAAATCCCTACCGGAAAATCCATTAGAGACAAAAAAGAAAACCTAAATGAAGAAGAAGACCATCTCCGTACAAAATTAGCTATATATAAATATATATATATATATAAGCTTTAGTGTTACGGAACCGTGGAGGTCATAGAAAGAAATTCTAGGGTTTACAGGAGAAGAAGATGAAGAAGAAGAGAATTGAGTGAACTTACAGTAGAAGCAGAATAGCGAATGCATCAGATGCGAAGCCGAACCGCTGCCTTTGCCTTTGCCTTTGCCTTTGCCTTTGCCTTTTCCCTCCCTCTTCTCCTCTCCTCTCTTCTCTTCTACCTTTTTTTTTCTTTTTTATTTTTATTTTTTTTCAAAATGCTGTGTCTGCTATTTGAATGGGGTCGGGGCTTCTTCTACTGCTGCCCCAATTCTACATTTACTGTCGTTAGTTGTATCAGCCGCGTATTACAGTATTTTCTCTTTCGTCCTCTTTTTTCTCAAAATAAATAAATTTAAACAATGACCATGTCGTTTCGTTTTAAACATTGTTCGTTTCGGTTACGTTTTTACAGGAGACACACATGTCGTTTACGTCCAAAAAACTCCTCCGATTCTACTCCTTCCACACAAACTACATGTCGTATGTCAATTAGCTCGTTGTCCTTGTCCTTGTCCTCGCGCCCACCCAAAAAATAAAAAATTATAATAAAAAGAAGCTATACATTTTTAAAATGTCTTTTAGGTGCGGTTTGATAATATTTTTGTTTTTCGATTTCTTAAATAAAAAAGTAAAAAGTAAATTAACTTATTTTTATTATCTTTTAAAACTCCTTGCAAAATAAGCTTTTTTTTATTTTAAATTTTGTTGGTCCAATACTCCAATTAAGTTATATCATTTAAAAATATTACTTTTGTGACAATATTTCAACTTCCTTTGCATTTTTGTTGGCATCTCAAACAAAAGAAGTAAATATGTACGAGTTAGCTTCTAACATCCAATTCTCTCCTGTATTTTTTTTTTTTTTGACTAAATTCTCTCCTGCATCTTTTGATTGTAAGAAATTTATAAAAACATATCTAGTTTAAGAATTAAGTGGTTCGAGAATCGAGAATATTACAAATGATTTATACATTATAAGTGCTTGAATTTCGCATATATGTTGATTATATATATATAGGTTGCCAATCCAGTAGGTAATTTTTTTTTTTTCACTTATGTGTACGTATTTTTTTTTTAGCCGTTGGATCACCATTAGTGGATCAATGGTGATCCAATGACTATAATGATGTGCATAAAAAGACGTGCATTATTAATGTTATTTCTCTCTCTTACTTTTTAATATAAAAAAATGCGCAAAAAAAATTTTTATTGGCCAAATTGATATATATATATATATATATGGAAGACTTCTCAATGGTTATAATTTTTTTATGACCATGAATGTGTACCTAAAAAAGTAGTGATAGCATTAAATTTTTTTTATTGTGATAAATAGCATTAAATATTTTTGGCCAACCGCCAAACTAATCACCACCGTAGGATATAAATCTAACGGCTTAAACTATTGTAACTATCCATGGGTAAATATTGTCCAAGAAAAATGGACTTTGCAAAGAGAAAAAAAAAAGTTGGCTGGAGCTAAGAGAGAGTTAGTTGGAGGAGAAAGCAAAGCTATTGTAGAAAATAATGTTTTGAGGGAGAGAGAAGGATGAGATAGTGAGCTTGGGAGGATGAGAAAAAGTAAACTTTCGGGGGAAATAAAGAAGATAAGGAAAAAATAGCATTTTTCACCTAAGAGTCTAACAAATAGTATATGGTTATTTCTAGAATGATATTTATTTCTCTCACTAAATACTACTAAAAAAAATATAAATTGCTAGTAAAAAAGTCATTTCGAGAAATGCTCTTAGAAAAGTTATTTGGTGGAAGAAAATGATATAAATAGGATAGAGAAGAATAAGAGAGTGAGCTTGGGAAGGTGAGAAAAAGTAAACTTTGAGGGAAAAAAAGATAAAGGAAAAGTAGCATTTTTCACCTAAAAATCTAACAAATAGCATATGGTTATTTCTGGAATGATATTTATTTCTCTCACTAAATACTACTAAAAAATATAACATTTCAAGAAATACTCTTAGAAAAGTTATTTGGTGGAAGAAAATGATAAAAATAGGACTAACTTGGACCAAAATGATTTTTTGTGCATTTTTATGAAAATGAAATTTTTAGGAGTTCCAATGACTTATTGACCATAAAAAATCATTAATCTAGGAATTTTTTCATAGTCAAAAAGTTCTTGATCATAGGTCAAGATATCCTTGACACTCTTAAAAATGTTATTTAAAAAAAAAATGCACAAGAAATTCATTTTAGCCCAAGTTAGTCCTACCCATGTCCTTTGAAAAAACTATATGGTATCCCCTTTTTGACATCTCATGTAAGTATATACCCTCTTTTAAAAGTTTTAATATATATATATATATCCCTTTTTAAAAGCTTTAAAAGTTATTTCATTCTACAGTACACGGGTTTGGTTTGGTGTTTCAAGTCATGATTTCCTCATTTGACAAGAGGGAAAAAAAAAAAAGAAGCAACGACGAAGTCAAGAAAATAAAGAAGAAGAACATAATTTGGTGAGAAACGATTTTCCTCTCAATTTTCTTGGGAAACAAACAACTTCAGAAAGGTATTTTCTCTATGCTTTTGATCGATTTCACTTTGATTCTTTATATTTTCATTTACCTTGGTTGATTTCCTTTTTTTTCCTCAAATTTTCAGTGAATCAAACAAGATTTGGTAATACTCTTGAGATATCTTCTCCATAGATTACGGCAGCAATTTGAGCGGCGAGATGGTATCGTCGAGAGGCTTTACGCAGCGACGAGATCAAAGCACGAGGTATCACTATAAGCACGAGGTGCCACTGTAAGCACGAGGTATTAATTTAAGGCATGAGGTGTAAAGTTCGAAAGCATGAGGTGTCAGTTAGAAGCACATAGTGGAATGGGACAAGCTAGGTGTCAAGCATGTAGATGAAGTTAGTGGTAACTAGGTGTCAACATTTGGGCAAGCATGTAGATGAGGTTAGTGGCAACTAGGTGTCAACATTTGGGACGAGTTAAGTGGCTCGATGTGGATAGGGCATGTGGCGCTAGGTGTCACGATGAGGGAAACTGTATTGTCGAGGAGGAGAATGACTGCTCTGATCAGCTTCGAAGTTCTGGAGCCCAACAGCGGTTGTAATAGTAGTACTAGCAGGAGCCAATGAAGTTGTCGTCGCCGTGTAAAGCCTCTCGACGATACCGTCTCGCCGCTCATTATACTCATCTTCATCGCCACCAACTGACTAAGGCGTCGCTGATGAAACCCTTTCTTTTTCGATGAAAGCTTTCACTTATAGACCGTATTGTCGAGGAAGAGAATGACTGCTCTGATCAGCTTCGAAGCTCCAAAGCCCAACAACGACAACGGTAAAGCGAAAGCTTCTGTCGGAAAAGAAAGGGTTTCATCAACGACGCCTCAATCAGTTGGTGGCGATGAAGATGAGGATAATGAAGACGAGAGATTAAACTCATATAGAGGTTTGTTCGATGATGAGCAGAAGAGGGTTCTAGAAATTTAGGAGCATCTTGAAGATCCTGACCGTGTTTACATTTTTTTATTAATTTTATCTTTATTATATATTTTATGATTGAAGCTTTTATGGGTCTAATTCTGTTTGGATTATTATGTATTCCAAAGATAGCTTGGTGAGATTGCTTCAAACTCTTGCAGACATGGATATAACATTTCACGCTCAAAGAAAAATTCTTTATAGCCAATTTTGTTGTGAATGTCTTCTTAGTTTTCTCATGTAATGTTCTTAAATTTTGGTTTGGTTTTTATTATAATTTGCAGGAGACTGACATTGGTAGACATGTGAATCAGTTGAGGAAGCATTCGTCGAGTGAAGTTCGCAGATTGGTGAAGCAAGTTGTCAGGTTTTGATTAGCAAGACATGTGGAAGTGGAACCTTTTTGGTTTAGTATGAGCTAAAGAGCAGTTATTTTATTGATTATAAGGCTGATTGTTTCTCAGGAAATGGAAGGATTGTTTCTCAGGAAATGGAAAGATGTTGTGGATGAATGGGTGAAATTGAATCAACCAAGAATATGCTTATGCTATCATGGGTACGATTCAAGTCTTCCTTTTTTAGTTTCTCTTTTAGGATTGAATTTAGAACTTGAATCATAAGTTAGTGAGTTTTAATTTGGTATTTGATTCGTTACAGATGGAGACTCGCCGCCGTAGAAAATTTCCCAAAATGGACATCATCAGGTTGAAGGAATCCGTTTTCTTAGCTTATTGGTTTATTTTTTATTGCACAAAGTTGAGAAAATCTATCTTTCTAGTCATGCTTTCTAATATTCTTTGTTCCCTTTTGATATTGTTTTTAGGTTCATGATTTCACGTACTCTCCTAATCCACATAGTGATTAGAATCAGCTTCCCGAGTTCATACTTTCATCTTTACTTCTTGTTTTGTAATCCAACCCATCTTGGTTTTCTTTTTGAAATGGGGCCTAGAAGTTACAAGAATTGAAATGGGATATGTACTTAAATTGGGTTTGTAAAATAGGCATATCGTGTAGTTTTCTCGTTAAATTTTTTTAAGTCACAGTAAATAAAAAATATATCACCCTATAATAATGATAAATAAGTAATTTGCCAAGGGGATAACGGTAAATATACCGCTATATATAAGTGATAAATTTTTTCAAGTCACAGTAAATAAATGATATACAATCTTATAATAGTGGTAAATAAATAATTTACCAGGAGTGTAGTAGTAAATGTGTCACCTTCTATAAGTGATAAATTTTTTCTGGTTACGGTAATTAAATGATAAATCACCTCATTATAGTAGCAAATAAGTAATTTACCATAGATATAATGGCAAATATGCCACCATAAAAAAGTGATAAATTTTTTCAAATAATGATAAATAAATGATATACCACCTCATAATAGTGGTAGATAAGTAATTTACTAAGAGTGTAATAGTAAATATGCTGTTGTCAATAAGTGAAAAAATTTTCAAGCTATGGTAAATAAATTATATACCACCCCTTTATTAGTGGTAAATAAGTAATTTACTAGGGGTATAATGATAAATACCATACCGTCTATAAGTGATAAAATATTTCAAGTTATAGTAAATGAATAATATACTACCTCTTAATAGTGGTAAATAAGTAATGTACGAGTAGTATATGGTAAATATGCTACCATCAATAAGTGATAAATTTTTTTAAGTCATGGTAAACGAATGATATATCACCTCTTAATAGTGGTAAATAAGTAATTTACTAGGGATACAATGGTAAATATGCTACCATCGATTAGAGATGTCAATGTGGGCCGGGTTTTGTGGGCCGGCCCATATTCCGAAGAAAAAACACGGTACTGGCCAGGCCCAGGCCCATATTATGTGGGCCTGGGTCGGCCCGTTACATATAGTAGGGGCCGGGCTGGGCCTCAGCCATAGGCCCACAGGCCCGGCCTGGCCCAGCCCATATTTTTATCGGTCCACGTTAGGCCCACATTTAGTCATTCTAAATATAATTTTAAATATATATTAAAATTTGAAAAAATCTTAATTAAATATTTTCATTTATATGTTTTTAATGTTATTTATTTACTTATTTTTGTTTATTGTCAATTTATTCAAATTTTAAAAGAATATGAATGAGTTTTAGGCCCATATTTGATATTTTAAAGCATAGAATAAGAACAAAATTAGGCCCACATTGTGACTCATATTCAGCCTGCATAGGCACAGCCCACTTAGGCACGGCCTATTTAGGCCCCCATAAAATGTGGGTTGGGCCTATGGGCCGTGCCGGGCCTCCCATATTTTAGGTGGGTCGGGCCTAGGCACGGTACAAAGCCCATATGGGCCTATCAAATGTGGGCCCACTTTACATCTCTACCGTCGATAAGTGATAAAATTTTTCAAGTCATGGTAAACGAATGATATACCACTACTTAATAGTTGTAAATAAGTAATTTACTAGGGATATAATGGTAAATACGCTACCGTCGATAAGTGATAAAATTTTTCAAGTTATAGTAAATAAATTATATACCACACCTCTTAAAAGTGGTAAATAAGTAATTTACCAAGAGTATAATGGTAAATATGCTACCGTCTATAATGATAAAATTTGTCAATTCATGGTAAATAAATTATATACCACCTCTTAACAGTGGTAAATAAGTAATTTACCAGAGGTATAATGATAAGCACAAATTATCACTATTAAAAAAGAGATATATTTCTTCGTAAAATCAAAAAGGGATATGTACTAAACTATACTTTCAAAAATGGGGTATTTTTGTTCAATCCCCAAGTCCTTTTCTCATTTGGTGGCAAAAGACTACTACTCAAGTCCATTTCCCAAAATGCTCCTCCCAAAAGCACACCTTTATAAAAGGAGAAAATGACATGGATATGACTAACTTCGGCTAAAATGACTTTTATATTTATTTTTTCAAGAGTGACAATTTTAGAAGTGTCAAAAATATCTTAACCTATGAACAAGAACTTCTTGACTATGAAAAAGTCGATAATGATTTTTTTATAGTCAAGAAGCTTTTGACCTATGGTCAAGAAGTCGTTGACTTGAAAAATTATTTTCAATAAAAAGCAAAAAAAAAAGTCATTTTTGGCCCAAATATTTAGGTGGATGACCAAAATTTTAAATTTGATTAAATAGATGTCCACTTTTAAAATTTTATAGCAAAATGTCTAGGTATATATACTTTTACACTTGGTAGATACACTGATCTACCAATTTTAGTTACTGTACTGAAATACACTGGGTATATACTTTTTTATACTTGGTATATAAAATTTTACACTTGGTGTATAAACATATATATCGGATATTTTGTTATAACATTTGACAATGGGACATTTACTGAAATTTGGCCCAAATTTTGGTCACATTTCTATAAGCCCCTCATTCTTACCCATGTCCTTTTCTCTTATAAAAGCGGGCCGGGCTAACGGTCATCGGGCTGTGATAAGTCCCAATTAAAACAGCGGCCGGACACCCCCAACATAACAAGGACTGTGACCTCTCCCTCTCATCTATCCGTTGAACAAAAATTACAAAACCTTTCTCTGCGTTAAACCTCTCCTCTCCAGTCCAGTCTCCAGTCTCCCCCACCGTTTCTTCCTCTGTATCTTCACAGCTTCGAGTAATCATCAATCTCCCATAAACACTCCAAAACCTAGAAGATGGCTGACCCTTCTTCCTTCAATCCTCCTCCTTAGTCTCTCTCCTCTCTCTCTCTCATGGACGCCATTCTCGCCTCTTCTCTCCTTCCCACTCACTTCGTTCCTCTCTTCTCATCGCTGTATCCGAACCCACCGCTTCCGCCATTTTCGAGATCCCGCCGCATCAGAATTCAGAGATTGGCTTCGAAATCGCCGAAGCTTCGGCCGAAATTCCCCCCAGTTCGGTATAAATTTGCCGCATTTTGCTCTACAGAAGCTTACAGGAGCTCGGTACCGGTTGCTTCCTCTGTATCGAATTCTCCGGAGCCGGAAGGAAGACTGCTCAAATGCGTCGCAAAGCAAATAGTTTTGGCTTTGTTTTGTTTCGCACTCGGCTTCGCTCCCGTTCGGGGGCTTCGCGCCTCCGCGATTGCGGCTCCGGCGGTGGCGGAGGCTCTGGTTGAGGAGGAGAAGGGAAAGGAGGCGAATTCGAAGGGTCACGAGTACTCCGAGTGCACGCGGAGATTGCTGGAAACGGTGTCGTTTCTGTTGAGAAGTATGGAGGAAGTGAGGAAAGGGAATGGGGGATTGAAGCAGGTTGAGGCGGCGTGGAAGGCGGTGAAGGAGAAGAAGGAGGAGTTGCAGAACGGAATCATGAACGGGCTTTATGAGGAATTGAGGGTGTTGAAGAGAGATAAGGAGAGGTTGGAGGAGCGGTCGCAGGAGATTGTGGATGAGGTGGTGAAGACGAAGAGAGAGTGCGACAAGTCGTTGGCGAATGCGGGTAAAGGAGGAGGAGGAGGAGGAGGAGGAGATAGGATTGAGAGGTTGGAGGAGAGCTTGAGACGGCTGGAGCAGGAGTACAATTGGGTATGGGAAAGAGTTGGGGAGATTGAGGATAGGATTATGAGGAAGGAGACAGCAGCCATGAGTTTCGGGGTGAGAGAGCTTAGTTCCATTGAGAGTGAGTGTGAGCAGTTGGTACAAGGTTTTACTAGGGAAATGAGACGTAAGGGTGCTGACAGTGACAGGTATAAGAAATTGTATTTTGTTGTGTTTAAAGAACGCATTTTTGGTTATTCTTTTCCATTCAGGTGTCTGAATTTGATGCCGAAAACGAGGAAAACAATGCCAAGTTTAGTTTCTAAGTTTTCGAAGCTAGGTGCTCTGCAGCACTATGGTACAATGCTTTTCAAATGGCGTTATACAGCTTGCTTGTGTTTATTTATCTGTGATATCTATTACACTTTGTCACACAATTTCTGGGTGTAAAGTTATATTGGCTACGTGAAATTCTTTGTTTACGTCTGTGTCCATTCCATAATCATGACAAGAATACCATGAGTAACTGTAGATGATGTTTCTTTTGGGTGCAATTGTCCTGTTGCCTGCTGCATGATTTCTATAACCTTGAAATATTCCTTTCGAAAGTTGTTGATGAAGTTTTAGTTGCCTTTTTTTTTTTTTTTCTGAGTATCAATTGTTATTTGGTTGCAGCGTGCCGAAACGCTCTGTTACCAAGCTTTCTAAATCCGATGTTCAGAAAGATTTAGAAAGTGTGCAAAGAAAACATTTGGAACAAATTATTCTGCCTGGTGTATTGGAATTTGATGGTCTTGGATCCTATTTTGACAAAGATTCAAGTGATTTCGCTCAGCGTATAAAACAAAGACTTAGAGAGTCAAGGGAGATGCAGAGATATGTAGAGGATCGTATAAGAAAAGATATGAGGAAGTTTGGTGATGAAAAGCGTTTTGTTGTGCTTACACCAGAAGATGAGGTGGTGAAGGGTTTTCCTGAAATTGAAATGAAGTGGATGTTCGGAGACAAAGAAGTCGTGGTTCCTAAAGCTGTTAGGCTCCATTTGTATCATGGGTGGAAGAAATGGCGTGAAGAAGCTAAGGCAGAACTAAAAAGAAAGCTTTTAGATGATGTTGAATTTGGTAAAGAGTACGTGGCTGAAAGACAGGTGGATTTTGCTTAACAATGTTTTTCTTTTGATAACTTTAGGAAGTCTTATGTGTTTATTTACAAATGTTTCTTCCTACGTTTTAATTGCAGGAACATATTCTTCTGGACCGAGATAGAGTAATGTCGAAGACTTGGTACAATGAGGAGAAAAATAGGTGGGAGATGGATCCACTTGCTGTTCCTTTTGCTGTGTCAAATAAATTGGTAGAGCATGCCCGAATTAGGCATGATTGGGCAGCCATGTATATTGCAATTAAGGGGGATGACAAAGATTATTACGTTGACCTTAAGGTACTGTATTCTACGTTTCATTTCTCTTTGAGGGTTTCATTTTTCTTTGATTTTTATATATGCTTGTAATGCTGCATTCTTATTTCAGGAATTTGATTTGCTTTATAAAGATTTTGGAGGGTTTGATGGGCTGTATATGAAGATGCTTGCCTGTGGTATTCCAACTGCCGTTCACCTGATGTGGATCCCTTTCTCAGAGTTGGATTTTCGTCAACAGTTTCTCTTGACACTAAGGCTGTCTCAACAATGCTTGAACGCATTATGGAAGACAGAAATTGTTTCTTATGCTCGAAGTTGGGCTTTTGAGAAATTTAGAAATATAAATGATGATTTAATGATGACAATTTTGTTTCCTTTATCGGAGCTTGTGATCCCTTACCCGGTAGAGTTCATGTCATTCCACTTTTGCTCATTGGTTTTGCTGTGGTAGTTACTGCTGAAATCTTAAAGTTCTGAAATTGTTGGTTCATTCCAGGTAAGAATACAGTTAGGGATGGCGTGGCCTGAGGAAACATATCAAGCTGTTGACTCAACATGGTACTTGAAATGGCAATCTGAGGCAGAAAGGAGTTACAGATCCAGAAAAAAAGATGACTTCCAATGGCATTTTTGGTTTGTAGTAAGAAGCGCTATATATGGATATATTTTGTTTCACGTGTTTCGATTTTTGAAAAGAAGAATTCCAGTGCTTCTTGGTTATGGGCCATTACGAAGAGATCCAAACTTGCGGAAGTTGCGGAGAGTGGTACTGCTTCATTCCTTATGTAGACCTACTTTATTTTTTGTTTATGGTATAAGTTATTGCATCATGGGGTTTGACATCTTATTCCTTACGATTTGATTGCAAACCCTGAATGGCTATCGGCTTTTGCATATACAACATTGTATTTAAGTTCAAGCTTGTATTAACATTCTTACCTAAGTGAACACTAACCTAAATACAAATTAATTATGTTTTACTACCCATGCATTGCTGGCTTTTTGTTTTTTGCTCAACAAGGGAATCATTAGTAAAGCTGAAGATCATAACTTGCTGTTATGGTTGATCAAGTGGTAGAGCATACTTGAACTGATTCTACTGTTTACCTGCGATTGTGCAGAAATACTATCTAAATTATAGGAAGAGTAAAATAAAACGGAGGAAAAAGGCTGGCTTTGATCCTATAACCCGTGCTTTTGACCAAATGAAGGTATATTCTTTCCACATTATTTTATTTATTGTTCTTTATTTTTTTTTCCGCTAAATGAAATGAAAGAATATCTGTTTTGGTTTGCAGAGGGTGAAGAATCCACCGATACCATTGAAGGACTTTGCCAGTATCGAGTCTATGAGGGAGGAAATTAATGAAGTTGTGACTTTTCTACAGAATCCTCGTGCTTTTCAGGAGATGGGTGCTCGTGCACCTCGGGTATGTATGTCATTCCAAAGAAATTTTATAACTACTCGTTTGTATTGATGGTATACTCTCACTATTACAAGTCGTGACAAAAACGTCTTTCCATCTGTCTCTCTCTGTGTCTCGGATCATGACTGCAGATGTGATTAAAAGTTGATATCTTATTAAGAGATGTAGAGACAACATTCCTCAATTTTTAGGCTTTTTTTTTTAAAATTTTTTATTTAGTTATTTTTTCCCCCTTTGTTTCCTTGGTATGCTTATACCTCGATGCAAATTGTAAGTAGGAATCTTACACTTTTCTCATACAAGTTAATCTGCATATAATACAAATCATTCTTGAAGTTTCTTACCACTGGAAGGTCGTGCTGATGTTTCTTTTGTTTTCTCTTAGTTTTATTACTGTTTTCTTTTGTTTGTTTATTTATCTTTTTGAAAAAAGAAGGAAGAAGTTTTGGGGAAGAAGAAAGGTCAAGCTCAAGTGCATGAAATATTCTTTTGCTAGTTCTGGGATGAATGCTTATTTAAGTGGTGATGAGCATCTGAGATAGCTGTTACTTTTATTGCAGGGGGTTCTTATTGTTGGTGAGAGAGGCACAGGAAAGACGTCTCTAGCACTGGCTATTGCGGCAGAGGCTAAGGTTCCTGTTGTTGAAGTTAAAGCTCAAGAGTTGGAAGCAGGACTATGGGTTGGGCAAAGTGCATCAAATGTTAGGGAGCTATTTCAAACAGCAAGGGATCTGGTTATCATCTTAAGCCTTCTTGTTAATGTCAACATTTTTCTTCTTATTATATTTTAGAAACTATATCATGAAAATGAAAAAACAAAAGGACTTTAGTGGTCTGGTTGTTAAAATGGACTGAAGAAGAACAAGAAAAATGCCCCCCCTTTTTCTTCTTTCTTTCTTTCCTTCTTTTTGAATTTCGGAGAATTTAGTTGTATGGTATTATATTAACGGTTTCAGTTGATTAGAAGAGTCATATGAGTTTTAACTTTAGATTTGTGCATCTCATTTAATTTTTTAGCACTGAAAAAAGAGACTAGGGTATGAAAATTTTAGTTGTTACATCAGTTGGTTGCCTAAAAAACCTTGCCATGAAAAAGTACATGAAAGCCTCTGTTCGTAGTAATTTTTGATTTATAAAAATATGTGATTACTTGCTTGTTACTCAAAAATTAAGACAACATAATTGAGCGTAAAAACTAGAGACAAATAAGTATAGGTAGATATATATATATAGTGCTGGTAGTTAAGTTACTTAGATAGAGAAATATATAACAATAAAAGCTGGTAATTTAAAGAACTGAAATGAAAATGGGACCAATTAACTAGATTCTAGGATACTGGAATTTAAATAATTAAGACTAAGAGTACTGAAACTTAAATAACAGAAAGTAAAAGAACTGAAATTTAAATATAGCTGCAAGCAAAGTTGTTGAAATGTAAATATTGAAAATAAAAGGCTGAAAATAAAATACGATAATATAAAATACCAGAAAATAGGAGATGCTGTTTTAGTGCAAAAACTACCATGAACATGGAGTTGGGGTCTTGAATGGCTCAATCTTTATAGAGTTCTTGGGGTGAAATGAGATGTATATATGAAAGAAAGAATTGGTGATGATGTTTTGTTTGTAATGTAGCTGTTTATAAGCTGACCAAACCTTGATCATGCTTATATGTTAGCATAGTTATATAAAAGCATGGAATTCGGACTTTAGTGATCAACTAAAGGCATGATTTCATGTTCCTTGATATGGAATGAGATGGTGATGAATGATCAATCACTCATATATGCAACCTAGTATTTATCATGCATGAAAGTATGATTTTAGCTTGTAACATATGATACGAAACAGCAACCAGCCACTGTTTATTTAGGGAAAGTAGCTGATTGTGCATGCAACAGTGAAAAAGAGTAATTTCAGATGTATGAATGAGTTTAAGATGATGATCTTGGGCTAGGAAAGTGGTCTTGAGTGATAAATAGATGCAAAGGAAGAGTTTTAGGCTTATTGGGTGGACTACAATGCGAGAAAAGTAAGAGTTCCAGCCACTGCAGTAGCTGGAAACGTGAGCAGCAGAGTGAAAGAGAGAGAGAGTGATTGTATAAGAATGTTTGTATATGAAGGAATAGTTGTCCAATAGTAAAAGGGCTGCTCCTATTTATAAGGAGTTTAGACTTGGAGGCCAAGAAGTGAGTGGGAGACAAGGCTGCCAAGTGGCAAAACAACCTTTCTTTGTCTCCTAGGATCTGATTCCAGCCATAGTTTTAGTGAAAAACAGTGATTAGATATGGAAGTGCTAAGAACCAGTTTAGAGTTTAGTAAATTGCCTTAGGAAGCAACATAGAAACTGCCACTTCAGTAGTTTTACTCAAAACCAGCAAAGATAAACTAGAAACCACCTGGTTTAGGGGTTAGTTACTAGGGAATTAACATGGTACTTGGTTAGGAAGTTTCTGCATATAATAGTAGCTAGTTTTCCTTAATTTAGTGCATGTAACTCACGCCCTCATACCCCTTAAAGGATTTAGGATATAGGGTAAGAATACCCTAGTCTAGTTAGGATCCGTAACCCCTAAAATAACACTACTTTGCTTCTTTTTCTTTGTTTTTGTTCTATCTTCTGTTTTAATCATGTTCAAGCTTAATCTATCATTGATCAACACTTAATTAAAACTGTTCTAATCAAATTTAGGGACTTACCCCAAAACAGCCTCCTATTCTCTTATCTCATAGTTTTCCACTCTTTGAGCTCATATGATAGAGAATTTAGAATCATTAAAGGTTTGAATGATAGACAGATACAGGAACTGAGTTGAATTGATCATAAAGAACATCTACAGAACTGAGTTTTTCTCATATAAAAGAGCCATCATTTGTGGAACTGAGTTTTCTAACTTGTTAATTTCAAAAGACACAGGTTGTTGTTTATGGCATATATTTTGAGTAATATGGTTTTGTTTTTAGGCACCTGTAATCATATTTGTGGAGGATTTCGACCTTTTTGCTGGTGTTCGTGGCAAATTTATCCATACTAAAAACCAGGATCATGAGGCTTTCATTAATCAACTACTTGTGGAACTTGATGGGTAACTTCTTGTCGACCTTGTTGGGATCTGTGGTTTCTGTGGCAAGTCCCGCAATATATTCAAGACCTTGTTTTATTTTTCCATGCCTCGTTTAGTTTGTGCCCTTGATTGCTTCTGTTTAATTAGTAAATAACAATGAAACAATCTGCATTTGTTGCTCCCCCTATTTATTAGATTCTCTGCAGGTTTGAAAAGCAAGATGGGGTTGTGTTGATGGCTACTACTAGAAATCTCCACCAAGTTGATGAGGCCTTACAGCGGCCTGGCCGGATGGATAGAATATTTCATCTTCAAAGGCCAACCCAAGCAGAAAGGGAGAGAATATTACAAATTGCTGCAAAAGAAAGTATGGACACTGAGCTGATTGACTATGTAGACTGGAGAAAGGTAGTATTCACATCAGTCTTTTAAATGACTTTTGTTTGCAGGAAGACTGTTACTGAGGTTGATATGCTTGCATACAGGCTTTTAGCATACAATATCTACTGAGATATTTGTTATTTATTTGCTTTCAATTCTCTAACCCCTTTTTTTTTCTTTTTTCTTTTTTTTCGGGTTTTAACTGTTCTTCGCTTGATGACCTTTGTTTGATGATCAGTGGATTCTTAGCCCCTAGTGGCGTGGCGTCTAGGGATTATTTATTTGTTAGTTATTACTATGGTATATTGTTATTCATATCTGGAGTGCTGCTCAGTTTTCCCTCTCGCTAAATCCATGTTTGATTACAGATCTTGATCTTTTTATACATGTTGTGAAACCTCTTTTATTTTCACAGAATCGAGTAGTAATTTGCTCTTGATAACCGAACATTTTCTGCTTTCAGGTTGCTGAGAAGACAGCTCTTCTACGACCTATAGAATTAAAACTTGTACCAGTGGCTTTGGAAGGTAGTGCTTTTCGGAGCAAATTTCTTGATACAGATGAACTTATGAGCTACTGTGGTTGGTTTGCGGTAAGAAACAATTAAAAACTGTGATCTCATTGTCCTTTGAGAATGGAAATTACTTGATCGGTCGAAACTTGATTGCATTGGCATTGTCGATTCATATGTTTCATGCAGCTTCCTTATTTTTTTTCCGTAAAAAAAAATATATCAATTGAAGAAGATTCTTTATTAGACGTTTAATTCAGTTGAATAAAATCCTTACTCTTGCAGACTTTCAGTGGTTTTATTCCCAACTGGGTGCGAAAAAGCAAAATTTCAAAGAAGCTAAGCGGAATGCTGGTGAATCATCTTGGACTTACATTGACCAAAGAAGATCTGCAAAATGTGGTTGACCTAATGGAACCGTATGGTCAGATAAGCAATGGAATAGAACTTCTCAACCCACCTCTTGATGTAAGATGCTATTATTCTCCATCAGGGTCATAGTGTATGCTCCTTGTTCAAGAAAATATGGTTTGATATTTTGAACTATAATGGAATTAATAATTTGACAGTGGACGAGGGAAGCCAAGTTTCCACATGCTGTTTGGGCTGCTGGGCGTGGCCTGATTGCTCTTCTATTACCGAACTTTGATGTCGTAGATAATCTATGGCTTGAGCCATTGTCTTGGGAGGTTTGTCCTTTTCGTAATTTCACATGGTTATATCTTTGAAGTATGTTTTACATTTTTACTCAGTAGTCAATAGATTAATTTTGATTTTGAAAACTACGTCTATACTCTCTCATTAAAAAGAAAAAAAGAAAAAAAAAGGAAAATGTTTTTCCACTCCAAAGGTTTTTATTATGCAAGCGGTCATATAACTCTGACTTCCAGCCAAAAGTGGTACCGCTAACATAGACATACAAGCTACTTGAAGACCAACATAATGTTTCATGAAAATTATTTATGATTTAAAGTGTCTTTGTACAGTCTTCGTTGAGGTGAATACTAGGGGCATGTTTACTAATTCGTAATAGAGAGGAAAGGGAGTTTTGAAAGGAAAATGTCATCCCTTTCATATATTTTCATACTAATTAGTTACATATGAAAGGGAATCCAAACCTTTCCATTGTTTCTACGGATTAGTAAACGTGGCCTAAATTTTTAGAACTGGGTTCCTTAAGGTCATTAGTGGATCCAGGGCCACACATTTGCTGACTGTTTGGGCTTGGAGTCCAAAACTTCCAACTAGGTGGAGTGATGCCAGGGCAGTACTGCACGCCTTTGTTTGTTGTGGTATCTTGTTCGAAATAGTTTTCAATAACTGATTTACCTGTGATCTCCTAGACTTGGGGAAAAAAAAAGTGAAGGCAGACTAAAACGTGAATTACATACAGAGGAGCACTAATAACTCTTACTTCACAGGGAATTGGGTGTACAAAGATCACTAAAGGAAGAAATGAAGGTTCCACCAATGGGAATTCTGAGTCAAGATCATACCTTGAGAAGAAGCTTGTTTTTTGTTTTGGTTCACATGTCGCAGCACAAATGCTACTTCCTTTTGGAGAGGAAAACTTTCTGTCCTCTTCAGAATTAAAGCAAGCACAGGAGGTTGACGTCATTCAAATATTTTATGCTTTAACTAATATTTAACTGATTGTAACAGAAAACCTGGATGGTTCTTATATATAATGCATATTCACTTTCTTTTTTTTTCCCCCTTACTCCTTTTGGCCATTTGAAACAGATAGCTACAAGAATGGTGATTCAGTATGGGTGGGGACCTGATGATAGTCCTGCAATCTACTATCATAGTAATGCGGTATTCTCCTTTCTTTATATCCTAGATTACATCATCTGGTTAAGAGAGAGGAAAGTTAAAAAAATAAAAATTGCAAGATAGAAGTATATTGTAGTAGGAACGCCCCTGTATTCTGGGAGTGGAAAAAGGCCAGCATAGATTTCTTCCCATATGAAACCTAGGAAAGCTTGTATTCAACAGAACAATGATAGGTTCACTCATTTAATAACCAAGACACTTGATTTTGTTTTGTTTTTCATTTTTGCTTTTTGTTTTTTGGTTATTGATATGACAGCAGAAAGTTGACAAAGTAAAACATGAAATAACCATGAATATTAGAGCTTAGCAAGGTTCATGATCTTTCTGCTCAATTGATAGTTTGCATTTTCTCATTGGCACAGGATACAGTGCTAAGTATGGGAAACAACCATGAGTATGAGATGGCGACTAAAGTTGAAAAGGTATTAACTTGTGCCACCTTGCATCTTACTTTTCTTTTCCTCCGAAATAAAAAGAATTCCTGTAATGAACCAAGTATCAATACGGAAACATGATAGATCTCTTCACAGCTGGTATTAGATTTATTCTACTTCTAATACTATTTTCTTGTTATGGGGCTTCTCTTTTTTCTTTCTTTATTTGTTTATTTATTTATTTTTTTACTGTGTAGATGTACTATTCAGCATATTACAAAGCAAAAGAAATGCTTCAGAAAAATCATCCGGTTCTTGAGAAGGTTGTTGAGGAGTTACTGGAGTTCGAAATCTTGACTGGAAAGGTACGTAGCACTTAGCAGTATGTCTGCTTTTGTTTAAATTTCCTTATCTGGCGAAATTTATTCTTCATCAAATATGTTACAATTCTCCATCAGCTAACACTTTCTGAGCAATGTCTTTTGTAGAATATTGGAAATTTCAGAAGAGAAAATCCTTTTTTTTTTTTAATATATACACATATTTTTCATTATATTTTTTCTTTTGGCAGGATTTGGAAAGAATGCTTGAAGATAATGGTGGGATTAGAGAGAAAGAGCCATTTTTCCTTTCTAGAGTTCATGACAGAGAGGTATTTTACAACCGGAAGTAATTCATGTTTTATATACTCTCTTAAAACGCACTTTTTTTAAGCTATGATACTTTGATTCTTTGTCCTTATTATTATTATTTCCAGCAATCGTCAAGCGGCTTTCTTGATGGCGGAAATACATTGGCAACTGCATTTCTAGGTGAAGCGGCGTAAGTACAGAGAAGCATGCAGCCTTTAAAATTATATCTACATTAGATTGAAATGGCTCTGTTTTCTGAAGGAGCTTCAATTGATTTTGTTACAAGTTCTTTGTTCTTTTTTTCTTTTTGAAGAAAGAAAAAAGCATAAGAGATAATGTAAATCAATTCTAGAGGCAAGCTTTGTGTTGAGAAGAGGCAAAATTTTTCCTTCTCAACCAGCATTTATATGCGAGTTTCTATATCCTTTTTGTAACTTCTTTTTCTTAATATTGTAATTATGATCGTTAGTAGAATAATAAAATTTAGGGGATGGCTACGGTAAGGGCGTCCCTACGTAGGGTCATGTCTTAATTATCATTGGATGGGAATCTGTGGAGAATAACGAGAATCTGTGGAGAATAACGAGAATCTGTGGAGAATTTATTTATATACAGATTCCCATCCAACGGTGAATAGACAGGGCTCTACGTAGGGGCGTCCCTACTGTAGACGCGCCCATTTCTAAAATTTATTGGTAGAAGAGTTGTTTATGACATTCCTTTTCAGTTGAGATAAAATAGTCGATATCTCAAATAAGCAGATACTAACATTAGGATTTTGGATTTCCTGTATACTTCCTTGTTCCACATACAAATATTTTGGTGGCATGATAATTAACAAAAGACAATAATTGTTTTTAAATCTTATAAGCTCAGCCTATGAACTGACTTATTATATTAAAGAAAAGTAAAAACCCGATTTTAAAGGACCAAATGCATAGATATTACATCAACTTCATGATCATTCTATGAAGTGAAAAATAAAAAAGAAAGAAGATTTACATGGTGCAAAAGAGGCTAAAAAATTATTGCAGCAGCCTGGAGAAATGATCCCACAGGAGGGCTACTGGTATTACTGGCTGGTGAAGTGGTAAAGATTGGCTTCTCTTTGCTTACATTTTGGGTCACATTTTGACAAATGCTTTTTCTTCTGGGCTTTGCTTCTCCAAGCATTGTTATTATATCCCTCATAGATGGTCTATCTTTGGGGAGTTTTGCTGTACAAAGGAGAGCAATTCTGAGGACTAGAAGCATCTCTTCTTGGATATGCTTGCATTGCCCTGCAATAAGAGGGTCCAAAGCTTCTTCAATGGCTCTCTTGTTTCTTATCTTCCTCCTAACCCACCCCACTATATCCACTGACTCTCCATATGCAGGGTCTAATGGCATCTTTCCAGTTAGAAGCTCCAAAAGAACAACTCCATAGCTATATATGTCAATCTTCTCATCAACTTTCATTGTGTACCCATATTCTGTCACATGAAAAAGAAAATAAACAAGAATTAGACTAAAATACCACATCAGAATAGCATTAAACAAATATGCTATCGTAAATTAGTTCATGTTCTGAGATTTGAATTTTGCAAAATTGATAAAATTATCTAACGACTTGAAAGTACCATTTTTGACTAAACTTGGTGAGATATATTTTGCATCTCAAATTCTTAGTAATACATGTCGTATTTCCTTAAAATTCAGCAGGTGATTTCGGTATTTTTCTTATTATCTTTTTCCTTTTTTTTTTTTTTTGAAAAGATTATATTTTTCTTTACTACTACTACTTGAGGGGGAAAAAAAAGGAAAAAAGAAAAAGAGAGAGGGAGAAAATAGAAAGCGTTCTTATGAACAACGGTCAAATAACGAACCTGGAGCAATATATCCATAAGAACCAGCCACCATTGAAACAGTCTCGTTCTTATGAACCATCATCCTCGCCAACCCGAAATCTGCAATTCGGGCCTCCAAATTCGCATCGAGCAGTATATTATTCGACTTTATATCACGATGGATCACCGGCGGGTGACAATCATGGTGGAGATAATACAGTCCCTGTGCTACTCCCACTGCTATATTGTACCGCGAAACCCAATCCACCAACAATTTCCCAGCTTGGTTTCCATGGAGGGCCGTCCCAAGGTTCCCATTTGGCATGAACTCGTAGATCATCATCACATCCGTCTGATTGTGGAGATAACCCAGTAGCCGTACGATGTTCCTGTGCCGAAGCCTGCCCAGAAGGTTGACTTCGCTCAACAGGTCATCCCCGCTTTCCATGTCCGAACTCGACCGCCATAGCTTCTTCACCGCCACAGCTGAATTGGGTCGGTGGATTTCGGCCTTGTAGACCATTCCGGTCCCTCCCATGCCGATGATGTTCGCCTCCTTAATGCTCGATAAAATGTCGCAACTAGTGAAGTTCACTCTCTGGAACGCTACGAGTCTCCATGGCCATTCTTCGTTACCCTTGTTGAAAAAATCACCGAAGAAGCTGTTGTAGAGGTACCATTTTCGGTACACGTATCTCGCGGTGAAGAAGGTTAGGGAGAGAGCGCAAATCACCACGATTCCGATGATGAATCCGATGACGATGTGGTTGATGTGGATGGTTTTGGATTGGTCTGTTTTTGTTGTGGAACTTCTTGTGCAGGGTGGAAGTATGGCGCCGCAAAGGCCTGGATTGCCAATGAGGTCGTTGGGGTTGATGGTCATTAGGATTCCATTGGTGGGCACTGGACCTTCGAGGTTGTTGTATGACAAGTTGAGCATTTCCAAAGCTGGTGAGCTTCCGAAATTTTCAGGTATTCGACCAGAAAGAGAGTTGTTGGAGAGGTCAAGAATGGATAATGTGGGCATTGTGGCAATTGGTTTTGGAATTTCTCCGGTGAAAGAGTTGCTATGGAGGTTCAAATTGACAAGCTTTTCACAAGAAGCTATACTCTGGGGGATTTGTCCAGAGATTTGGTTGTTTGAAAGATCAAGGACAGAGAGAGAAGGGCAATCTTGGAATTGGTCTGGGATTTTGCCTTCCAAGTTGTTATTGGAGGCGATGAAAGTTTGAAGATTTGGGAGGGAGAGAATACTAGAGGGAAGATATGATTCAAGGTGGTTCGAGGAGACATCTATGAAAGAAAGCGACGTAGACATAGCAATATCTGACGGAATATGGCCAGTGAGTTTGTTTTTGGCCAATTCTAGCCGTTGAAGAACAGGTAGATTTCCCAGGCCAACTGGTATAGTCCCAGAAATGAGATTATTTTGTATCCGAACTCGGACCAAGGACAAACAAGTTGAAAGGCCTAATGGGATTGAACCGGAAAATGAATTGTTGAAGAGGATTAGTTTAGTGAGATTACCGGAGTCGCACAAACCTGGCGGGATCTCACCTGATAATGAGTTTGAAGACACGTCTAACCATTGCAAGGGGGACTTCTTTCCGAGGTTCATTGGCAAGGGACCTGTCAAAGAATTCTTCCATAGTTCAAGTACCTCTAACTTGGTTAACTCCCCCAGCTTGTCAGGAACCAAACCAGAGAGATTGTTGCACATCACATTCAAGAGCTGCAAATTCTTCAACTCTGCAAGCTCAACTGGAATCTCTCCTGAAATCTGATTATCAGAAAGATCCAAAAACACTAGCGATGTAATGTTTCCAATCTCCGGGGGAATCTTTCCTTTGAAGTTATTTTTGTACAAATAAACTGTGGTTAATTTCTGAAGCCTACCCAACTCAGGTGGTATTTGACCACTGAGACTGCCAACTGCCAAGTCAAGATACTGAAGATTTGTAAGGTTTCCAAGCTCAGCTGGGATTTCACCTTCGAGGTCATTGTATCCGAGAATAATAGTCTCTAAAGATGAGAGTGCCCCAAGCTCTCGAGGGATTGTTCCAGTCAGGTTGTTACCTGAAAGGCCAAGAAACTTCAACTTCTGCAGGTTCCTGTATGACATTGGAATTGTACCTTCAAAGAAGCTTCCTCTGAAATCTAGGCTCTCGAGGGACGTTGCATCGCCAAGATCGTCTGGAAGGAGGCCAGAGAAGTTATTGCTCGATGCATTGACTGAAATCAATCCTGCAGACCTTCCAAGACCTGTTGGAAACTTGCCAACAAAGGAGTTTTGACTCACATCAATAGTCTTCAGTGAGGTGAGATTGTATAGAGATTTTGGCAAAGACGAAGCAAACCCATTACAGCAAATGTTGAGAGAAGAAAGGCTGCTGAGTCCCTGAATTTGATCTGATACACGGCCGCTGAGATTCATGTTGGATAGATCAAGCTTCTCCACAAAGCCCTTGGAGTTGCACCGAACGCCTTTCCAGTTGCAATGGAGTGAGCCATTCTCAACAGTCTTGCTTGGCATTTTCCAGTCTTTAAGGTAATCCATTGGATCAACCAAAACTGATTTTATAGACAGCAAGATTGACAATTCCTCATTTGACACAGTCTGAGCCTCCAGAGCAAAAACAAAAGAGAGGCCAATGAAACAGTAAAAGAACAACAGGGATTTGGGCATTGCGTTGTTCTTCTTGGTCTGTTCCTCTCAGTTGTGTGGTAGCATTTCTGGGCTATCTTTTGTGGTAGTAAGAGAGTGCCTTTGTATGAAAGAGTAAAGACACAGAAATGGAGGGAGAAGGAGAGATTTGTTTATGTACTTTGGTTTGGGGATAACTAATAGCAAATGGGGATTAACTTATTGTAATTTGTAGATACGTGGGTTCTTGGGATCTGAACCAGCTAATTATCTGAACTTAATGACTGTAAAGCTTTGGACTTATTAGAAATCTCCTAGACAGCAAAACATGGAGAGAATGTGTTTTCAGTGACTGATAATTATTCTTATGTTTTACTTATAATTGATCAATGGTCAACTCAAGTGGGTATTAACAAATTGGATTGATATTCCTGCTTTTAGATAATTATGGAAAAGGTATACATCTTCACTCTTGTTCAGGAAATTCATTGTTTTCATGTTAAAGATAGATTCTGATGCCTTCTTCCCGGGGGGGAAAAAAAAGGTAATGGTCCTTGGTCAGGGAAAATTACAGTATTTTTTGGAGTTTTATATATTGCCTACCATACTCAAAAGTAAAAAGGAATTCAAAGAAAATGACTAGGAATCAGATTATCATCGAGACTTCATAGTTCATATTGGGTTTCTCTTGTTAGTTTTCATTTCAAGAAGTTAGCAACTCAATTGAGGATGTTGTACATATACCGGCAGTGAAACAACCATCAATTCATTGTTTTTTCAGTCCAGGTAAAGAATTGTAGTTTTAAGTTGTTTATTGGTATTAATTTGTACTTGACAAATAATCAAATAGGGAAATGAGAATCTCTTCATGTTGGAAGATGGAAGAAAATATTAGAAACAAGAGACAACTTGGAACTTTCTCTTAAGTGAGAGTAGAGATATATGTTATGCAACAATCATTGTCTTTGCCAAAAGAACTCCATTCCTTCCCCCCCAAAAAAACAATTGCGCCCCATTTCTAAGCCTCCATAATCACATGCACACATCTGTCTATTTGCAATTATTTATAAAATTAAAAAAAATGTAGAAATTAATATTGCATACCCTACCAAAGGGTAATAATTCAAAGCAATAAAAGAAGGAGATGGGGCTGGAGGCCATGTGAAAGGGCGGCTTCCTCGGGAAAGGACTCAAAATTCCCATTATTGTTAAGGACACCCTCACATTGGTATAAGATCTGACTAAAAAATTGTCATTGGATTATTTGGATGGCCCTTACTGTATACATATATATCTTTGCAATACTATTGTGCCCATTTGAGAGAATCCATTGAGGATGCAGGATTAGGTGCCCCCACATGGCTTTATGCTAAAGCCACCTCTACCCTTAATCATTTTATTCATCATTTAAGATTGATGGCGGAATCGAATTGTGGGCACCATATGAGTTTTATTGTGTAGTATTTTCCCACTTGAAAGTTCTTTTCCGGCTATATGCCCAATCCAAATATGCAATTAAAAACTATAAAGGAGAGATGAAGCAGAAAGCGGAGTTAACAAAAGTTTGGTTTACCGAAGAAAATTAAGAGACACATGACTAAATTGGTTAGCAACAAACTATGTATTAGTACATATCTAGATACTTGTAGTCACATATAAACAGATTTAGAGAAAACCAGAGAAATGAAGCGTGGATTATTGGTAAATTCTAGCTCTCAATGTTTGTTTCAACATGTCAAACTAGGAGCGAGGAACTTGTTTCAAGCCATGAAGAGCTTCTTTAGTAAGCAAACATGATTATGCCGAGATGGATCTTCAAATTCATTTAGTTGAGTCATATAAACACGTTCTTGTAATACTCCATCATAAAAAAGTATTATTCACGTCAAGCTGCTTAACACATATGAACATTCTTTGCTCCAATTTTGACGGGATGTATACATTAGCATTTTTATTTTTTTTATTTATCTTTTTTCCGTTATACGTTATATATAATAGATATAAATATATAAGAGAAGATTATGTCGATAAACATTAAATCCTTTGAAAAGCCAATTTGAATCCTGCATTAGTTGTTGCTCTAATTAGATATTGAGAAACATAGACACATGTTTGGGAGATTACCTAAAGTATTTTGTGAGTATTAACTATGTCTCTTTAGTTAACTTCCATTTGTTTGAAGATTGTCATCCAAACGTAAGATCATCATGAATGCCTAATACTTGATATGGGACAGTGTCTGTATAGGTTTACTTCATACTTGAAGATTAAAAGAAAATAAATTTCTAATACTTTCCTTAACGACAATACAATTAAATGAAAATAATTTCGAAGGAGTACACGTAATAAATTATAGACATTTATTTGCATGCATCATTTGTTTGAATTTAGAAAAAAAAATGTCTGTTCTTTTTCTTGATTTTTTTTTTCCAAATATTTGTGCTATATTCTCAGATTAATTTATTTTCATATGTAAGTTCGAAGGTGTGTCGTTTTCCTTGGATCTAAAATTTAAATTCAAGAGGTTCCCTGATCAAAAAATACCTTCTAAATTAAAAAGGAGGCAAAGGCAACGTGGGGTGGTGGGTACTATAGGTGGTCACTTTCTGGGGCTGGGGCGCTGCGTTGGATGATTGAAGACTAAAACGACGATATGCACTGAAACGACATCAACAGCGGAAAACGACAACAATTTTGTAAAAGTTGGGAATGACGACAATCTGAAAACGATCATCCCATCAACGAAGAACGAGTGGGAAAAATGACAGAAATATAAAATGACAACACCAGGAAAAACAAAAGCAACGTTTAAAACGAAAGAATCCACAAAACGACAAGGATACTAAGGAAACGACAAAAACCTGACAAAAGCTTGGAAAAACAACGGTAAAAAGTCTAGAAATGAGAAGAGCCCAAAAGGGGCCATGATCTAGAAAACGAGAATAACTAGGAAAACAACAATAACTAAACAAAACGACATCAAGGTAAAAGACAACAGCCTTGAAAAATAATATGGAAAACGACATAAACCTCACGAAACGACAACGAAATAGCCAGGAAAGCAGAACGACACTTAAAATGCCAATAACCTGGAAGAATATTGGACAACGACAATAACCTTTGAAAAACGAGAATAAATTGTAAAAAATGAGAAGTAGGGTAGCAGAAAACGAACAAATCTTAAACAAGAACAACATGAATATGACATTAACCAAAGTAAACGACAGGACAATTATCTGAAGAAAATTAATGAGAACATCACATTAGGCATTAGCAATAATTAGAAAGGTACGGAGAAGAAAAGCAAGAAAGGGAAGAAGGCGGAAAATTAGAGGGATACCCAAGAATATATGATATTGATGCGAGTGTAATTTGGAAGGACAATAGTCACATGTCGTTATTACTTAATACGACAGGTCGATTACTTTTCAAATCTAAAGAACGACCTATCGTTAAAACACAAAGATGCCATTGTGTTCGATAATTAAAACAAAAAACAAAACAATGCGCCTCTCGTCATTGCAAAGCACTAACTGAGGCTTCTTTTGCCATTTATTGTAGGCCTGTCTGTCCTATATACACATCGATATCGTTCCGTACAGATAAGATGAAGCATAGACAAGCGATCACCACTAATTTGAGAGTTACATGGTTTACATGGTAGTGTATATATATATATATATATATATATATAGAAAGTTGGACAAAACACGTTAAAAAGATTACTTGTACAAGCAAATAAGGTCAACTTGATTAAATTTGTATGCATATATAATATACAAATGTATAAAGAGTCCCTAATTGATACCAACCGATAATACACTTCATCTTCTTAATCCGGCTACTGTATAAGAAGGTTCTTCTATTATATCATGGTCACTTTTCTTTAAACTAATTTAAATTTGTCTTAAACATTTATTTCGTTGAGTGGAGTGGAAAGAAGATAGTAGTGCTAGAAAATGATAAGTAACATAACCCATATTTAAGATGCATAATCAATAAAGTTTGAATAATTAGTCAATAAGTGTGATCCACGTCACACCCTCTTTTGTCATTTTGTCAATTTAAAAAGTAAAAAGCTACCCAAGATGGAGCCACAGTATTGTCTCTCATATTGTACTATATGCGCATGGCTACATAACTTCTATTAATTACACTTGCCTTTTGTTTAAGACTTGAGTTAATCATAAAAACTATATAATTAACAAATATAAAAAAGGACTAATTCGTTTTTGTTAATGGTGTTCACTTCGAAGATATGGTGGAGTAATTGAGTGAACTGTGAAGAGTACATATAGTAAAATATTCACTCATTTATTCCCCCACTCAGAACTCTCTCTCTGTCTCATTTAAAACGAATCTTCGAACTTGCTTAGCGTACATTACAGGACGTCTCCGAGGTATAGCGTACACTACATGACGTACGACCGTACTAGAGTAATGAGTAATGACAGGACCGGAAAGACATTGTGACACTGCCAAGAAGAGAAGATGAGGAAAACTACAATAATAGGAAAAACGACATCAACAATGCAAACGACAATAAATAACATGGCAGAAGCTTGGAATGACGACATTAATATAAAAACAAAGTAAAGCAATGAATTACACAATGATTGAACTAAACGACGATTATGGTAAAACGACAAAAAACCGGAAAACAACGTGATATGATAAAAAGACATAGATGTGAAAAAAAAAAAAA
>JXTC01000003.1:615060-632943 GCA_002914845.1 Trema orientale
ACAACAATGTTTAAAAAGCTCGAATAATGACATCAATATGAAAAACTACGTAACCTGGGAAAATCATTTGAGGTTGAAGGATAACAATAAAGGAAGAAACGACACTAATTCGTAAAACGACAACAATATTTAAAAGCTCTAATAAACGATATCAAGCAGGAAAAAAAAGATTCGACAATGACCCACATAAAAGATAGTATGGAAATGTGACCAAATTTTGGGTCCAATTTCAGTAAATGTCCTTTTGTCAGATGTTATAGCACAATGTTCGGTATATATACTTATATACCAAGTGTAAAATTTTATATAACAAGTATAAAAAATTATATACCTAGTGCAGTACAATACAGTAATTAAAATTGGTAGATATGTGTATCTACCTAGTGTAAAAATATATATACTTGGACATTTAGTTATAAAATTTTAAAAGTGGACATCTACTTAATCAAATTTAAAATCTTGGTCATCCACCTAAAATTCTCTAAAAGATAACAGTGCAGTCTCGTGCAAAAAAGGAAAAAGATAACAGTCAGTAAAAAACGACATTGACGTAGACTAAGATAATACCAAGGTTGATGACAATAACCTTGAAAAAGCCCGAATGAACGGCATCAACATAAAAGCGACAATAATAAGAATAAAAACGACAGCTTTTGGCTTTCTAATAAGAGTACTGCTGACTGCATGACCCATTTTTGTTAATAAAAATACTGGATATTATTTAAGACTTTTAATTTGGCATTTTATGGCAATTTATTTCATGTTGTATTTGTTGTATAAACCTTGTACTGTGCTTTATACTAAACCTGGTAATTCTTGTAAAACCAACCAAAAAAGCGTATTATTAACATTAACGTTCTTTTGTTTTCTCTTAAGAGGAAAACATTTTCACTGAAAAAAAAAATTACGTCGTTTCTTTAATAAAATATGACAAACCTGTCGTTATAGAAATTCCATGTGGATGGCCTAAAAAAGTTCCATGTTGATCGATCAATTACGACCTGTAAGTTGCATCTGTCGATACGAAAACGGAATAGTACTGTTTAGGCTGTTTTAAAACTAGGACGTAATTCCTTTAAAAAAAAACAAAAAAACTGGGACGTAATTCTTTCCTATTAATATAATGAAAAGATTAATAACACTAAGAATATTAAAATAATAAACCCGTCATACTTTCTTTTTAGCAAAACGCCATTCCCATAAGATAAATACAAAAAAAATTAATAATTAGTTTAACTATAATTATATGTGTGCACTCCAATTATCTCATAGGTTCCATAAACATCCTAATCCTATGGAACTGAATCTACAATGCAGAGCCTTGGATATGGCTATTATGCTGTATATACTATAAATATTAAAAAAAAAAAAGTAGGTTTCGACTTCATCTATAACACTTGCTATACCTGTATCAATTATAGCATACATAAGATTAATCATCAAATCAGTCGAGAACAGAATATATATATATATGTAATATTATATAAGCATCTCTTGATCTGAAACCTCTTTTTTACATTGGTCGTACATGAACTAACAAATAGTAACTCCATGATTATTGATTAAACTAAATTATTGAATATTGGACCAAGTGAACCATAATGTAGCTAGCTATACTATTTTCTTGAACTCCTAGTTTACTTTTTTTTTTTCCTTTAAAATAAATCATATAGTAACTGAAATACTCTCTCTCTCTCTCTCACTCACAAAAGTACTTTACTCTCTTTTGTGGTGATCACTAGAAAGATCATCAAAGCCATGCAGTTCTGGTTTTAGAAGATTAATATGTATAGTCTTTTGTAGGATCATCATATTAAAATCATCTTAGACAAAAACAGAATTTTATTTGGAAAAGAAGCACCCTCTTAATGGCATGGATATATAAAGAAAAAGACAATTGGCGAAATGAAAATGCTTATTTCCAGATCAATAAGTTGTCAGAGAAGACATATATGGAGTTAACCACAACTCCATATATAATACAAACATATGTATTAATACTATGATATTCTCTGTTGATTTTCATCACAACCAAAACGGACAAAAAAAAAAAAAAAAAAAGAAGAAAGATTAAATAAAGAGTTAAAAAAAGAAGAAAAGAAAGGTAAAATCAGTACTGAATAGAGCCAAGAAACCAGACTTGCCGAGAGTTTTACATCTCTTTTAGCTCAACCCCTTTTCATAATTTTGCTTGCTGATGAGTCTGAGCTAGCTATATCTTTACATAAAAGGCGTTTGATCAAAGGCTAATCTTTGAATATATCTAGATACGAGCCTTTGAAAAGATGAACTTGAATTCTGCCCCTAAACTTGAGACTTGACATAATCATCCTCTGCCTCTAGTTGAAAAATCAAACTTTAATGCAGGGATTTACAAGGGAAAAGGTATGGATTTGTTTGTCATATTTATAGTGAGGTAAAGGGTCTTTCGGTTTAGGGGTTATAAAGGAACATATGCATAAATATAGATACATATATAAAATAGTTGAAAAATACAAGTGACTTGTTTGTTTTACCTTCTTACTAGTCAAAAGAATATCCCATAAAAAAAAAAAAAAAATATGCTCGTGAATCTTAGAGACACCAACTAAATAAATATGGGACTTCAAGCAAGAATTTCATTGAATTAAAAGATTCAATTCTATCTTTAAGTCCACCAGGTCTAGTAAAAAAATTATTTTGTTTGGATAGTGCCCTATGCTCTATATTATAATAAAATAATGTTGTTCTAAAAACGTACGTATTTATATTAGCTTGGAATTTTCAACCAGATGCCACGTAGAACCAAATGCCCCTAGGCATCAAAACTTACCCTTTTCATAAGTACTGCGAATCAATTGTATTGTTTTTCTTCCTCTGATTACAACGAGGAAAGTAACAAAGAAATCATTGTTATAATGTTGAAGAGTTTCATTGTGTAAGAAAAGGGTTTTCTTGCTTTAGCTAGAATCATCATGTATTTGAATTACCAGTGCACAAAAAGTTAGACCCTTTTTTAGCTTCTTTCAATCGAGGAAGTTTGAAGAACTTTTTTTTTTCCCCCACATTTTTACTAAGGTGGATAATCAAGTGCTAATTAGTAATTTTCTAGGTGATGAAATTAATTGTTTGTCAAAAGAAAATTGGTCCTTTAAAATTAACAAAAAGCCCTTTAGTCCTTGAGGGACAAAAAAATTTGTTGACCCTTTATTCCGAATTTTCGGTAAAATTATCAAGAAGATCTTTGGTTTGGTTGAAAGGTGGAGAAAGGAAAAAAAGAGGTTGGCCCTTTGTGTTCATGAAGTAGTGCTACTTTCTTGAACTAACAGATGGCAGAAGTGTAGAAAGATCGGTGCTGTATATGACTTTCAATTTCAATTTATAAGAGATGGGGAATGATAGTTTCCTTAGTTCAGAAGATTAAGAAATTTATGTGCCAAAAAAGAAAATGCAACTGTATGAAAAAGACAGCTATGAATGAGTTCATCAATTGTGTCAAAATTCCATGAAAGGAATATTTCCTTTTTCAAGAAAAAAAGAAAAATATATACAGCAGAAGGATATCTACTTTAATTCATCTCTTGCCAAGAAGAGGATGATATCATCTACATACATGTCAAATTTTAAGGCAAATTTATCTGTCTAAAAAGCTTGTTTTATTTCACTGAAAACTATATCTTATATAGTACTTTATAGCATTTAGATTCAAGTTTATTGAAGTTCTTGAACTCTATTTCTTAGCTTTACTACTCATGAAAATATAAGTTTTGTTGGTTTTATAACCACCAGAAGACTTACAAAGTTGCCCATTTTCTTTTTTTTCTTCTTCTAACTGTACATAAATCAAGGTAACTACTGGTTTTTTATTCATTGGTTTCATGAAGTACCACGGGAGAGGATTAGAGTCTCTCTATATGCATCATTTTCTTATACTCTTACATAATGAGAAGCCAAAGAGACAAGAGGAATCCAGTAATGGGGGACTATATAAATGCACTTCCATTGGTGAGAAGAAATGCAAATGCAGTACTTTTCATTTTAGTACAATAATCCCATTTACTTGATCAGCTACTTGCCTAACAAGGACAAATGAACTTATTATATATACTTGTTCTTCACTAACGCCAAGTGGAGTTTCATTTAATGGATCATGTTTATCTCAACTGATACGTAACATATGTGAAAATCCCAAAACGTAATGGCTGGATTCTCGAAAATCGTTGGGATTCAATACAGGAAAATTTGCTTTTTATTATATAGGTAAGATATGTAGTGCATTCCCAACTAAAGTTTATATTCTATGCTATCTTATATTTATAGCCAATCTTAAGCTGCCAATGGCAATAAACAATTTTCCGCATTCCCATTATTTAGTGGATATAGAGGCCTACTTTTATTCAACTACTATATCATGCTGCTTAGGCAATAAGTTCATATTTAAGTATTTATATTTCATTCCATTGACAAGAATCTCGTTTTTTTTTTTAATTCATACTTTCTTCGCCGGCAACCTTTTTTGGGGAGAGCAAAAGAAAAAGAAAAAAAAGAAAAAAAAGAAAAAAAAGCATAATAGCTTTTTAGGTCATAAGCTAAGAAGCCAAAACTAAATATATCCGATAGTTGAGTTGCTTGTTTTTAATACAAGCTTTAGTCCTTAAACATCTCGTTGGGACGATCTAGGAATGTACAAGGCAAAGTCCATGTGTTATTTCTTTTCTTTTTTTTTTTTTGGTGGGGGAAATTGGGAGTTTTTGATTAAGACCAGGACCAAACTGATTCAAATTTGAAGCCCAATTAAATTAGTAAATTACCCACTTTGGAGTTTGCCAAAATCTTGGAAAAGCAAGGTCCATTCATGTCTTCAGTGATGATAATTAACAATGTTTAGGCATTATGTTTTAGAAGTAGCTATTGTATATGCAGTCTCCTAGTTTTATTAGTACATTACGTTATTGATTTGACACTCATTATAAAGGCATTTCTTTGTGTTTTGAGTTGATTTAATTCTAAGCCATGAGCCAGATTAGCTTTGCTTTTGTTTTCCTTTGTATTCTTGTTTGCTTTTCCCTTTTGGTACACACATATATATATATATTAGGTATTTTTTTTTTTACCTATGTGTATGTATTTTTTTTTAGCCGTTGGATCATCATTTAATGGTAAACCATCCAACGGTTATAATGATGTACATGAAAAGACGTGCATCATTAATGCTACTTTTCTCTCTTATTCTTTTATATAAAAAAATGTGTAAAAAAAATTTTCATTGGCCAAATTGATACATATACATAGATAAAAAGAAAAAAATACCTACTGGATTGATGCTCATATATATATATATGCGTGCTGGCCATGTGTCAAAGCTACATTTAAACCTTTTGCAGTTTGAGTCACTCATGTCCACCTACTTCTAATTAACTTCAATTTCAATTTTATAGATAATGCTCTATCACATGTTTTAAGTTTTAATCATCGAGAAGCATAATTTCATTTTTGTTTTCTTAGTTAAAAACTTGCTATCGCCTGCCAATATCATGATTTTCAACCTTACAAATTTAAATTGTGATCTATATAAAAGGTAAGTTCTCTGTTATAACTTATAATTTTGTATGGTATTTTTTCTTTAGGGAATTAATAATTTTCTATTTCTAAAGAAAATAATGTATTTTATTAAGAAGAAGAAAAATTTTTAAGTACATAAGTGGACACGAAGTCAGCTAATTATATAATGAGCTTAAAGCAACAAGAGCCAAGTTATGAGCTATATATTATTTCGCTTTTGGGAATAATACTAAAACTAGCAGTACCGAGCTCACTCAAATAATGAGAAATGTCAGAACTAATAGGACATTCTATACGTTTTCGAAAAAAAAAGAAAAAAGAAAATAGGACATTCTATAGATAAACTTCAACATGATGAAATTTTCTCATACGACACATGAAAATATATGATACAATTTGATATGGTATGATATCTGATATGATGTGCTATGACATGAGGAAATTAAAAAAGCATCCACGAATTCAGGAGAAATATAGGATTTATTTCTTAATTTTTCATTGATGACAAACTATCTTTTTTTTTTGGTAAGAATGGCAACCTATCTTATTACAATTTAGATTACTTAAAAAAACTACTTTACCCTAGACTCTACTACAGAGGATTAGTAGGTTGTTTTACTTTTCAAAAAGAAAGGTCAAAGGCGACAATTCAAATATTGAATGAAAAAAAAAAAAAAGGGTCAGAGACGGACGACGCAAGGTATTTCCAAATTCAAAACCCTTTCAACTCTAATTTCCATTAAAAATCGATTTGAAATTTGTTTTCTCGGGAAAATTCTCAACTTTCTCGAGAAAATTTTTGGGGGGAGCCGTTAAAGGAAATTTGGAGAAAGTATAATGAGATTGCTGCAGGCATGGTTGGTGCTGGCTATACTTGTTCTGGTTTCGATTCCATCGAACGTTGCGTCTGGATCGTCTCGTCAGACCACCGATGAGGCTTACGTCACGCTTCTGTACGGAGATGAGTTCTTATTGGGCGTTCGAGTGCTTGGGAAATCGATTCGGGACACTAGATCCACCAAGGATATGGTGGTTCTGGTCTCTGATGGCGTTTCCGGTTACGCCGTGAAACTTCTTGAGGTGAATCTATTTTCCAGTGCTGAGCTTTGGAAATGAATTCCTGAAATTTGGTTTTTCTTTTTTTTTTGTTTTGTTTTTGGTTTTTATTTTCATAAATTGAAATAACTTGTGTACTTTGGAAAAAGATTAACTTGGAATCAAAAAATGAAGTTGGAGTTTATTGGGATCAACTTAGTTTGAGTTTCAATAATTTGGAAGTAAACCCCTTTTAGTTTTAAGTCATCTAAGTTTGATATATATATATATATTTTTTTGGAACCAATCTAAGTTTGATATTTTGGTTATAGCTGACATAATTTTTTGGTGGGCATTATTTTTTATTTATTGTTTTAATTTTTGGCAGGCTGATGGGTGGATAGTGAAGAAGATTAGTTTATTGGCAAATCCTAATCAAGTACGGCCCAAGAGGTTCTGGGGTGTATACACTAAGTTAAAAATATTTAACATGACTAACTACAAGAAAGGTAAGTTGAACAGAAGAAATTTTGAAACTTTAAGTTGTGTTGATGTTGATGAAGAAGGAATAATAGTTTCAGATTAAACATTTGTTATTTCTTTGAATTTGATTGCAGTTGTATATCTTGATGCCGACACTATTGTTGTAAAAAGTATAGAGGATCTGTTTAAATGTGGGAAATTCTGTGCTAACTTGAAGCATTCTGAGAGATTGAACTCTGGAGTAATGGTAGTGGAACCGTCTCAGAAAGTTTTCAATGACATGATGAGCAAAGTCAACACTTTAGAATCTTATACTGGAGGTAAAGTAATTCCTTATATTTATTGACATTGCTACTCTCAATTATTGATTCTGTGGTCATGCTGTTATGACATCCAAAATCAAGACCATTTGTTTCTGGTGTATATTTTACATTTAGATTACTCTGTGTTAGTTATATGGTAAGTCAATCTTTGATAGAAAACTTTATGCTCTACTTTGTCCTACTTTCAACAATCTCTTTGTCACTCCTTTCTTTAACTTTTCTGTGTGTGGTCTCTTCTTACAGGAGATCAAGGGTTCCTGAATACATATTACGCTGGCTTTGCCAATGCACACGTCTTTGAGCCAAATTTACCTCCAGAGGTCTTGAATTCTAGACCAGTTCCTGAAATGGAGCGGCTGTCCACTCTATATAATGCAGATGTTGGTCTTTATATGCTCGCTAACAAGGTACTCATGTACTGATATGAAGAAAGATCTTTTCTCTTTTCTCCTCATTTTATCGCAACTTATATGGCTTAATTTCTTTAATGCTTTATGTATGTATTATGCAGTGGATGGTAAAGGAAAGTGAACTTCATGTTATTCACTATACTCTTGGTCCCCTTAAACCTTGGGACTGGTGGACCTCTTGGCTTCTGAAACCTGTTGATGTCTGGCAGGTATTGCATTTAACTCGTACTAACTCACGTGTTGCAAATTCCTGGTCCTTGTCAACCTGTGCCCTTAATATTTTTGTTCATCCTTCTATTGTTGTTTCTTCCATATTCTTTCTTTCAAATTGGGGAAAAGTGTAGTTTAAGTTATGCTTGCATGCTTATGGTTCAACAATATGTGCTATGTCCATTTATTAGTGTTGGTTGGTGGTTTGGTATTAGATGGAAATGTTATTTGTTATGTGATTCCTACACGTTGTTTGATGTTCTGCTTTAACCCTTTTTTTTCCCCAAAATAAAAATCTCATACAAAAGGAGGATTTTTTCGCTGTTTTGCAGCCCACTTCTAGTTATTTTTTTTTCTGATTTTGCAGAATGTTAGGGAACAGCTTCCGGAATCCCTTGCTGGAACTGGAGGAGGCAGTAGTCCGAATGATAATTTTCTTGTCAAATTTCTTTTTTTGCTACCATTTTGCGCTTTTCTCTTCTGTTACTATCGGTCATTTCTTCAGGTAAGCACTTACAATATTATTAAAGCCTGAATCTTTAAGGGAATAGATAACAGTTAGATCTTCTCACTTGTTTTTTTTTTTTTTCTGGGTGCAGACAAGGGAATACTTAAGTTCATTATGTAGAAGTTCATTGTGCGACCATATATTTTTTTTTTTTTCTGGGTGCAGACAAGGGAATACTTAAGTTCATTATGTAGAAGTTCATTGTGCGACCATATAAGACACCTTTACTACAAGATTAGATCTGCTGGGACATTTGCTTATGCTGGTGTTTCTACGTCATCCACTAGTAATCCAACTTATCAGGTTAGGTTTCCTTTACAACCTTCTAAGGTGAACTTCTGATAATTTTAAGCTCTTTTACATAATGCATTTGTTCCCCAGTGATATTCCAACTTTGTGCGATTAGTTGGTGTTATTAATTTTTTACGTTTGTAAAGAGAGCTTGTTCCTTAATCAAATCTATGATGTTGTGCAGGCTAAGGTGCCTGTTTATTTAGGTGGAGTTTCTGTCGTAATATGTTTTATGGCTGCTCTGGTGGCCCTTGCACTTGCTCTTGCAATTGTGCCACGACAAGTGATGCCATGGACTGGTTTGCTTTTGATGTATGAATGGACATTCGCAATCTTCTTTCTATTATTTGGAGGTTATATTCATTTAATATACCGGTGGGGATTGGCAACAACAGTTCAAGCAGGATCCCTTTCCTCCCTTTCTGGTTCACTTGATGATGATTCTGGAAAAGGTTTGATGACTTGCTTTACATACCATTTTATGTTTCTGTTAAAAGAAAAGAGAAAACCGATTTAGGGTTACATAATCTTATAGACCAACTCTTTTTACAAGGAAAAAAAGGTTACTCATTCTAACATACTAATTGGAAATCTATTTGCTTGGTCATTGTTGAACTCGCCCAATCAGTTTCTGTTTGCTTCTTTGCGTATTTGCTTTCATTTAATACACAGTTATCTATGTGCTACAGGTCATCAGCGTTTTGCGTCGTCATGTGATTTTGCTACTTGGTATTATGGGCTGGGGATGTCATTTTTGGCTGTAGTTGCCCCGTCTTTGCCATGCTTTTTAGGAATTACTGCTCTATTTGCAAGGTAATCAGCTTTGACTAGATTTTAGTAGTTCCTTGTCTATTAGAGCGTATTTCGTCCCTGTTGACGAATGTCTGAACAAAATTTTTAAATTTTTTGATAAAGCTTTCTGTGATCTTCGAACAGGTTAGCGTTGATGGTTGCTGGAGGTTTAGTCTTGGCCTCTTTCATGACATATGCAGCTGAGCATCTTGCAATTAGAGCGTTTTTGAGAGGTCTTGAAGACCGGGATGCTGCACGAAGTAGGAGCACATGTTCCTTCTGTTGATCAATGCTAAACTAACCATGTTAACCTTAAAGAGTTTATATTCTTAAGTGTACTTCATTTTGCTGTTTGATTCATTTACTATTTTGTAAGATAGTGCAGGAATTTTGTCCCATTAGATTGCTTTCAACTCCAACAAGTTTTGTTGTTGTAATATTCATTCAGAAGGATTAACTTATAAGAGAAGAAAAAATCTTTCAGAAGATCTGCATTGATTATGATCTTAACTATTGTGAGACTTTAATCTCGTCACTGAAAGGTCCAAGCGTATAACCATTTTTTATTAGTACATTCTGACGTCATGGTTGATACTAGCATTAAGAGCTTCGTTTGTGTTAGCGTTCGTGTGTTATGTATTATTAGACCACGTGGTCTTTTTGCAAGAAAACTTAATTTCTTTTTACTAATATCAAATAAAATTTTTTATCTGTATTTTTTTATTATTATCAAATTTCACCTAATTCACATAAAATTTGCTATTTGTAAATTTTTTTGGGTCAAATTTTACTGAATTTACCTACATAGTCAAAAATTAGAATTAGATTTGTTGAATGCGAAAGTATTTAATTTAAGAATCAGATTTGTTGAACGCGAATATATTTAATTTAAGATATTAGATGACAAAAGTCACAAACAGAGAATTTGTGTATTTGAAGCTTTACTTCCTAAGAGGTTACAAACTATTTACGTGTCTAAATGATTGTCTTTTGGCTATTTTTGTGAATGTCAATGCCAATTTTATAGAGTAAAACTGTTAATAATTTTGAACTCTAATTTTGACCATATATGTAAATCAAGTGAGATTTAAATATGGTTGCCAATCCAGTAGGTATTTTTTTTTTACCTATGTGTAGGTATTTTTTTTTAAGCCGTTAGATCATCATCTAATGGTGATTCAACGGTTAAAATGAGGTGTATGAAAAGACGTGCATCATTAATACTTTTTCTCTCTCCTACTTTTTAATATAAAAAAATATGCAAAAAAAATTTTCATTGGCCAAAATGATACCTATGCATAAGTATAAAAAAAAAAAAAATACTTCCTTCAAAAAAAAAAAAAAACCTACTAGATTGGTGCCCTTTAAATATATAAATATATATAGAGAGAGTTTCATTTGATTCATTAAAGGCAAATATTATTTTTTCTACCGTACATTTAAATTTTCTTTTTGGAGGAATTATGGTATATCCTAAATTTAAAGGGATGAATAGGAATAAGAATAAGAGGATATTTTGTAATTTTCTCATCAAAATTTGCATAGTCAGGGGGAAAAAAAAAAGGAAAAACGCTTTTAGGCTCCATTTGGAATCCGAATTTTGTTGGAAAAGAAATTACAAGAAAAAAGTCATGAAAAAAAAAGGAAAATATTTTTTATAAAAATTTATAAAACTGTAATTTGACATTTTTGATTTTACTAATTAATGTATCAACATTCTATATACTAAAAAATAACAATAATAAAAAATAAAATCCATTGAAATTTTTTTTCTCTCCAAAAATCCAAGTTCCAAACTGGGTAGTCCGTCTATTTAGGAAAACACGTACCAGTTGTACTGTTGTAGTCTATTGCTGTTCCATTTTGTTTCAAATTTTGTTGTCGTTTGATTTGAAAAACGCCAAATAATTTCATCAGAGTTTTTTGTTGTTCTAGTATCGTTAATTGATTAGAATGATGGTTATTTATTTATTTATTTTTTTGCTATATTGTTGATGAAACGACATGATGCTGTCATCTAAATTATAAATCCCAACTTCTACTGGCGCAAATAAGTCGGCAAGTTTTATATAATTATTAGCACCAAAGAATGACTAATTCGCTTAAACGAATTTGTTCCAGGTATTCACATGTCTGCGCATGACATATTATAACCGTCTTCCACCGTATGCCCTTGGACAAAAATTAGCGACCCCAAACCAAATTACGCTTCTCCAAACGAGTGAATTCAAAAAAAAAAAAAAGAATAATAATAATAACCGACTTTTTCTTGTAGGAAATTACAATGTGATTAAATATTTTCCTTAGCACATGAGTCAAGCTTGTTTATCTAACAAAGCTTGGTTAAAATTCATAAATGACCGAAAGCACGTACCTAGGTCTGATTTTGATTTACACTTGGGATTTTTGATTTACACTTAAATCTCAAACTCTTCAATAGATGACTCAAGTCAAGGTAACAAAATGAATTTGGTAGCTTAAAACGTTTATTTTGTATCTTCTTCTTTGATTTCTATCTTCAATAATTCTAAATTCACTCTCTATTATATTTTTTCAGTATCATTCTTTAAATGTGGATTTCACTATCTAGTTCACATTTTAATAATATAAAAAATCATAATTAAATCTACGTGTCAAATAATGAAATTAAATATTATAAAAGAAACTGCACTTAGCACTACTCATTTGAAAATATTATTTTAGTCTTCTTTTCGTGAGGTCATAATTTTTTGCTCTTAATTCATGACTTTCGATCATATATATAGAATTCAGATTTAGTTAAAATCTCAGGATAGAAATCACCCCTAAAACATTTAGGTAACAAATAGACATATCAATTAAATCAAATATTTGTTTAAAATTGAATCAAATATTTGTTTAAAATTGAATCAAATAAACTACGAACCATTTGTTTTCGTAAGAATAAAGAAGAAATAAATAATTTTGATTAAATTTTTATATGAAATTGTTATTGGTGTGAATGAAAATTCTCGTGGTTGGGACTTTTCTATAGGGAGGTTCCAAGAGACCAAACACCCGATTCTCATTCAATATGGGACTACAAGACAACTTCAACACAAACAAATCTTTAACATAATTAAGAATTTATTAACAACAACATTTATTTAAATAGAAGAAGAGATTTGTCCAACTAGATAAGAGGCAAACTTAATTACACACATAGTCTAGAGGATAAAAAGTAAGGAGAATAAGTTGAATACATCCAAAAAATAGTTAACGAAACTCTAAATAAAGAAGTAGCCAATATTATAGAAGTTTGAATCATCTTTAATGCATTTGATTCCAAAATATTAGAGATCTATATCCCTAAAAGCTTAGGCCTTCGTATTCACAGGAGAATGCCGTGACTTTTTGAGCAGTCTTTCCATGACTTGATCACCTCTGGCATTACTCTCATCAAATACCGAATGTCGCATCCACATTTAATTAAAAATTGCTTTGGAAACCAATAAGTTTTCCCTTTTTTTTTTTTTTTTTTTTTTTTTTTTACGGCAATCAAAATATTGAACTAATGAAGGCCTATATATATGACAATTAAAACCGTTGCTTATCGTTTTTACCATTAATTCGACTGCATTCTAGGGTCGGCACACATGTGCAATATCGTTTGGAGAACTAGGGATTCTCAAATGCATCAAACAAATAAGAAGAAAAAAAAAATGCTCTCATAATGGAGACAATAGCTAATAATTTTAAGAATAATTGAAAGATAATAACTCTCACAAACCACATTAAGGAGATGAACACAATTTTTCGGCATTCACAAGAATTCATGAGCTCTGTCCAAGGGAAATATATCTCTCTTCGTATTTTCTATCTTTTCTCTTTCTCAATACTTTTTATAATATTATTTTCAATCTACTTGTTTGCAAAAACCATTTTGCACTTATATAACAACCATGATTTAATTTTTATTTTTTAAAAATATGTAGTGAAATAAATTTTGTCAACCATGTTCATTGGGGCTAGTTCAATTGACGGAGTGGAGTGAGATTTAGATATTAGATCGTGAGTTCAACTCCTAAGATACATGAGTTATTTTCCTTTCTTTGTAAAAGTAGAGATCATTATTAAAACACCACTTAAAAAAAAAAAAGTTTGTCAAGTATTTTTTTTAGCTTTATCAATCTTGACCCTTTTTTAATACCTATGGTGAAAAAGGGATAACCTATCAGGCATTTACAAAACTAAGACTTTTATTGTTATGTCATTTAATCAAAATTTCGGGATTCCAAAAATACCTCTAACTTAGCCCCACTTAAAAGAAAAGTTTATCAAGCATATTTTTTTTTTTTTGGCATTATCAATCTTGACCATTTATTAATACATATGGTGAAAAAATGAACAACATATAAACTATTTATCAAACTGGGACTTTTATTGTTATGTCATTTAATGAAAATTTTATAATTTCAAAATTATCCCTGACTCGAGCTCAGTCGAAAATTTTCGATCAAATCGAAAATGTCAAAAACGGAGGTCATTAGTTTATAAGCGTCACTTAAAAAAAAAAATGGTCAAGCAAGCAGTTTTTCTTTTTTTTTTTTTTTAAATAATTGAACATTGAAAACCAGAATAAAACTTTCACTTTTACATTTATTTAAGCAAGAAAAAAAAGAGGAAATAAAGCCAATCAAGCACTTAGGGTTTTTTTTTTTTTTTTTTTTTGCGCTTTCAATGCAATATATGATCTTATGAGCGTAAGAAATAGTCAAGTGGCCTTCATCTATTTGTTTTCTTTTATTTGCCAATAGAGATTGCCCAGGAGTTTTCCATCGGAATTAGAAATAGTATTTTGTGAAAAGTGACGAAGCGATTTATTTGAAAATTCCTTTTCGATCTCTGAGTGTTATTTCTTCTCCTAAATGCCAAACGAGTAATTCTGTCTTTAAAATGCAGCAATGTTGCATTTTTCAAAGTTCTTAATAAACATCTCTGTTCTTCACAGTTTACTAATCCACCGTGATCACATGATGAGCTTATACTGATCAACCAAAAGTAACATGAGAAGAAAATATAATTTAAGTGATGTGTTTTGCTTGTTCATTGTTATGCAAACGAAATTATGTCTCTTTTGGTCAATGTCGGGTTTGGAAGATAGTTAGACATTGGCCCAAGACCATTCATCAAAATTGGATGGTGGAGATTAGTCAAGTGATGGGAGGAAAATTAGTCTAGTGGCTAAATGATGGCCAAGAGTGGAGCAATTGTGATCAGGTAAATAAATGACCGCAAATTGGCCAATTTCTAGCTACAAATTTATACGGCTTATAGTTCATCCTTGAAGCCTATATAAGATTAGCTTGGATGAAGGTTTTAAGCATCCTGTTCAAAACACCCTCCTCCTTTCTCTAATAAAGAAATTAAGCTTTGGAATTCTTTCTTAGTTTCTTACTTTGTTTTCTCCTAATATACTTAGAGAGAAGTGAGAGTTGTTTTTCCTATACAAGAGAGAGTTTGAGTTGTTCTTTTCTTGATCCTAGAGAGAAGTGTTTTGTAATTTCTTTTTTCATAGCGAAATTCCTCACAGCCTTGTCCGTAGACGTATCCTAAATTGGGTGACCACGTTAAATTCTTGTGTGTCATATCTTTTCACTTTTTCTAAAAAATTTTCAACTCATATTTTAGCTACATATTATCGCTTCTGCAAAAGGTGATATCCTAATAGTGGTACCAGAGCTCCTAAGGTTAAAGTACTATTCACGTATTTATACTATTCATTTATATAATATTATTCATATATACGACAATGTTTATATATACATTACTATTTACGTATACGGTATTATTCACATATACTACATAGACTGCATAGTGAAATAGTGGTAGTTGAACAAATTGTGGTGAACAAAATGGGGGTGAAAATTCGATATTGAGAAGTTCAATGGGAGTAATTTCTCTTCGTGAAAAATGAATATAAAGGCGATTTTGAGAAAATATAATTACTTAGCAGCAATCGAGGAAGGGTCTGCTCAGATCATTGGTGATAAAAAATAGGACGAGATTAGCAGCAATGTTGTCACTAACTTAAATCTGGCGCTAGCATGTGGAGTTCTGTCCAGCACTGAAGAGAAGATTTCAGCCAAGGAGATATGGAATACGCTGACGAAGTTGTAACATGCCAAGTCACTTCACAACAAAATCTTCTTGAAGAGAAAGCTTTACACCTTTCAGATGGTGGAATCAACTACGGTGACTGACCACATTAATACCTTTAACATTCTATTTTCACAGCTCACAGCAATAGAGCATACTATAGAGGATAATGAACGTGTAGAAATCTTATTTCAGAGTCTACCTGATTCATATGATCAGCTCATTATAAATGTGATTAGCAATGTTACAACTCTAGTTTTTAACGATCTTACAGCTGTTGTTCTTGAAAAAGAAAATCAGCATAAGCCGAAGTACTATTGATGACAAGAGGGAGATCAAAGTATTATTGATGACAAGAGGGAGATTAACAGAACGTGGCCTCAGTGAGAGTAAAATTATAGTAGATCAAAGTCAAAAAGTAAGAAGAATGTCAAATATTATTACTGTGGCAAGAAATAACACATTAAAAGGGAGTGTTGGCAACTTAATAAGAATGTAGACTCCAAAAGAAAGAATCATGAGTCATCAAATGCTCAGGGATGTGTAGCAAGTATATTAGACGATGGTGAAGTTCTACACAGCGATATAACTATGATTGCTGAAGATAGAAAATAATTTTCTGAAGTCTGGCTCTTAGATTCAAGAGCATCGTGGCACATGACATCTCGCAGAAAATATTTTCACCAATATGAACCAATCTCAGAAGTATCTATATTTATGGGTGATGATTATGCCTTAGAGATCACTGACATTGGAACCATCAAGCTGAAAATGTATGATGGTACTTTTCGTACTATCCAAGAAGTATGATATGTGAAGGGCTTGAAAAAGAATCTATTGTCCTTGGGCAATTAGATAGTATTGAGTACAAGACCCAAGTATAAGATGAGATCATGAATATTGTAAAGGGCGCACTTACAGTGATGAAGGCAGAAAAGGTCGTTGTAAATTTATAAATACTTAAAGGAGAGACACTGATGGAAGCAGAGGCATCAGTTGTAATGCAAAAGTAGCTGCTCAACAACACGTGCAAGAGGAGGAGCATTTTCGTGGGCTTGGAGAGACTCAAGGGCAGCATTCACGTGATCCATTAAGCTTGCCAAGTGGGCCAATTACAAGACTTAGAGCCAAGAGATTCAAAGAGGCAATAAATGGGCTAGTTCAACACATTGGTGAGATGGCTAACACATGGAGGCCCGATATAAGCCCAAATCAGATCCAAGGGAGCCTAATCACTATGGTTAGGGTTCTAGAAGAGTCCAATTGAAGAGAAGCATTTCAATTCACGTTTTTATAAGTGTTTTGTACTTTTAGGAGTCTTCTTTAATTCAGATTTAATTATTTTCAGAATTTAAGTATTTTTAGGATTGCCCACTTGTCAAAATAGCAGTAGTTTGCCTTAAACTAGGATTGAATTCGACTCCTATATAAAGGAGAGGTCTTTGTACGTTTTTGACAGCTTAGTGATCAATAATATTGCGAGTTATTCGTGTTTTCCTCATTCTTGAGAAGATTCTTGAACTTATCAAGCTAACTCTTGTGGCGTTCAAACAACCAGACTTATCCCATTGATTCTTGAGTGGTTCTTGAGGGTTCCTGGTGTGGCGTCTATTATCTTTCGTAGTTCTTGGTTCTTATCTTGCGGGGTAATGGGTCAAGGCTCAACAATCTTGTGTCTTGTTGATCTTGGGGTTCGAATTCCATAATTGGTGCTGGGTTTCGTCACAATTATTGGCGGGGTTCATATCATTTGGTATCAGAACTTAGGTTTCAAGGAAAGTTTGAATTATCCTTTACTTTCTTTACTGTTCCTTTGATTCTTTAATTAGGGTTACGAAAAAAAAAATAGTGTTCTTGCCGAATTTCTTGTTTCAGGTATACTTGTCATATTTAGTTTCTTAATCTGATCAACCAGGGTTCTTGGATGAAATCTTGAGATTTTAGGATACTAGGTTTCTCAATCTGATCAAACTCCTTATTATTGGCTGAAATTATGCTATACGAAATCTAGATTTATTGCTTTCCTAAATCTGAGCCAACTAGCGTTTCTTTGCTTTTGCTTGGGGTCCAAGTGGGTAGGGTTACTTGGGAGGCCGAATCACTTCTTGATTAAGTCATATTCGAATTTTGTATTTTAGTATCCTAGTTTGATTCAAAGTCTTCGAATCTGTTT
>JXTC01000003.1:636832-694602 GCA_002914845.1 Trema orientale
TTTTAGGAGTTTTCTTTAATTCAGATTTAATTATTTTCAGAATTTAAGTGTTTTTAGGATTGCCACTTGTCAAAATAGCAGTAGTTTGCCTTAAACTAGGATTGAATTCGACTCTTATATAAAGGAGAGGTCTTTGTACATTTTTGACAGCTTAGTGATCAATAATATTGCGAGTTATTCGTGTTTTCCTCACTCTTGAGAAGATTCTTGAACTTATCAAGTTAACTCTTGTGGCTTTCAAACAACCAGACTTATCCCATTAATTCTTGAGTGGTTCTTGAGGGTTCTTGGTGTGGCGTCTATTATCTTTCGTAGTTCTTGGTTCTTATCTTGCGGGGTAACGGGTCAAGGCTCAACAATCTTGCGTCTTGTTGATCTTGGGGTTCGAATTCCATAATTGGTGCTGGGTTTCTTCACAATTATTGGCGGGGTTCATATCAAGTTGCTTCAATAATCTCTGGAGAAGAATCAGCGATGATGTGGCATTGTAAGCTTGATCATATATCCGAACGAGGCTTGAAGATTCTCTCTGAATAGAAGCCGCTTCCTAGTCTCACAAAGGTATCTTTACCATGTTGTGAACATTGTGTCATAAGCAAGCAACATAGATTAAAATTAAGCGCATCCAAATCTAGAAGTAAAAGGATTCTAGACTTAGTTCACTCTAATGTTTGGCAAGTACCAGTGAGGTCCCTAAGCGGAGCTAGATACTTTGTATCTTTTATTCATGATTACTCTAGGAGATATTGAGTGTATCCTATCAAGAGGAAGACAAATGTGTTTTCAGTCTTCAAGATATTTAAAGTGCAGGTACAACTTGAATCTGAAAGGAAAATTAAGTGTTTGAGGACGGACAATGAAGGAGAACATACAAGCGATGAATTTGATAACTTATATCAATAAGAAGGTATAAAGAGACAGTTTACAACAGTGTACACTCCTTAACAAAATGGAGTGATAGAGCAGATGAACAGAACCTTGTTAGAAATAATAAGAGCAATGTTGAGAGCTGTGGTTCTACCCAAGTCATTCTGGATAGAAGTATTCAAAATTGTTTATTATGTTATTAATCGATTTCCATCAACTTCGACAGATATGAATACACCGATAGAGATGTGGAATGATAAGCCAGCTGATTATTCTTACTTACATACATTTGCATGTCTTGTGTACGTGATGTAAAACTTACAGAAAGTCACAAAACTAGATCCAAGGTCTAGAAAATGTGTGTTCTTAAGATATACTAATAGAGTCAAAGGTATCACCTATAGGCCTATAATGTTGTCATCAACAGGGACATGATATTTGCAGAAGATAAATTGTAAGAAAAGAAAGACAATAGCAATTCAGAGATAACTACGGTTCAGGTAGAAAAGAATGTTGAAGATTCAGATTCTGAAGCAGCACCAAAATACGAAGAAGAAGAACCAATCAAGGAAGAAGCTTCTGAAATCTATTGGTCAACTCGTAAGAGAAAACCACCAGTTTGATACTCAGATTATGTTACTGAGAGCAACATTGCATACTGTCTTCTAACAGAGGATGGAGAGCCATCAACTTTCCAAAAGGATACCAATAGCCAAGATGCTTCTCTGTGGATGACAGCAATGCAAGAAAAGATTGAAGCCTTACTTACACAAAAATAAGACATAGGATCTTATTCTACTATCACAAAGAAAGAAGGCCATTGGTAACAAATGGGTCTATAAAGATCAAACGTGATGACAATGACCAAGTTGAGTGATATTGTGCGAGATTGGTTTAGCGAGATATTTTCGCTTGTTGTTTGACTCACGACAGTCAAGTGGTCCTAGAGTAACTAGATGTAAAAACTACTTTTCTTCATGGAGAACTTCAAGAAGAGATCTATATACTCCAACTAGAAGATTTTACTGAAATAGACAAAGAGAACTTAGTTTGTAGGTTGAAAAAATCTTTGTACGGTCTCAAACAAGTACTAAGATATTGGTATTAGAGATTTGATTCCTTCATCATAAGCCCAGGTATAACAGATTCAGTGACCACTGCACATACTTTAGAAGGTTTGACGAAAATAATAATTTCATTATTTTTTTTTTGTACGTGGATGACATGTTGGTAACAGGCCCAAACAAAGATCGAGTCTCAGAATTAAAGGTGCAGTTGGCTAGGGAATTTAATATGAAGGACTTGGGACCAACAAATAGGATTCTAGAGATGCAAATTCACCGAGATAGAGGTAACATGAAGATTTGGCTTTCCTAGAATTTGAAGAAAATAACGTGCAAGATTGTAAGTCAATTTCTATCCCACTTTCTGTTAACTTCAAGTTATCCTCCAAGATGTACCCTAGCAATGAAGTAGAAAGGATGAAGATATCTCGAGTATTGTATGTATAAGCAGTGGGAAAACCTAATGTTCCCTATGATATGCACAAGATCAGACATTGCACAAACAGTGAGAGCAATTAGTCACTACTTAATGAATCCTGGTAAAGAACATTAGAATACTGTGAAGTAGATTCTGAGATATATCAGAGGAACTTTAGATAATGCATTATATTACGGAGAGTCAGATTTCACTGTCAGAGGCTATGTGGATTTTGATTTTGCAAGTGACCTTGATAAAAGAAAATCCATTACAGCCTATGTGTTTACACTTGCAGAAGGAGCTGTAAGCTGGGTTTCAAAACTGCAATCTATTGCGGCTCTATCAATGACAGAAGCAGAATATATAGTGGCTACACAAGCATGTAAGGAAGCATTTTAAATGCAAAGTTTATTGGAGGAGCTCGGGCACAAACAAGAGAAGATTCCTTTGCTTTGTGTTAGTTAAAGTGCCTTACATATTGCAAGGAATCCAATCTTTTATTCAAGAACAAAGCACATAGGGGTCCAACATCACTTCGTTTGAGAAATAGTGGATGATGGAAGTGTAAATATATTGAAGATACATACCACAGATAACCTAGCGGATGTAATGACCAAGCTTATCAATACTGACAAGTTTAGTATTGATAGAAAAAGAGAAATATAGTGCAAATCCTTATTTGGCCTAAAAGAATTGTGAAGTAGCATGAAGGCTAGAAAAAGAGAAATTACATTCCTCAAGTGTGGAGACATAATTGAAATTAGTCTCCAACTGGGAGAATGTCAGGTTTGGAAGATAGTTGGTCTTTGGCTCAAGACAATTCATTACGCTCAAGACCATTCATCAAAATTGAATGGTGGAGACTAGTCAAGTGATGGGAGGAAAATTAGCCAAGTGGCTAAACGATGGCCAAGTAAATGAACGGCTAAGAGTGCAGAAATTGTGACCAAGTAAATGAATGGCCACAAATTGGCCAATTTCTAGCCACAAATTTATATGGCTATGGTTCATCCTTGAATCGAAGCCTATATAAGGAAGGCTTAGATGAAGGTCTTAAGCATCCCATTCAAAGTATCTTCATCCTTTCTTTAATAAAGAATTCAAGCCTTGAAATTCTTCTTAGTTTCCCACTTAGTTTTCTCTTAATTTATTTAGAGAGAAGTGAGAGTTGTTTCTCCTATACAAGAGAGAGTTTGAGTTATTTTTTTCTTGATCTTAGAGAGAAGTGTTTTGTAATTTCTTTTTTATAGTGAAATTCATTATAGTCTTATTCGTGGGCGTAGCCTAAATGGGGTGAATCACGTTATATTCTTATGCGCCTTATATTTTTATTTTTTTCAAAGTTTTCTCAACTTGTATTTTAGCTGCGTATTGTAACTTTCGCAAAAGCTGACATCCTAACAGTCACTCATGTAATTCCAAAAGCAGCCAATTAAATTGGAACCCATTTAATCTATAATCAGACAACTTATATATCTTTGAAGAAAAAAAAAATCAACTATCACAATTTATTTATTTTTTCTCTCTGCAAAAATTTCAAATTTGTTTATATGATTTGGTTAGAGTTAGGAGTTAATTTGACTATTTAATTGATTATTTTGTTGACTAAGAGAATTAGTATCAGTTCACAATATAATTTTGTTCAAATCTGACCCAGCGGATAACTTTGAATAGATTCGGCAATTTGAAGAGATGCATTTTGCACTCCTGAAATGCAAAAGATTATAACTGGTATTTAGTAAGCATACGAAGGGTATTTTGGTATTTTAGGAGCAATTAAAGTCATCCATCTCAAAAAAAAAAAAAAAAAAAGAGAAAAGAAAAGTTGCAAATAAACAGGTGTTCGACAACTCCCACATGGTAATGCACCACCTTAGCACCCTCTCTTCAATGGTTGTCATGCCAAGTGTCGACTATTTGCATATATTCTGGGACAGCGAAGCTTGTACGGCATCAACAATAAAGAAAAGATCACCTCCTTTAGTAATATTTTATGATGCGAGTGCCACTTAAATAAAAACAATTTATAACAAATATCTTTTACAACTCAAAATTTGCTGATTTAAATATCCATCAAGTTATAGTTGTACGGACACATTAAACAAAGTGATTGATAATCACCAGTTGAGCAATTCAAAAGGGATATATCAATCTTGGTTTCTCTTTATTATTATGCTTCAATTACTGCATTTGGAAGTAGTACTACACATTGGTACTTGTATTAAAAAGTTTCAAAGAAAGAGATGTGATCAATTGGACGTAAAGGGTTTCTCTTCTCTATATCTTATTCGCTTCTAAAGATTCTGGATATTCTTCTATTGAATTGAACTGTCACCAATGCCAATATATATACACATGTTATTAATCGCAACCAATATTTTTTTTTACATGCTTAATCAATTATGTGAGCTTTTGCCACTTAGCCCTTTGATGAGTCACAAACCAATAGAAAATTTTCAATTGATCGACTTGTGTGTTTCTTTTCTTTTGCTTTTTAGTTGGACGTCATTTCGCACTAAATAAAATTTTGTCACACATGGAGACAACAAAGGCGACTAACTCGAATTCATAATAATGAAAAGGAAAAAGGAAAAAAAAAAAAAAAAGATGAACTATGATGGAGTATAGACTTTAGTGAATCATCATCCTTATCCTAAAGTACTTCTATTCGATAAGTACTAGCTAGTAATCTAACACAAAAGATTATTACAGGTAGGCTCTACCACGTACATACACATTATTGTGAGCACCTGTATTTTTGGCTTTTTATAACAAAATAAAGTTGGAACAAAAGATTCCTTCTTCACAAGAAACTTCATATATAATGGTTAACTACCAATTTTATTTCAAGTATGGATACATACACACTTATATACATGTATATGTATAAATAAACATGTGACTTTAAAGAGCAGAGATAAAATAGGTGGATAGAAAAGCAAACTGACAAATGAACTATATTACAAGCTAGTAATTCGTGAGTAAAATGCTTCTCTAAAAGAATATTACAAGCTAGTAGTTCGTGTGTAAAATACTTCTCTGAAAAAAACTTGAGGTGCGTCGATTAATTGGAACCTCTAAACCCCTTTTATGAAAAAAAATGAAAAACACAAATGAACTATATTATGTTGGCTAATAATAACTTTCTAGCTCCTTGAAAAGTCGTTTGGTTGTCCGGAAAATCTGATGAATTAATTCGTTTATTTTTCAACAAATTAACGGGTTGAAACTCTCGAAGAAGCTCTACATTTTCATTATGTGTGTATATATATATATATGCAGTTTAAGCAGATTGGCTCTGCAATTCTACACCATTATAAAATAATACATTATCTGCAATGTCTTTTTCCTCCAAAGTACTTGGAAGTCCTGTCAAACAGATCTCAACCTCCATTTTTTCATATATGAAAATACAACATATATATGTATATTCACCTTCTGGTGTCCGTACAGTTGCTGGAGAACAAGTATAAATCTATTATAAGGAATCAGCGCCCCAGGAAAAGCAAAATGTTTTAAATAAGGAAATTAGGTATTGATTTTTAAATTAGAGGACTAGTTTGCATCGTATAGCTGTCACTCATTCATGTGGACCTCTATTATTTCAAATCATTTACTAATATAATGTTAGAAACCAAAACCCTTTTCTTCCCCGAGTATAAGACCCATCGTTGTGATTGTCATGAACTTGAGTCACTAATATAAATACAAAGAATATAACATATATATATATACACACATTGTGATACCATGCAAGTTGGGAGGACAGCAATTTTATTAGTATATCTAGAGTGGAAGATATGTTATATAAATATTGATAATTCTAATTTATTTTATAACCCTGTAATTAGTTGCTTTTTCAAAAGAAAAATAAAAAATTGAAGGTACTGGTGCAAGCTGCTTATTTTTTATTTTAATTAATTTCTGAACCAATGGAAGGTTTGATTCCTTGCTTAGTCAATTTCCCATCTGACAACCAAGAACCTATGTAACTTGCTTATGTTAATATGACAAAGAAGATTAATTTGACCTATTATATATAAGATGCTTGTTTCGACTAAAATAATGCAATTAAGATGATTTAATGATGAACAAAATCATAATTAAGTGATGAACAAGAAAATTAATAACAAGAAGAATGACTTGTTTCTTTTCTGATCAAGATCAATTCTCTAATAGAGTCTCAGAGCACGCAATAACAATTCATACACAAAAGAAAAATAAGAGAGAGTGAAAATTAATCTCTTATTTGGACGCTCAAAAAGACATGAAAAGTAAATGAGCTAGAGAGAAATTCAGAACCTCATGAACATACAGAAAGAAAACACCCCCAGAAACTTATTCCAGCTTCCTCCATTTCCTTGTGATCCAAACCGATCATCGATATGGCGAATCATATAGAAAAGGAGATCATCTCACATCATTGTAATTAATCAAAAGCCAAGCAGTAGACTTGCCTAGAGGATTTCATATTCCTCAAAGCTCACCTTATAATATAGTATTAACTTTTATTAATATTGTGACAAATTATAGGCCATGGCTGAAAGCTGAGTAGTAGTACTACTCCTACATATCTTTCTAGCCATCCTTCAAGGAAGAAAGACTCATAACATATTAATGTCCTTCTTAACTCCGAGAGCGACATGGCGCCGATCAATTCCTTGGTCCCCAATTCAACAAAGAATTTTATTTCAATATGGAAGATAAGCAATAGAGGAGAGGGAGAGAGAGAAGGAAGAAGAAGAAGAAGAAGAGGTAGAAAGTCTTTGGGGTTGTTGGATATATTTATAATGGGGCAAAGATTTGTGGGTTATTTTTCATTTTTTTATTTTTTTGAGGGGCATACAAGAGACGGATGAAACAAAGATGTTAGGCAAAAAATAATTAGCCACGTACAAACATGTCCATTGTTCCGGGCCCTACTTTATACATAAGTTCATATATATAATATTTGTTTATAAATATAAATATTAATTTGTATAATTAGTAAAGGGGAATATACATGATAGGCAGGGAAGCTCAGATAGAGTTAAAGGAATCTGAGGTGAACCACTCATGATTCATCCATGGATCATACAATTTTATTCGCAAAGACAAACCTTTAATTGGAGCTTATGATCTCACTATTGGCTGAAAATGGCATGGTGGAACCGGTTTGATTCTACGTACCAGTCACCAGGCTAAGCACACATATAATATATACTAATATGCAACATGTTTTTGTTTACCTACTATGGGTGAATCACCCAGTAATTTTATATGTTAAGATCTTAATTTTCGGAAAAAATTTACGGTCTTATTATTGTTACTGATTATGGATAGATGGATATATATATATATAGATATATTAATATGTGCTTGTGGTGTGATAGAAACGAAAGATTAATCTAGAAGAAGAATCGAGTATGATTCAAAATGGCAAAACGACAATGAGAAAACTTTGTTTATAGATATGCATATAGCAAGGTACATTAATTGTATCATTCTCCGGTTATATTAACAAGTGGAACAAGAGAGATAAGTTAGGTGGAAAGATGGGGGGGAGAGGAAAAAAAAAGTGGATTAGAGATTAAAACGTCAGTTTAGAAGATGTTGTGGTTGATCACTTTAAGTGCGAAAATCATAATAAAAATCCGACATAATCGAAACCAATAAAATTGGGCTAATTATGTCGAGTAGGTCGTCACACTAAAAAAAAAAAAAAAGAGAGAAATGTTAGCTGCACTTTCTTTCTCACTCTTTTTTGCATTCTCTCAATCTTACTGCTTGATACGTAGATTCTACTATAATTTATTGTATTATTAATATAGAATCCATGTATAAGACTGGAGAGAAAACTCTAAGAATAAAGAGTGTAAAAGAGAGTGAAAAAGATACTGTATTTAACATTCCTCAAAAAAGAAAAAGTAAAGAGATCGGATTATAGCTATACTCCGAAAGTATTTTATGTTATAAAATCCATAAGGATTAATAATGAAAAATACAGCAAAATTCTATGATATATACTTATCTCCCAATAAATGTAATTATATATTGTTCGTCTTATATCCTAGCTGAGAAATAATCCATGGGAAAAACTATCAAATATAATATTGTTACTACTTTGTATTCCAGCGAAAATGAAAATTTGTTATATTATTATTCAAAATTTGGGAAACTTTTGCCCATTGAAGCAAACAACCATTGATGAGACTTTTCATATAAAGCCAAAGTTTGATGGATCACCTCTTCTTTTTGGCAATGGAAAGAGGGGAAATTAAAAAAAAAAAGAAAAGAAAAAGACAGAAAATTAAATATTTTAAATTCTTATATAAAGAGAAGAAGTTAAATACACTGATAAATAATATTGACCATAAAGGTTCACTAAATAGTTAGTGGGGAAGGTCCAATGAAGTTATATGGTCCAATAAAGTCTAGCTAAAAAGTCAAGAGTAGTCTGATTTGGATGGTTCAGATTGATTGGATCCTTGGAGATTAAGTGGATTCATGCATTTCCATGTTTAATTAGGTAGGATTCCAAGTTAGTAATGTCCTCAAACTTATCCAATGTTTTATTATTTCCAAAGATTAACCAACAACAGTACATGCATCTGGAAGCTAATGCCTTCAGGTGAGATTACGATATCAGAACTTTTTTTTTTTTTTTTTTCAAAAGAAAGAAGCTTAATTGGCTTCAAGTTTCAATTTCATAAATTTGATCAGTCACGGTATTGATGCTCACAAGGAAACAATCTATCCAAGTAACTTGGTTTAGATTACCTAAAGAGAAAATTATGAAAGTCCTCCCTCAAAAAAAAAAAAAAAAAAAAAGAATGTTCCAATTGGTTTCTTATCAAATATGTATAAATTCTTTTAAGTTTTTGTTTGCATTTTGATGTAAAATTTCATTTTAATAAAAGAAAAGAAAAAGTTATGTTTAGTTCAGCTAGCGATATCTGGGTTTAGCCTAATAGCCATTAGCCTCTAGCCCTGTATTTTTTTTTTTTTAAAGAAGGAAAAATAGCCTCTAGTGTTATAAATTAATGGATTCTGCATAACTTTACTTTACTAATTTAAAAATTCAAAAAATATATATCCACAACCAATGTTTGAAGACGTTGCCATTTATAAAGAAAAAAATATTGAAACTAAATTACTTTTTCTTTTTGTTTTGCACATCAAAAAAGTAAAATTAGTTCTTTAATGTTTAAGCGCCACGCGCATGCATTAATAATAAGTTTATTTTTAGTTGGGCGTTTGTAGGGTATGGCATACTAAAATGAGTGTATCAATGCACCTCAGAACAATAGTCGTACGATCAGGAAAGAATGGTCCCGATTTCTTGGTTTGCTTTTGTCTTTAGTAGCGCCGCGAAAGAGAGGATCACACGGTTGATTACCCAGACAAAAACGGCGTCTAGATAACGGCGTTAAGGTAAAGTGCAGATGGGTTTCCTTTATCGGTCCTCCGGGGAGTTACTAGGAGAAAGGTCATCGCTTATAGGTAATGGAAAATAGCGTAAGATTCTAGCGAAGTAACTGAGGAGAAGAAGAATAAACTAACTAAAAAAACAAAAAAAACGTCGTTTAGACTTTAATTAGTTGTTCGTTGTGGTTGTTGATGATGAGTTTTGAGTTTCTGACCTTAACAGAAAGAACAAGACTCTCCGTTTCAGTTTCAAGTGGAAAAATATAAAATGCTTATATATATTGTTCCCCTCTTCCTCTCACCTCTCCCATAGTCGGTTATGATTTCAATCCGACCCATGAATTTCTTGTCGGTTTGACGATGCCTTTTCATGTAGGAGTTTGTCAAGAACACAATCCTCATTTTATTTTATTACTTCTCAAATATGATTAATTCAATTGAAGGTCCACAAGCAAATGGTTGTGAACAAATCAAAGGAAAAGAAAAATATTCATATCTGCAAACTGAGGTTGTGGGTGTGGTAATTTAAGAACCTGTGTGAACTTCTCAAATGAGAGAGGGCTATGGTTTTTCAAAGATTAACTCGGAAATCAATTTTATTCGGAAAAAAAAATATACTTTAGAAATCAATTGGAATTAGAATGAAGGCAGCGGAGCGGTTTAACTAAACAACTTTACCTACACAATTTATGTGGCCACCCAAACTTCCTCAATCAAGAAGACATGCCGTCCTCACGTATAACTATCGAGTTTCACTCAAGAAGACACGTCGTCCTCACTTATGACAACTATTGAATTCTCTTCCATTCAGAACCTCTTATAGTACGATCATGGACCTAAATCGATAGAAAACACTGAAGCACTCGACTAACGGGAAGATAAACTAACGACAACTATCGTTCGTCACAAAGATATAATAGATTCACGACGGTGAATCTTATTTAGCACATCCAACCACATTTGTTATGTGGGCCACTGAGCCTCCTAAGCCAATCAAAACACGAAAAATATGGTGTATTGATACACCCAAATTAGTATACCGTATATTAGAAGTCTCCTTATTTTTAATCTTTGCATTAATATGACTATTGAAGGTACATATTACCAATAAAAAGGGCTTCTATTTTTTTTTTTTCGGAAGGAAAAAGTGCTTCTATTTAATGCTTAATTAAATCGCTTCTGGAATTTAAACCATTCAAATTTCGACATGTAAATCCAATCATAATGAGTTTTTTAATAAGCACATCAAAATCAAAAACCAAGCCTAATGTTAAGAGTGACTGAATTCATCGCACAATAACACTAATTAAACCCTTGGACAATTAATATATTTTCTCGTACAATTTAGTAGACCAAGGCCCCCACCATATCAAAAAGTTCTCCACCAAACAAGATTTTCTTGACACCTAACTAATTATCAAATAAAAATATTTTCAAAAATTTTGTTGGAATCCAAACCCACAAGATCATGTACTCCAAACTTTTGCAAAATTAAGCATGAAAAATTATTAGTGGTTGAAAAGTTGAGAAAATATGGCTGATCAAAAAGAAAATTCGAGGAAAAGTAATACATTGGGTTTGTCTCTAAATTGTTATATTTGTTCTCTTCGTTTAGATAAAACATAAGTGACAAAAGAATGTGGGGGCATGATGGGAGGATTTCTATATCCAACTCAATGCACAAGTGGGGGGTCAACATATTGCTTCTCATTTAGCCACTAATACATTTATTATATTTATATTCGTCTTCTTTTAACTTTGATATTTTTAGTGCATGTATACTGTGCGCCAAACAGTCATGACCAGGATTTTTAATTTTTTTTAAAAAAAATAAAGATATAACTTCTCTCTTTTTGCTGGATATTGCAAAAGATTTGTTCCCACATTTTGAGAATTTTAAATGCTTTTTTGTTTGACATTGATGTTACACTTGAACAATGTTGACTCCTTTTGTTAAGTATATATCTCTGAATATCACAGTTCATGATCCACTTTTTTTTTTTTTTTTGGAAGGATTTTCATGATCAACTTGACCTAACTAGGATTATGGAAAGGTTACGCAAACCAGTTCATAAGTTATATTGGGAAGTTCTCTTCGTGATTTTCAGAGAGTCATTATGAATGTGGTTCAGTTGGGGGATGGTGGTTTTTTGGATCAATTCGATTAGCTTGGCTGCTACTTAATTAAGGGTTATTGGTTTCACAAGTCACATAAACTTTTTCTCCTTAAGAAAGAACAAAAGCCTTTTCAATTATCTTACTATATAAGCAAAAAAATCGTTTCGTGCTACTAATTAGATTTGAAAGAACTTATGGACGAAATTAATTTGGGATGGTGTGCATTTTTCAACAATTTGAAAGAGAAGTCTACGATGTCCATCTTGAGAGACTAAAAGTATGGAAAAGGTCGTTGGGGCTTCTGATCTCACCAGAAGAATTTAATTAACTTTGATGACAAACTAGTCATGGATTATTTATCTCTCGACTAATCCATACTTGCTTCATATACGAGATTTTTCTCTACTCAAGTTTCAGACTTCAGTCTTTGGCTAACATTTCCCTTTCATACAAATTACTTGAGACTTTTGTACAGAAGTTGATTCATGTCTTACATCACTATGAATTAGATTGTTGCTCCCGTTACTGATAAGTAGGCGCTTTTTTTTTTTTTTTTGAATATTAGTAATTTAATTTCTTAAGTATTCAGGATACATACGTTACTCACAAAAAAAAAAAAAAAATCCTAAAATATGATACTTACTAGTTACTACTCATGTAAATACACGCAGGAACATTGAAGGAAAAAAAAAAGTCTAATGTTTACTGCGCATACCCAATTTCAAACATAGAAATCCTTTCCAATGGAGGAAAATTACCGTCTAATCGAGGCAGGCCCTCATGAGTCTTGACTAGGACGACAAAGGCCCAAGAATAGGCAAAGGGCGGGAACTCTGTAGCGGCTAAAACCTAAGCAGATAAAGTTCAATTAGAAGGCATTATCTTATTTAAAGCACTTCCTAATCACCACAAATTTTGAGATATGAGCATAAGACAGGAGAAAAAGGCAAAATTGCAATAAATAGAAGAGAAAGCTACAACATTCAAACAAGACGACCCACTTTGTATCTGCTTTAATAATAGTAGGGCATGAATATCACTGAAATTACACATCATCTTTCCTGGACAGCCACTCCTCCAAATGCTGAACAGTAATAAACCTTACAACCTAAGAAAATAGGGGTGCAGAACTCGAAATGTTTGTATGGACAAATTGACATAACAATCTCTGTTTAAAATCACTGCTGCCTGAAACCTCTCAAAACCTGAAAAGCACAATTTCACAGAGTTAGTGAAACTCAATGGTCGGTAGAGCAAAGAGAGACGAAAAAATGCGGGCAACGGATTGCGAAATTGCAGGTACCATGTTTACAGCATGCCTATGGACCAACACATCTTTGAATGGGTTCACCCTGCAAAAGAAAAACAAAAAAAGGGAAGACAGCAGCAAATTTGTGGCCCTTAATAAAACCGGCCACCAAATTTGTATGTTTTTCGACATTATATATATGGTCCTTTCCTTTGTCCAGGCACAATGTAGAGTGCGTAAGAATGAAAAAAATATGATTCTACCACCCCAATATGAAGGCATGTATTTCAGCCCAACTAGAAACTGTGTAAAGAATACCAGTTGATCCTTTCCAATCAGAAGAGCTTCCTTCAATGTATTCTTTCTGCTTCTTAACCAAGCCAGGGAACAATGGAATAAAAGAAACACCAAACTGTGTTCCCACTCTCCTAAGGCTTGAACTTGACCCAAACACGATTCCTATATCTGCCTGAAGCAGACAAAGCAAGTCACCCACTGAGTCTCCAATGTATACAGTCAAATTCTTTCTGTCCTTGCTGCAATTTGCTAAAATGTCATTGAAAGCTTGAACCTTATCAGTGGGAGACTCTACTTTCTTAGCAATTTCACCTGTGGAAATGGATCCTTCAAAAGTGAACTCATTTGCATGAACATTCAGCTCAGGAAGACCTCCTGCTTCAAAAGATAAAAGGAAAAACACATCCATAAGAATATGTAAACCTCCATATTTCCATGTCCTAAAACTCAGCATGAGACCAAGTAAATGAGTACATGAAACCTTAGGACAATAAGTTGAAACAATCCATCAATGCATAAGAAAACCTGATAAGCAACAAAAGATCATCTGAAAAACATGACTCACAAGAAAGATGAACAGGATTGGACGTTACAACTGATTATTCCAAGAATAATACTCACTGAAGATAGGTCTCATAATCACCCAAGACATTCCATCAAAAAATTTTCTACATGTACTTTACAGACGTACTATTAATAGATGTTATAGTACCCTATGATAATCACAGAGAGGAAATAACCAAGCGGCAAGAATTTTTACAATGCATAAATTCGGCGATGATAAAGACCACTTGAAAGAAAACATACATACCTTGTGAAAAAGCTGACCTGATGAGGTCACCACACCAACAGTATGAAAGGACATGAACATTTGCATTCAAATTTTCGTTCTTAACAACATTCTGAAAAAAAGCAGTACAACCGTCGTGAAGAATAAGACGTTCACCAGCTCTTTTTATGTCTTCAAGATTTAGACCTTTAAGTACCCCAGACTCTATTACTCTATTATTCGCCCTTTTCTCAAAGTCCGAAAGTTGCTCCAGTGCGTTATGCAAGTTCTCATAGTTAAACTCCACTGCAAAGCCAACGAAAGTCAAATATATACCCATCGTCCTATCAAATGCTTCTCAAACATTCAATCAGTAAAATTAAGGGTGAAATTTCCCGGTTAGAAGCTTCTACCTTTTTCACTTGGCACAATGCTTTCAATGCATTGTTCATACTCTTCTGTGTACTGCCTGGAAAGAACGCCCCAAGTATTCCTCAAGTCAGCAGAAGACATGCGCACAATCTGAGTTTCAGATTGATTCTGATCAGATTTTGGTGCTGTTACTATAGCAATTTCTGCCAAAATGGCGGATGAGTCGACAACAGTGCAAGTCAAATCAAAATCAGAGAAAATAATAAGCCGATATTCTTCGGGATTGTGCTCTTTTATCAAAGGAACGACAGTTGGCTGAACAAGTTGCTGAGATAAGAAGAATTCTATCTCAAGTTTCATGGCTTGGTGATAAAGCTTTTCAATGATGTCAAGCTCCTCGCCTGTCAAAGAGACACTTAGTTTATCGAGCAACTCTTCAGTTTGCACAGCTGACGCCTAAATTCAAAGATAACAATAGTTGAGCTGTTGGAGTAAAGAAGGCCATTTATGTAATGGAACCTCCGAACTGTAATCAGCAAAGTATAATCAGAATGACCAAGAGAATGAAGACAAAAAGCTCGTCTCCTAATAATATGACAAACCTGGAAGCTTTCAGAAGAATAATTATCAATCCACTTCTGATACGGGTGACTGTCTTCATTGGCATTTTGAAGTTCTTGGAACTCCTTACCAATAAAAGCATACAGCCTCATGCAGGGAGTCATGGCGCCAAGCGTGTAAGCAGCTACTTTGGTTCTCTCAAACGGAGTAGCAAGTTTACCTGGAGCTTTTACTCCTTCAACCTTCCCAGAAGCTGTCGCCAATAAGAAATCTGTATACTTCACTGTTGCAGAGTTGACAACAACCTCTTTGGCAACATCTAACCCCCATTCCTGCAAGTCTCATTTATTTGTATTATGACAACAATAACTTGAAAAAGATAAACTTATAAACACAGAGAAAGAAGAAATTCAAAGTTTTAGATAATATAGTCAGACTTCTTATTGCCAAATCACTCTCTCTCTCTCAAGAAAATTTCTTATATATTTTTTTGCTTAACATCTCGGAGAGTCCCTCATAAATAAATTTAAACTCCCCCTACGTGACATGTAGATCAAACATGATTCACCACATTTAGTAAACTGGGTATCCTATCTCCACATTCTTCCTTTATTTCAAGGTTCCAACTCCATCTCATCATCTACCAAATTCATTTTGGTGGATTTTGAACACATTCGTTTGCTAGTTTAGTTCACTTTCTCATGCCTTAAATAAAATAAAGCATTACCATTTCAGTGATCATAACTCAATATCAATATCAACTTTCAGAGACCTACATCACAAGAAGGACGAGGAATCCTTCATACCTGTACAAAAGAATCATGCAATTTCAACTCCTCCAGAACAGTAGTCCTGATTTCAGAAATCGCTAGCTTTGCATCGTCATCATCTGCACACTCTTCCGCCAATTCATACCTTTTAAAACAAAAAGGAAGACAAAAATCTTCACTCTTGGTACAAACTGAGCAACATAAAACATAAGCTCGTGATGTACGTTGGTTATTTTAATTTCCAGGCCAATAAAACGAAATTAATTATTCCTCTCTCTTGTTATTTCCAAACAATCTTGCCCTCTAAAGAGATATGGGCTCACCCAAATAAGTTAATCAAATGAAACATCCTTGCTTGGGCTAATCACAACATAATTCAAATCCAATTTCAAATAGACAAGTAAATCAGATTTACATCAGTTCTTTTAAAATCTTTCTTAGTCAACCAAAGAAGCCTGGAATATAAAACCTTATTTCGTTCTCTTTCCCATTTCCTAAGACAACGATAGAGATTTGTAACCTAACAAAATCTAGCATCGAAATTAACTAAGGCAAAGGCAGTAGGTCCATATAACGTAAAAACCAATTCAGCATGAACCCAATTCCTAAATTATACTTTTATAATCAGACGGATCTTCTATCCATATCCTTTATAATTTTACTGGCGTTTTCTCAGCACCCAAACGGCACAAACAAGAAAACAGGATCTTCCAAAACCTTGTTCCTTTAATATTTATATCATTTCTCACCAATTGCATATTTGCATCGCGATCTACATCAAATAACTCATTTTCCCTAACTTTTTCCATTATTTTCTTAGAAACCACACAGATTGCAAAGAAAGCAAAACTGCAAAAGAAGTTTATTTATTGTAATACTATAATGTCCTAGACGCAAAGTACAATACAAGCTAACATTTATCAATATAGTTCCTCTTTGATTGTACGATCCTATATCCGCTACGTAATTTTCCCGCTACACTTTCTCAGGAACAAAACACATCAAATCCAAGAAAATAAAAATTCAAATCCTCCGATTCAGATTCTACAATCAGGGGGGAAAAAAAAAAAACAAAAACAAAATCGAGAACTCACGCTTGAGCAAAGGCCTTGAGAAAATGAAAATCTTGAGCAATATAATGCCGGAAAGTTTCAATCTTAAGGTTACCGGAGGCCAAAGAGACCGCGAAAGGAGAGTACATAGCGAAAACCGACTCCCTGCGAAACTTGATCCAAAACCTCCGAGCTAGGCCGACCTCGTTGTCTATGGTGGAGATGGCGGACTTCGGTGCAGGTATCGCCATTGATTCCGGCGACGATCTCCGAGTCGAGTCGATACAACAGGATCGGACGGCCCTGTTGGGGCGGACGAGTCGAGAGAGGAGCGAGTTCGAACTGGACGAGACGAGGCTGAGGACTGCTGAGCTCTTGATTGGGTTTCGCCCTAAGAAGAAACGCATCAATGGAACATTTGGAGGAGAGAGAAAGTGCGGTGGCTCTTCTGAGTTTTAGAGAGAGAGAGAGAGAGAGAGAGAGAAGAAGAAGAAGAAGAAGAAGAAGAAGTAGGAGGAGGAGGAGAAAGGTGGGCTTTAGGGGGGTGTGCGAGTCTCTGTGTATGTGTAACTGTGTATGAGTTGGCAATTTGGTGGGTGTGTAAAAAGGAGGGAAGTTTTTATCCCAAGTCATATGGATTTACCCATTTTGTTTCTTTGGAAGTTTTTTTGTATTTTTTTTTTACTTTGGGCCAAGCCCAATAACCTTTTTATATATGTATGTACATAATTATAAAATTAAAAATTAAAAAAATTGGTCTTGAAAAATGACTCCAATGTCTCATTTGCAAGTGGGTTGTATTTAATTAAGAAGAAAAGTTTTGGTTTCAACCTATTGAAAAAGAAAGGATGGGGTTGGATTTAGATTGGAGGAATAACCCACCCCCCCTTTCTTTTCTTTTTTTTCTTTTTAATATTGGGTAAAAATGAGAATAAAGAAGTGCTTAAAGGTTTGAAAAAGTGAAGATTGGGTCTTCTTAAGTTACTTAGAGATGCTTTTCTCAAGAGATTATGGTTTCACATTATTATTCCTTTTGTCATTTCAGAAGGTTTGGATTTGGTTGAAAGTTGAGTTGGAGCTTAATTACAGTGAAAGTAAAATCCAAATTAATCGTATCTTGTGTTTGAAAAAAGATTACAATAATTAATTATAAAGATGTAGAAATGAAGTAATTTGAACCAAATGTGTGTATTGTCAAATTGATTTCTGTAAGGGAAAATCCATAGTTTTTGTGTGACACAGTAATTTTCACAAACAAACGCACTAGCAATCCTCAAGTAGTCATGATGCATTTGTTGACATTTTCGGATTTTCCCTATGAATGACTTCAATTGCTAGATTATAGTTCCTTCCAAATCTTGCATTACTTTTCCCAATTTTGCAATAAGCTGAAAAATTATTTAATAATAGAAAGCCGAAAAGGTTGTCAAAAAAGGAACAAGGTGTCACTTTTACAAACTTTAAAGTTGGTGACCATATGGATAGAATATAATACGTACATACATATAGAATATAATTTAAGTCATACATCGATTATCTATTTTCAAATATTCTCATGAATACTTATGGATGTAATTTATATAGTACGATTTTAACGTATGTGTTTGGATTCATAATATTATGTTTCGCAAAGAAAAGATAATGGTAATATTAATAAGCTATTAGGTAATATTGTTGCTAATTAAAAATAATAATAAAATCCACTGTTAATCAACTTAATCTGTTTTGTAGCTAATATATATTGAATCTAATTGTTAATTTGTAGACCACAAAAAAAAAAAAAAAAATCAATCAATCTACTTGTCGGTTTGCAAGCATATTAAAGACCAAGTGGATCTGCATGCATCATGCTCTACGTGCAAAGACATATGTCACGCTACTTAAACGACTATTATATATTATCATGTAAACGACTATTATATATTATCATGTAGTTTTATTGGAAATTTAAAAAAAAAAATTTAACTAATGACCTCCACTTATTATAAATTAAAAGAAAATACCGACTACTACTCCTACCACACCTCATTAGGAATAATAAGTTTTAACGCCTACATTCAATGTGATTCGAACATAGAATCGAAATCTCACGTAGTGAGTGCTCTTACCACTTGAACCAACCCACTTCGTCATAGTTTTACTGGAATCTTTAAAGCAGCATAAATCAAATATTAATTAACCTGATAATTAACGTTGTTGAAAAACAGTCGAAAACAATCTGACATAAAATGAAACATAACGAGTAATGTTCATGGTCTAACATGAGGTACTAAACACTACATAACTACGTACTAATATATTAAGTCTAAAATCTAGAGATAGATTCATATCTCTAATAGTGATTAGTACCCTTTCCAATTTAACATTTTTTCAAATAAAACCTTATTTAAAAACATAAGCATATAAAAGATCACGTGCTAAAACGATATTGATGATTATGTAAATTGCATTAATTTATCTAGAAAAGCCCAAGAGAACAAGTCGTCTTTTTCCAATGAAATAAATAAATTAAAAAAAAAGTCCTCTTTAGAAGGGTTGCGGCGGTATTTACCTCATAGTAACCATTCGTATCTAATCTACACCTATAATAATAGCCCTTAGCCAAAACGTCAAACTCTAATAAAATAGAAGTCACCAACAACAACATGAATGCATAGATAATATGGATCTGTTTAAAAAAACGTTAGGTATTCAGTGATCGTCTCATTTTTTTTTTTTTTTAAATGGATATGTCTAGTCTCAATTGTCATGTAAATTCTATATATCTATTAGAGGTGGCAAAATGGGCAGATGGGACTAGCCTGATCCGCCCAAACCAGACTTAGGAGGGAAAACAGGCCAGACCGAGCCATTTAAGAAAGCGATCCGGGCCGATCCGACCTGAAATTTTAAAAATTGAGCATGACCAAGCTCGTAGGCCCAAACCAGACTTAGGAGGGAATATTTATTCTAAAATATTCTCATGAATACTTATGGATGTAATTTATATAGTACGGTTAACCTATGTGTCTGGATTCTTTTTTGGAAGTATGTGTCTGGATTCATAATATTATGTTTGGCAAAGAAAAATAATGGTAACATTAATAAGCTGTTAGGTAATATTGTTGCTAATTAAAAATAATAATAATAAAATACACTGTTAATCAAGTTTAATCTATTTTGTAGCTAATATATCATATACGAGTTAACTGTAAAAAATTACCTCAAGTATATACTTTCCGCAAATTCAAACCCGCATTTTTTATTTTGTAAAAAAATACCCCACATTTGAAATTACAAAAAATATATACCGTCCGCGAATGAATTGACCTATTTACCTTTCATTAACATTGAATTTGAGTCATAGCTTATACGTCTTACCAAACAAACAAACAACCCAAAACCCAGACCCACACACTTACAAGTTGATTAAAATAAAATCAAATCCTATGTACAAATTGAAAACAAAATTATAATAAATTCACCCTCATATCCTAAACAAATAACAAAACTAAAACTTCCCCATTGCTAAGTGGTTGAATCAGTAAATCCTGAAATCAATTTTTCACAATTGAATTATAAATTCAAGAAATGTCAAATACACGGATCAGTGGTTCATATACACTGGAGACCAATAAACCCACACCAAACCTCAAACTGAGTTATAGCCGGAGCCATCTCAAGCTTGTGATTAGTGTCCTTATAAAACACTCGGCAATAACTTATGCAAAAGCCTTGGCTAGTTCCTGATCAGGATGAGCCTGTATTGACAATGCTTTCGCAACCGAAAGCACCCAAAAAAGCCATAAACAAACAATCAAATCAGACCCCAAGAAAAGGTCAATATGAAAACCAAGAACAACCTATCAAAATTCGATCATCTTGAACAAGAAAGGGAGGTCAGTACCCCATTTCTCCCCAAGCACACTATGGTTGTTTGAAATCTAAAGACTTGAGACTCTCGCTCTCTGGCTCAAACGACAGATGCCCATTTGAAACGAGGGTCCGAACTTATGGCTACGCATCCACAACTCGGTGAAAGGCCTTTCTGTGTCGATTTCAGAACAGAAATTGAGCGCAAAGAGCTTGGCGACCCTCGAGTCCTGACCATTTTGACCCCACTCGTAGTTGAACCTTCTCAAGTTGGTTTGGTGTTTTTACCCTAAGAGCAAAATGTAAACAATGATTTGCTAATAAATAAATATACTTGATTTTGTTTTATTTGCTTGTATATATTATTTATGATAATATATATAACTATCATGAAAATTCCGTGATTATAAATGTAACCTTAAACTTAGTATGTATAAAAGTTATACATACAAAAGGATTAAGTTTGAGGGATATAATCTAAAATTAGTCCGTAATTAATTATTGAAGTTGGGATCTTTAATATAAAAATTACTAGTACGGTCCATTACCATTGAGAATGGAACAGTCTGATATGGGCTGTTTATGTAGTGACATCAAATAGAGGTACTATACATAATTAAGATTATATAGGACTGGACCAGATAAATTTGAATATTCGATAATATCCGTTGTAGAATAGAATACTCAAATTTATCAACAAATGATCATATATGGAATGATCTTAATCCTGAGTAATTAATAGACTCCTGTTTATATTTTTATGTCTCTTGATGTATTCGGTAACGTCTGAATTTATACTGGACCAAATCCTTATATGTTGGAGACATGATACTATAGATAGCTGGGAATATTAATTAACAATATGGAATCCATTCCTTCCCGACGGAAGTTAGAAAAATGATTCCCTTGAGTAATGGTTTAGTACTTGAACAATAGAGCGCTCAATTTATGATTTGATCATGAATTTGTTGTTCATTAGAAAATCATGGGAACTCAAGGATAAAGAAGTAAATAGAGAGGATAACGGATTACAAGCCAAACTCTATTTACGAATCATTTATGGAGGATTGTCCTGTATGTAATGATCAAATGGACAAACATTATGATTGTTTTGAGTAATTTATACTGTAACTTTTAAGAGTGCAGTTCTGATTTTTTTAGTGGAATAATACTGGAACTAATAAATTCGATAATTTAGTTAAAGAGTTTGATTAATTATCAAATTTATTGGAGCTTGAAATTACAAGTCCAAGGTCCCCAAACCACCTCTGTTAATACTGTATTGAACATGTTAAATAGTCACTTTCTTGTATTAATAATTATTTTAGAATTATTGAATTCTAATTAATTATGTCACACTAAAGTTAATGTTACACATTTAACACATTATAATAAATAATAAATGTTATTTGTCTATTTAATTTCTTTTTAAATAATAGGATTATTTAAAAAGGGTAATAAACGGTGTATTCAACTACACTGTACTAGGCGTGTAACACAGAGATTTTTTCTCTGTGTTACACGCATACAAACATAAAAATAATGAGATTATTTTATGTTAATTTTATTTGGAAATTATGATTTACCAATTATGTTAATTCCATTATTTAATAATTTGATTATTAGCATATTTGGTTAAAATAAAATAGGAAATTTTTAATAGTTTTTCAAGAGGAGCAATTACACGTTACTTAGGATAAAGATATTTTTTTCTCTTTCTCTTATGCATGTACAACTCAAAAGACAATAAAAGTATTTTGTTTCCAAATTTAAAATATATGGAATTAATTATATAATTAAATAGATAGATGGAGAAACATTTCACTTTAATAAGAAATATTTTTACACGATAAAAATTGATGGACTATGCGTGTAAACCCTTTCCTGGGAGGAGGAGATTTTAATTTCCTATTTGAGTGATATATATTGTGATTTACATGATTTTAAATTGTTTAAAATCTAATTGAAAACTATTCTACACATTAAAAAGACAGAAAAAAGTTCTCTCACTCTCTTTTGTCGTACATTGATAATTTCTTTAAATAGGATAAAATTATTTTTCCTATTTAAAATGATATAGCAATTAATATTATAATAATTGGCCAATTTTATCAAATGAGAAAAGGTCCTATGCGTGTAAATCATAAGGAAAAAGAAGGATTTTTTTTTTTAAGTGCATTACACGTTAAAAACAAGAGGAGAGACTTGATTTTAAAAAGTCTTGAACGTGAATTTTTTTTTCTGATAAGAGAGGAAAATTTTAACGTATAGAGGTGGTCTTATTTTTCCTTTAGTCTCCATCCTCTTGCTATCTCATGTGTTGAGACCTATAGCAAGATTTTTCAATAAAGTGTGTGATAGAAACAATAAGATTGTGACTATTAGGAGCCCACTCTCCAGTTCTTTGGTGTTGAGGCTAGATGAGGAAGATCGTGGTCTCATAGCTGTGTAAAGTACAACCTCGTCATCAAGTGAAGATTCTCAACAAAAAGGTAATAGTGTTCTTCCTTTTCTTTAAAATAGGTTTTATTCTATGTATTAAAATAACAAAGCCATATTGATACTAAGCTCTCTTATGTGTGTGAAAATTTTGATTATTACACCCACCACCTTCCGCTGCACCATATGATGGTTTACTACAGTTTCAGTGGCGCTTCTCCATTGTTGCCATAGTCGTAGAAGTAGTAGTAGTATTGAATTCCATGCGAACCTCCATTAATGGGTTGGTTCTTTGGGGTTTAACTATTGTGGAAAAGCCGTTTGTGGCCATGGGAGAGAAAGAGAGGACAAAGTTATTTTCTTTTTTGATTAGAGTTTGGTTTAATCTATTTTTTAATGGTTAATTTGTTTTTTTTTTTTTTAGAAGTGAAAAATATATTAAACAAAAGCAAGAGGGGAACCCTCCATTACAATCTCAGCGATACAAGCTGGAGTAATACTAAACCAAACATTATCGCTACTGGAAAATAAAGCAAAAGCTCAGCCGAACATCACACAGCAAAACAAGAAGATTAGAAATATATAAGACAATAGAACTCTCAAAAGCTCGAATAGAAAGAGACTACACGGCTATTACGATAATAGCAGCATCAGTTTCAGTGGAGTGGATAGAAAGACCTGAATCCAAAGCAAAGTGAAGACCCTTGCGAACCGCCAAACATTCAGCAACAAACAGGCTGACCATGCACCACTTCTGCATGTCTATTGTCTAGAGGAACCCAAAGAAGGGCCGAGTTGTGAAGGGAGGAATGAGAGGGTCTGTCGGTAACACGTTGTAGACGGTTGTACTCATAGGCCCACAAAGCAGCGTCTTCGACAAGGGACTTAAGAAGTTTTCCCGGAACCACCATGGCTTATGGTATTGCGGTTGAACCAAATATTCCAAGCTATGACACACCACAGGGAGAAATCTTACTTGGACAACATATCACGCAGAAAGCAAAGGAGTTGGAGAAGGGAATTTCCTGTAAACTTACCAAGAATGGGACTGAACACAGTACAATTCCAGCATTGTCGAGCATGGTCACACAGTAGAAGTGCATCAAGGGTAGATTCAATACCATCGAGACAAAGGGAGCAGCCTTCCGAGGAATGAACGCCCCTACGGGCCAAATTTTGAGCTGTTGGGATAATGTTGTGACACCCTCTCCAGATGAAAATGTGCACTTTATTCGGGATATGAAGATTCCATAAAAACTTCCACCGGGTAGCACTACAACAATATTACCCTTTTATAACACCAAATTATAAACACCTTCTAAAAAGTGTGACCAAATTTTAAAAATTTTACGAGGCTGAGATGGTGAAATGTGATAATCAGTTGCTACCATGGAAGTGCGAGAACTACCAAGCTCGTCATGGAGTTCTACAACCAAGAACAACATGCCATAACATTGATTCATGATTAGCCAGTCTTCTTTTTCTTCTTCAATATCAATCAAAAATTGTTTGTGTATTTGTGATTTTGTGTTATTTTCTTCTAAATCTTTGTGTGATTCGGTCTCTGAAATTTGTTGTCTGTGATTTTGTGCACCTAGCCTTCGATTTTGGATATGAAATTGGGTTTTTGATTAATTTGTGGTCTCTAAAATTGGGATTTTGTGAATCTAGCCTTTGATTTTGAATCTGGAATTGGAGTATTAGATTAATTTAGCTTGTTTTACTATCTAAAATTGGGGTTCGATTGATTTAGGGTCTCTGGAATTGGGGCTTTGTGATTCTGTGCTACTTTCTTCTGAATCTTTGTGTGATTGGATCTTTTGAATGATTTGGGAGACGGCTTCTCATCCCATTCTAAAATTGAAAAAGAAAAATTTTTAAAAATGGAAAGCTCTAACTATCTTTGTACCCTGTTTTTCTCAAACTAGGAAATTTTTTGAAAATGGCTCTACTCAACCCCAGATATCTTGGACCTGTGGTTTCAGCCTTAAATCTGAAGAAGCTCTCTCAGCCCTAACCTTATATTCTTCCTCTCTGATCATGCTCTTTCCTCTCACCATGGTAATCTCTGTCTAACACACTTGCTTCTCTTTTTGTCTCTTTCCAAGGAAAATATCTCACCTGTGAAATTTTTCTTTCTTATTGTTGCGAATTTGATCCTTTGTCTTTGAAGAATCGAAGCGTTAGCAACTAATTCTTTCAGGTATGGTAATAGTATTTTTACCTATAATTATATACTGGAGAAATCAATCACGATAGCAAGGTTTTGATGACTTAGCCTAATTGTCATATATAGCGAAGCTAAGGACATTATAGTGATCATGGGAATTTATGTCTTCAACAATTGTATATAACTGTATTCTTCCCTTTTCTTTGTTAATTTTATTTTTTTGTTATTTTTTTTATCCAGTTTGATATTAAAGAGTAGCATTCTGAATGTATGAGAAATTCAAGGCACAATCAGCCTTGGAGAAGCTTTAGGGACAAGAGTATATATTTCACACATGTCAGTTATGTGTTTCTTTCAAGAGATGTTGTGTTGTAATTTAGATGGAGTTTTACACGTATCCTAGTTATGCATTGTTAGAGTAGTAGTGAAAACTGAATCAATAATGAGCAAAACTTGTTGTCTGTTGTATCCTGAATCCAACAGTATAGACTCCGCGTTATCGTCGGACTGCCCGGTTTCATGCCGGGATATAGGCTCCTGTTTGTATCCCGATTTGACTGAATAGACACCTTTCATATCATAATGCCAAATAAGAAGATCGTGGTTCAAAGATTGACCAAGGGCGATACTCAGGATAACACATGGTCAATCAACCAAAAGTTTTCACCAATTGCACTAACGTTCCAAGTCTCGTGCTGAGAGAGTGAGTTTGATACAAGAAGATCACCATTGACCTCATTTGGTTTAGAAATAGGTTTAAATAGAGTGGGTATTGGGATCCAAGGATCTTTAAGAGCACGAATGGTCCTATCCCCAGCTTTCCATCAAATACCCCCGGCCAAATTTTCATGCATTATTGCGTGCCCAACACTAGAGGCGGACGAACCAAGGCTACTTCCGAGAACTTGCACCAAGGAAAATACTTATCCTTTAAAATGTTACACATCATAGAAGAATTGTTCGTCAGAAGACGCCATCCTTGTTTGGCTACTAGAGCCTTGTTGAAATTGGATAGGTTACGGAACCTCACACTACCTTCGGCTTTACTTTTACAAATCCTATCCTAGTTCCACCGATGCATCTTCCTTTTATGTTCACTGTCACCCCACCAAATTTGGCAATCATGGCACGGATTTCATCACAGAGAGTAATAGGAACTTTGAAGACACTCATGGCATAAGCAGGAATCGTTTGAATAACTGCCTTTATCAAAACTTCTTTACCCCCGCTAGAAAAGAGATTCACTCGCCAACTTTGGAGTTTGTTCCATATCCGTTTCTTAAAAATTTCGAAAGAGGCTCGATGGTTATGACCTAGGAAAGCAGGCAGGCCTAAGTACCTATCTTGGGAATACTTCCAACAGCACTAAAGAATTTTGGATAGACACTTTCAAGTCGGGTCCCACATTTGGGGTAAAGGAAATGGCTGACCTTTGCATATTTATCATTTGTCCCGAAATATTTTCAGACACCCCAAGAATACCTCTAATCGTATTGATTTCATCAGTTGTAGCTCGAAAGAAAAGCAAGTTATCATCAGCGAAGAAGAAGTGGCCAACTTTGCGACCCCTCCTAGTGTAAGCAAAACCAAAGATCGTTTTATTGGCCTCAGCTTCACGTAGTAGGGAAGACAACCTCTCTGCACAAAGCAAAAACAAATATGGTGATAATGGCCAAATTTGACGTAATTAAGTCTCTAGAAGGAATAACACTCCCTTGGAGGGTTCTATTCACCATGAACGAGAAACGAGGAGTTGAGACACAATCCATAACTAGATTAATCCATTTATCTGCAAATCCTAGGTTAACTCTTCATCATAATTTTTAAGAAGGGCCATTCCACTTGATCGTGTACTTTACTCATGTCTAGCTTCAAAGCTACCCATTCTCATAGGCCTCCCGTTTTCTTTCTGAAACAGTGCATTAGTTCAAAAGCTGCAATAATGTTGTCAGAGATGAGGTGGACTGGGACAAAAGTACTTTGGGACGCATCAATAATAGAGGAGAGCACCAGCTTCAAACGATTCGCTATCGTCTTAGTGATGATTTTATAAATGAAATTACGGAGGCTGATTAGGCAGAAATTACTCACTTCTTTAGGATTCTTAATCTTGGGAATCAAAACTATATGTGTGTAATTTAAGGACCAACAGACTCATCCCCTAAAAGAACTCTCTGGCACAACCGAATCATACTATCACCCACCACATTCCAGAAACGATGATAGAATAAGGCATGGAAGCCATCAGGACCTAGAGCCTTTGTCGGACCTATACTAAGAGTTGCTTCCTTGATCTCTATGTCAGAATAAGGCTTGACTAGTATCTCATTCATCTCCAAAGAAATTCGAGAAGGAACAATAGCAATCACTTTTTCGAGGACATCAATAGAAGGATTAATAGAAGTAAAAATGTTTGAGAATTACCTTTCGATGATTCCTACTATATCAGTGGGGTACTCGTGCCACACTCCATTGTTGCCTTCCAATCTCACAATATCATTTTTATTCCTTCATTTTGTTGCTTTGTCATTGAAGAACTTCGAGTTGTGATCACACCTTCCCTCTCTCCTACAGCCAGTCTGCTCTGAAACGCTGCCACCAATATTCTACTGGAAATTCCGAAAATTGATTTCACGAAAAATAATTTCTATACTTTTATAAATAAATCGAAAATGCAACGGAATTGATATTTTAAAATTTTTCTTGAAACTTTATAAAATAAAATGTAATATCGTTGATCTAATATAAATCAAATTCATAGATCTTAGTTTAGATAAAACTTAGAAATGTTTCACAACTATTGAGCATTCCCACCTATTCTCTGGAGCTTGTTAAATGATATGGTATGTGAGCACCTTCTTGATTCTCAATAAGAGATGAATGGATGATCCGGAAGACGCTCTTCCTTCTCCTTGACTGCACGTCTACGACCATGGGTATCTCTCCCTTGGTGGCCATGAATGAGCTCGGGATTTCTCCCACGGTGGCTCTACTCTTTCACTCTTTCTCTTTTCTTTCTGTCACATGAAATCTACACTCAATGGACTGCTTTGGCATGTAGTTTTCTTACAGAGGCTTAGGAGAACTTTTCTCTTAAGTATTCGAGAGATATAAACCTTATTGGACCTATTGGGCTCAACTGACCATTCAATTAGTTATTAGACTATGTGTGAGCTAGACAGTGGACCTTATGGATTTAAATAGTCTAAGCTCCAATGAACCAATCACCCATAGTCATAATTAACTTTTAATGATGACTGGGCCTTGTTCATTAATATTGGGGCGCTCCACTATAGGCCTAATATTGTACTCTTAGACTAAATGTCACATATCTTTTGTGAAGATAATTAACACTTTAATTAATTTGATCCATTTAGCATATACTATACCTACAGATATACCTCCGATGCAATGCCGTACTAGTGAAGTGAAATTATTGTATTACCCTTCTAGTACATATTTACCTTTGAGTTGCCTTTTTTCATCTAATGAATAATAATTGACTATGATGTTTATAACTACCTATACAAACATAGTTAAATTTACAAAGTGAATACCTGATGCCTGGTTTTTATTATCCAAGTCCTTGAAAAAACTCAAAGTGACATTACATGCATAGTGTCCAAATCATGAAGGGCGTTCTCGTCAATTCACAAATCTTATCTTCCAAGATACTAGAGTTTGAACCATAGAACGGAACTAGTCCTTTAGTAAATCAAAAAGATAAAACTCATGAAAGCAAGTTTGATAATCACTAAGATTAAGGTAATCTTGCAATAATGATAGATTAGTGAAAGATAGAATATTGAGTTACGATACTTAACCTCAAATTCTATTTTCATGTGGTCTAATTTAATGCACTTATAACTTTCTTATAATGCACTAGTATTTCTATCCAAAATCAGTCACTTCGATGATTGGAGACTTCATCAATCTCAATTGAAATAGACAACACTACATTCTTTGGCAAAATAAAGTATTCCGTCTTTATTTGAAGAATATGGACCTTTTATTTAGACATAATAAAATATAAAATTTAGTCTCTCACATATGAACACTTCGCACGAATAATTCTCTATTACTCATTATTAGTCATAAAAATTTTTAGATGTTTACATAATAGAAAATATAAACATCACACATATATAATTGGGACATAATATAGAATTTATTGGCAACAATTAGATAATACTTAAATCCAATAAATATTGTTAATATGCCTAATAAATAAACTGCTTTCTAGGGCATATTCCCAATATATTCCTCATTTACAAGAAGCAAGTGATCTCGTTCTACTTCCAACTTTCACCGCTCTTTCACAATAGAGTCATTTCCTAGGACATCGCCAAGTCTCTCTAACGCTCTTTCAATTTTGAGAAACCAGCGGGGAATATTTTCATACTTCACCCTACTCCAATTCTCAAGGACCCGGGCACAACCAGCCAACTCATCTGTAAATCTTTTCACGGACCTATCGAAGGAGGAGTTGGACCATGACTAGGATACCATATCATGACATTTTGTATCTGTTGCCCAGAGGGGTTCAAAGATGAACTTTCTGTAGCTTTTTGATTCTCTAATATGCTTTTTTTCTTCCGCCAGTACGAGCATAACAGCTCTATGACCAAATCCCCAGTAATCCGGATGATAAACTCTATTTTTATGGAAGTGACGGCACTAGTGGGAGCAAGCGACAAAGCGATCTAATCTCTCCAAAATATGAGCCACTCCTCCTCTTTTGTTGTCCTAAGTGAACTTAGGACTAGAGTAGCCTACAATCATTAAGGACCGATCAAAAGTTCTAAAAGTTACCAAACTTGTTTAAGACGCCTCATTCCTTATCATTCTAACTCAGAAGTTCATTAAAATCCCCTCCATATAGCCATGGGATATTAAGGTGAGTCTTAAGCCTCTGCAAAAGCTCCCAAGAGTGATGTCTTTCAGCCCACCTAGGTTAACATAGAACCTCGTAAATCTCCAACAAAGCCTATCCCTCCCAGAGATAATCGCATCAATATGGTATGTAGAATAACTATATATATTTACTTCTCATTCATCTGACTAAATGAGAGCAAGACCACCGCTTATTCCCTTACTATTAACCTTCAAGCCATTCGAAAAATAGAATTGCTATTGCAGATTGTTTGTACGTCTAACCTAAAGGTGTGTTTCAGAGAGAAATACTAGAAAATAGAACGAAGTAGTCTTTATACTCATGGGAGTGCTCGTGGATTCCCCAAACCACGAGCATTCTAGATCAATAATTTCACAATGACCAGCAGGGTTACGTAGCAACTGCCACCGATCCAGTAACATTGGACACATCACCCAAACCCGACCTTAGTCTCTTATCTTCCAATGGTTCATGAACAGTGACACAAGTCTTCCTCTTTGAAGCCAGTTTTCCTACAGAAGCTTTAAGGCCCAGGCTTGGGTTTTTGGATATTTTCTTCTAGCTCCTACACTTCCCTAAACTCAACCCTTCGCCCGGAAACCATAACGTGAATGCTAGAGATGGGATGGAGAAGAAAGCCTCAGTATTGTCGGTTCCCTTACTCTTTTCTTGCTTGAGATTATTAGTAGGCTCATATGTTGCATCGGTCTTTCCTAGGACAGGAGAAGAGTCGAAAAGAGACAAAGGCCTATTAACAGTTGATTGGGCTTCACTCTTGAGGCCTAGTTCTTTCACTATATGACCCTGTCAGGGGCTGGAACTAACATGTGCAGAGGAGCATGCAGGGCTAGATGTGTTTGAAAATCCCGTTGGTTTCTTCAAATTATCTGGCAAAATAGCTTCCTTCGAATTTGAAATTGAAATCCCAACTACTCTAGGATACCTACACTCCGAAATATGCAGGGTTGAGTAATCTGTACTGCAAGCATAGTGGGTTACCATCTGAGGCTTCACTGCATCTAACACCGAATCCTGGTAGATAGCCGCCACGATCGGCTTTTAGGCTAGATTAGACTGCCGGGATGTGTAGAAAATTGAAACTCCTTTAGTGCCTTTTCTAAAGAGGCACTCATAGGTTGAACCTTTAAGCCAAGGTCTATAGTTCGTCATCCTTTGGCATATCTGTTCCTTTGCTCCATTCACCTAGTGTCTACGCTCAAAATATACTAACGGCTATCGCAGTATAGATTAAGGTGTCTATCCCACAGAGAAGGATTTTTTTTTCTTTTCTTTCTTTAAACTAAATCAAAATAAAATTAAACTAAATCATGTAAACACATCATTATCTAAATAAAACAATTCTGAATTTAATTAAATCAAATTAAATTATCCTAAACTGAACTAAATTAAATAAATTAAATTAATTACCTAAAATCTAATAAAATTAAATAAAATTTTATCTAAATACTAAAAATCAAATTAACTATAAAATAACCTAAATTAAACTAAAATCACACAAAAACACACAAAATATTTAAGTAAAAGAACATAAATAACTCTATTTTCATAGAATTATCACTTAGCAGTCTGAAGATGTGTGCCCAATAAAATCAAAAATGAAGCAAAAGTTCGGTAGTTTTTCGTAGCAGAACTTGACCCAGGTCTGTGGACCCCTCGGACGTAGTCGAACTTTTGCACCAAGTTGGAGAGGTTTAATGATATCCATCAGTAACCTAACACACAAAAACTTCCCCCAACAATGACCTAGTTCATCAGAGTTGACTTCAACACAGCGACCGATCTGGTTTCCCAAATATTTTCCAACCACTTCACACATGCTCTGGAAAGGAAAGTTGAAAATTTGAATCCAAAAGTGTGTGTGGCAGATTTCAGCAGACCTTGGGCTTTTCTTGTCGTCGAAATGTTTCAGGACCAGCAAGGATTTATTGAAATACTAGGGCTCTCATTGTAGGACCCTTTTCTTATCAGATTCATGAGTAAAGGAGAACAAAATGTATCCTTCGCCACCTCCTTGATCTCGGGTCTTCTATCTACTCTCCAAATGTTAGATATTACATCCTTAAAGGCCTTCTTATTATAAGGTTTCCTGGCCAAAAGTTTCCCTATCAATACATGATTAAGTCCCTCACCACATTTCTTGACTAGCTCGGCATCCAGAGCAACCTCTGTTTCCTCATCCTTAGTAATCGAGAGAGAATTCCATTTACCAAAGATTTCTTCCATTACATGGCAGAATAGTAAAAGGACAACAATCACCAAGACGGGATTGAGGAACTCTCACAGGTTGCACCGAGAGAGAGAGAGAGAAAGTCCGATCTTAAAATCGAGTTATTTTATTTTATCTATTTATTTAATTTGTTTTAAAATTGATTCTATTATTTATATTTGGGAACAACTACATGATATCCCAAAGTCAGATTATGATGGGTATTTTTGTCTTTTAATAACAAAAATTGCAAAAAATGAGGACAGAGGGTATACATTTTTTACAATTTCAAAAATGGGGGTCTTTTTTTTTTGCAGAGTCAAAAAAAAAGGATCAAATTTACAGAAAGTGCGTACTTAGTGGTAATTTTTTGCAATTAACTCTATGGATTAGCTATAAAATAGATTAGCTATAGTATATAGTATATGATGGAGTTTATGAGTTTTTAGCATGGTTGCCCCCTGAATTTTTCGTGGATTAGCAATGTGGCCCCAGAATTAATTTTTTTTTCAATTAACACCTTACATTCTCAAAACAGTGGCAATCAACTCCAATCTGTTAAGAGCTGTTAAATTGTGGACAGAATTGACATGTGCCAGTCATGTGCTGGTCATGTGCTGCATTCTTTAGGGTTGTAAATTGTATTTCCTTAAATAGTCATTTATTTGGGGGAAAAATAAAAAGAAATTTAGTTTCTTTTAGTAAAAATTAGAAATTTTAAAATTCAAATTTTAAATTAAGTCAAAGATAGGTAAGATTATCTCTTAAACTAATTTAAATTACCCATAGTTAACTAAAATCAATTAAAATTTAATTGAAATTATTTAAATTCATCATGCATATCTTTTTATAATAAAAGTTGGAGAGAGAAAAAAATATTAAATAATGTGTATTTATTTTTATCATTTTTTTTCCAACTATCCAAATTATGGTAGCCCTTGAACTATTATCCAACGGTTTAAAAAAAAATACCTATAAATGTATACATATATATAAAATTATATTTTAAAAAAATGTCTTGGTTTTATTTGATTTTAATGGTTCAACCTGCTAAAATCACAAACCAAACCAATGGTTTTGAAAAATCTAAAACTATAACTAAAACAAACAAGAACAAATCCAAATCAAACTAACAATTTAGTTTGGTTTCATCGGTTTCATCAATTTGGTTTCATCAGTTTGGCGATTTTAATAAATACCCTTAATTTCACCCTTGACAAATTAACTCTGAAACACGACTCAAAACTTGAAAAGTTTTCAAGCATCCTTCCATCCTTTTTTTTTTTTTTTTGTTGGTAATGAGCATCCTTCCATCCGTAAGATTCCTAACATTGGACTTTGTAATTTGTAATGTACTCGGACAAATACTAAAAACTCAAAACTCAAAAATTAGCAACTTCAATTCAATTAGACAAAGTAAATATTGCAAAGAATGGCATCTCAAACCGCATTGCAAGCAAGAGAAGTCATCAAGAATTGTAACTAAATTTAGCATCCTAGGAAGCCATAACTTGAAATGTAAGTAAAATTCGAAACTTCCCTAGATAGGAAAATTCAAATGAAAAAGACCACCCACACAAATACATAATCATTTTTTAAATTATAAAGTGAAGCTATCCTAAGCCGTGAAAATGGACTCTTCTATGACAAGTACTTACTACTAAAGTATGCAGCAATAAACATGATAAGCACTAATTAGAAAACTTTGTTTGAGATGAATCATCTGAGGCAAGTACGAATCATTCTTCTATGAGAAGTACTTACTACTAAAGCATGCAGCAATGAACATGATAAGCACTAATCATCAAGTGAACATCATTTGAGAAGTTGGTGTACTTCACCATGTTGAGGCAAGTTCTTTTTTAAGTTCAACAGCTGACATGGCATCAGTGAACAATAAATGGTAAGTATCTCGTGTTCTAACTACCATCATCTTGAAAAGCTTTTAGATTAGATTAAACCCATAAACATTGCATAATCAAAATCAAACAAGAACATTGCTTTTAGATTAGATTAAACTTAAAAACATATATACCCTAGAATGAAAAGCTTAAAATTTCTGACCACCAATTAAAAAAAAAAAACCCATAATTAAAAGCATGAAATTCACAATTTCACTAACCTCCCACGATTTCACCCTTAACAAAACGAAAAAAAAAAATCGCAACTGGAGAGAGATATGTTATTTTTTACTACTTGGAATTAGGGGATTAAACGAAAGTACCCACTCTGAAAGTATGGTTTAATAGGTATCTTTTTAGAATTAATAACATAAAAATGCCTTAAAATTTGACTTTTCTGTAAAAAAAACCAACATAGTTTTACAAAATAATACGTGAGACTTTGTGCAAATATTTACCATACCCAATAATTTGGACAGTAAGAAGACCGTTTTACCCCTCTTAAATTGATTTTTATTAGTTTTTTTCTTTTCATTTGAAAAAATTGATTTTTTTTTAAAAAAAAAAACACTCATATCGTAAATACATAACTTTTTTTAGGAATATTTAGATCTAACCCACTTCCTTTTTCCCTACCCCTTCTTCTCTAACATAAGGTTTCAATCCCATTCTCATCTACTTGTTGAAGTACTGCCTGGTTTGTTGGAACCTCAAAAGTGGAGTTTTTTTTTTTTTTCATTTTATTGATTAAGAAGTAAATTCGTGGATATGCACAACATTTTCATTTTAGAGAATAGAAGCCCAAAATTTAGAGTGAATCAAAATTGGACAGTAACAAATCCAATTTCAGCACCTTCAAAAGCGTGAGAAATCAAACTAGAAAAAAACCCCCAGTTTCCACAACACCCATTAAAGAAATCAAAGTCAAATCTCAATATCACCAAACAGCATAATAAAAGATGAAATTGTTATTTCAAGTTATTTAATATTCACAACTGTGTTCTTTGTAATAGCAATGTAAAGTAGCAAATAAAGCTGCTCCCGTGTGAAGCCCATCTGACTGAATATAGTTGTTCTGGTGCCACCACCCTTTTAATATCCAGTAAGCCACGAAGTTGAAAAAGACCCCGACCACGATCTACCTCCCGTGAACGCACACCTTTGCAGCGTGATTTGTGGGGGTAATGATGAGGAGGGTTTGGTGAGATTATGATTTCGGTTTGGTGTGTCAGGTTAAGATTTGTTGCGAATAATGAGGAGAAGAAGGGGAGGGGGAAGAGAAGAGTAGGTTAGATTTATATATTCCAACTAGAGTCGTAAATATGAGCCGGGCCAAACGGGCCGGTCCGCGGCCCTCAAATTTGACCTAGGATTGGCCCGGTACTATTCACGGGCCGAGCTGACGTAGTGAGCCCATCGGGCCGGGCCGAGCGGTTGTCAATTTTAAAAAAAAAATGTTTTTTTTGTCATTTTTTGTAATTAATATTAAAAAAATAATATTTTAATGAAATAGTACAGGACCGGCCCAGCTCGGTATATAATAATAGAGCTATAAAACCGGGCTGGGCCTTCTTTTTAGAAATTCGGCCTGGCCCGAATCGGCCTACTACTATTCACGGCACGGTTCGAATTTCTCCTTTGGCCCGAACAGGCCAGGCCGCCTATATTTACAGCTCTAATTCCAACACACAAACAAAAAAAAATATATTCACGATTTGAGTTTTTATTTTTTTTAATTTTTTTAAATGAAAATAAAAAACCTAATAAAACTCAATGCAAGAGGGGTAAAACGGTCTTCTCACTATTCAAATTATTTGGCAAAGTATATATCTGCAGAAAATTAAAATCTCAAGGTAATATTTTGCAAAACTCAAACGTCAAGTTATTTTTTTACAAAAAAAAAGTCAAACCTTAGGGTATTTTTATGTCATTTACCCATCTTTTTATTTAGGATGGGTCTATTGACACCCTTCTATCTACTCTCTCCATCTATCTCTTTATTAAATTTTTTAATCACCAAAATAATCATAAGTAAAATTATCTTTTAGTATATAAGTTGTTAAAAACATCTCTTTACACATTTTTGTTAACAATTTTTTTCTTAATAACAAAAAATCACACCTCTTTTCTTAAACACAAATCAATTGAAAGAAAAATTATTACAATCAACAATCGATGCATTATATATTGTCTAATACAATCAACAATTCTTAAACCCTTGCTTATGACGTAAATAATTATAGACGGACTAAAAATTCTTTGCAATCTTTTAGAAGAGATTGTTGTACTATTGACATTGAATTGAATGTTTTAGAAAATTAGGATTACAAATTGATGAGTGCTTTTTTTCACTTCATACTTATGATGCATATATATATGACAATACATATCTTCATGGCCATATACCCATTTCTATATTGTGGTTTTAGTTTTCAACCATAGTTGATATATTATAAAATCCTCTTTATGATAATATTCCCTTTACAATTTTCATAATACTTTTACATTTACGTCACCATTAGAGTTCTACAACTATATATATACATATATTTATTATGATAAAGGACTCGAACTTCAATGAGTAATAAAAAAAAAAGCCATAATACTTTTCTTGTAATTACTTGCTCATCATCTATAAAGCTAAAGTGTTAATTTTAAAAGCTCGCTTATCAAAAAAGGGTGTGATCCTGAGTTTTCCAGGTTGAAAAGAGATAAGAAGCATAAAGAAGAAGTTAAAAGAGTGGTGGATATGGCAGAAGAAAAAACTAGAGAAAATGGATTAGGAATGAAATAGGGGTGAGGGTGAGAAGAGAAGATAAAAGTACATTAAAAGATAGTATAGGAATAATTAAGAATATATTAAGTAATAATTAAATTTTAAATTATAATTAATATGGTGGTTTTAGCAATAGGGTGAGAAAAATATACAAAAGGGTGGCAATAGACTCACCTTTTTATTTATGAGTAAATATATTCATTTTTTAATTGTAATAACTAGAGTTTATTATTATACCCTGCTAAATTTTTTACTTATTACTACTATAAATTAGTAGATCATTCATTTACTATGGCCTCCAAAAAATTTATCACTAATAGATAGTAGTATACTTATTATTTACTACTATTATAAAGTGGTATATTATTTATTTATAATAACATAAAATACATATAATTTATTTACCACTACAATGAGTTGTTATATCATTTACGGGAGCTATGTTTGCATCCCAACTTTAATAAAGGCACCCCTCCATTGATAAAATTATACCTTTCAAAAATGGAAAAATAAATAAACGTGCAACCCATTCCTCACCCATTGTTTCTGTTATTTCCCTTCATTGCTTTGCTCCCTCACGTACAATCATACAACCACCTTTCGTCTCATACCCTCTCGCACTATTCTTCTCTTTATCTGTTGTTTCTTTTTTAGTTTTACAGTTTCTTTGTAGCCCCAAAAAAAAAAAAAAAAAAGAAAATCTGCAAACTTGATAAAATATAAAAGAGAAGAAGGGAAGGGAATTCGTTAAAAGAAAAATGATAATCTAAACCTTAACGATTAATTTTTCATAGTCTAAATTTCTCAAATATGAATCTAAAAATTTCATAAATATTAATTACACATTCAAAATGAAAATTAAGTACAAATATATGGAATACATATGATAGAAAAGGAACAAGGATGAATATTGGAAAAAAAAGTTTTCAAGGTCATTATAATTGCCTTTAACATTATCATTTTTTTAAGTAGGTATATCCTTTTGAGATTTATAGATATTTTTGATGGATTTGGAGGTCTATTAGAGTTTTTTACTTAGTTATAAATTCTTTGTTGCAAATAATTTTTCACAAAAAAAAAAGAGAAAAAAGTAATAGGGTGCATATGTATGAAAGAGAGTGCAAACACAAAACAAGTCCATTTAAATTAAGGATAAATATGTGATTTAAGAAATATATTTTAGAGAAAGGGGTGCTAAATAACTCTAAATTATAATGACATACTCAATTTAACAATACTAAATTTCAAAAATAAATCTATTGATTTTTTTGAAAAAATAAAACATTGCTTGAATTTTAATATGAAAGCATTTAATAAAAAATAAAAATGTTAAATTAATAATATAAATAATATAGCCTTTAAAAATAACTCAAAAATTATTAAAATACTTAAATTACTCTTAAAGATAACTCAACATTTAAGTGAGTCAAATTTTGTTTATTTTTTAATTTTTTAAAAATTTGAATTTTAAAATTATTTTTTCCCTTCCAAACTCATTTGTTATTTTTACCTCCAAACCAAGTGAGATAACCATTATGCTCTTAAAAAACTTGCATACGACTAACACATGTCTAAATCTATCTAAAATTTGATAGTCATTAATAGAAATGGGTAGTTTGCAACTGTTTTATAAATTTAGGGTCCTAATTGCCAAAAAAAATAATTCAGGGGATACATTACAAATCAACGAAAAATTCAAGAGCTAATTATGCTAAAAATCCAAAAAAATATGCATGTATATTTGTTTTATTTTTTCTTTATTCCTAAAAGAATAGATTTCTTTCATAATTTCTTTTATACTGAGAAGTGAGAACCGTTCTCATTTTTTATTTTATTGCTGAAAAGAAAGACTGAATACGAAGAAAGTAAAAGATTACTTAAAAAAAAAAAAAAGAAAAGAAAAAGAAGAAAGTAAAAAGAAAGACATTTTCCCTTAAAAAAAAATACTAAAGACTTTAAAAAAAATCCACATGACAAGTGGAACACGTGGCTTTGTATTAGTAAGTTACATGACCCGTGATGGATACCACGATCCACCATACTCGGCTGAATAGCGGTCCTTTATTATAAGAGCAATGTTATGAGGTATTAGTGGTGCTAACATTATCAATATTATAATGACATGTCTGTTTATCACTAGATGATTTAATTAATAAATTGGATCACATATAGATCTATTTAAATTATAATTATGATTAGTCAGTGACAAACTGACACATCACTGTGCTGCTGGTAAGCACTGGTGCCTATAGCATTATTCTTATTATAAAGCTCTGTTTTTTCAGTTGGTTCAATGATGTTGGCTTGGTGCCTCTTGTAATGGTTGTATGAGAGACCTAAGATGGATCAATGATGTTGGCTTGGTGCCCTCTTGCAATGGGTGTCTGAGAGACCTAAGAGGGAAGAAGCCGGAGGAGGCCAAGAAAGAAGCCTTGTTGGGTTTGGTTTTTCAGTGATGGGAGAGGTCCAGAAATTGGTTTCTGAAGTGTGTTTATCTTTGAATTTCCAAGGCTTCTGATTTTGGTACTGCATTTTACTTCTTCTGCGGGTGTTATGGATACCAAAGGAAGACTCATCGCGGCTTCTCCTAGCAGGAATGAGTTTGTTCTTATCAATGCCGATGAGGTTTTAAGAGTACGTTTTCCCTCAAAGTCACTTCCTTTTCTTTTTTTAACCTTTTTTCGTTTCATCAACTCCATTAATGGCAATGGAGCTTTAATTGAGAGTCTTAAATGAGTTTCTCATTATCTCTTTTTGCATTTTGAAGATGCCCTTTTGGCCTTTGTGATGATTTTTCATCTCAAACTTGTGTTAGTTCGGAACTCACTCTTTCTTTTTTTTTTATAAATATATAATATAAAATTTTCCTCACTTTCTTCTTATCTTCTCTGTATATTTGGTTTCCATTCGGTTTAAAACTTTTGGAGTCTGTCATTACTGGTTCTCCCATAGCAGTTTTCATTATATCTGGTTTAATTTCTTTTTAGCTTTATACTCTTTGCGTGGCTTAGTTTATCTTTCCAAGATTTCTCTCTTCTTTTCTTGATTTCGACCTGGTCAATGCAACCGAAGGCGAAATACGAAATTTTTCTTTCTGCTCTGTTTTCCTTTTTGCACTAATTTGATGTTGCATTATACAGTTCTTGGTATTGAAGATTCTCTTTTCTTAGTCTTCATATTTTGGTAGAAAATGATATTCTTTGTGACCAATGTGATTTTTTGATGACTTCTGTCAAAGAATTAAGTGGACAGATTTGCCAGATCTGTGGGGATGAGATAGCGTTTACTGGATATGGAGAGCCTTTTGTTGCTTGCAACGAATGTGCATTTCCCGTTTGCGGGCCTTGCTATGAGTGTGAAAGAGAGAAGGACATCAAGCGTGCCCTCAGTCAAAACCAGATATGAACGCGTCTTCGTAGTTTTGACCATTTTTCCATTCTAAGAGAATCCCATTTCAGTTTGGGATACCATCTGAAACAAACAATATCAGATTGAGGTAATAAGTTGATCATTTTTCCATTCTAAGAGAATCCCATTTCAGTTTGGGATAGGTTGATCATTTTTTTTCCTCTTCAAGAAAAACCCATATCAGATTGAGGTACCATCTTACAGTTTGGTTGTAGAATTGTGGTTTTAAGTTAAATATGACAAACTCCAGGGAGTCCCAGAGTGGAAGGTGATGTAGAAGAGGGTGATATTGATGACTTGGAGAACGAGTTTCACATTGCAAATGGGGCAGATCTGACAAGATTGCTGAAGCCATGCTTGCTGCTCGCCTCAATGTTGGATGTGGTTCCCAAGTCAATGTTCTGGGATCACCATTCCATCAGAAGTTGATTCAGCTTCTGTTGTTGCTGCTATCCCTCTCTTGACCTATGGCCAAGAGGCGAACTGATACGTTGATTATTTGATTATTGTTTTCTCTTGTCTTTGTTATGTATTTGTTTTATGTGCTAAGATTTCTGATCATGGTTATTTGTTTTTGAGGATACTGACATTTCTTCTGATAAGCATGCTCCTATGAATCCTGTGTTTATTTGTCCAGGAAAACGGGTTGATCTGATGCCATTTTCTATTGAGTCTGTAAATTATTCATAAATTGGACATGATGTGTGTATATTTTAGTTTTTTTCTTCTGAGGCTTGACAGTTGATCTTGATAGTACAGTTCCACCCAGGCCAATCGATCCTAAGAAAGATTTGGCAGTATATGGTTATGGATCCTTTGCGTGGAAGGATCGGATGGAGGAATGGAAGAAGAAGCAGAATTAGAAACTTCAGGTGGTCAAGCAGCTGCATGAAGGAGGAGATGGTGGGGGAGAAAATGGAGATGACTAGATGAGGCTGATTTACCAAAGTAAGCGTCATTTTGCAACCCTAGTAAATGGTTAACTTTTAATTTAATAACCATTTTTAGGGGTTGAAAGCAATACATCCTCGAAATCTCTTGCCTATTAATAAAGACGAGACAAATGTCCAACTGACTTTTTTGAGGTGGAGTTTTCTTTCCTGTATAGTATTAAGTATTTTTTTTTTTTTTTTGGGATATTTGGGTGCAAATTAGTGGGGAGGGGGAGGAGGGTGGGGATCAAACCCCACACCTCTTGCTCTCATGAGAGAGCCTTTGTCACACGGGCTATTGCTCGTGGGTCTATATAGTATTAAGTTTTAAGTAAAAGAAATCAGTAATTCCACAGTATTGCTCGTTGGTTTCTAGAAGTTTAAAATATTGCTTTTCTGGTCAGACCAGGGACTGCCAACACGTTTGTTGTGTTTTGTAGTTATTATTTGCCATTTTGTAGAGGCAAACACAACAAAAAGAAGACTTAAAAGAGTTGTCAATGACATCCAACTTTCTTTCCTTTTTTTTTTTTTTGCGGTTAGCTTGAGATTTAGAAGTTAGCTTGACAATTTTAGAAACATTAAATGGCTTGTTTGAGAACATTTATGTTTTATATTTTTATGTTCAAAAGTGCAATAAACGATGAAGATTTCTCGACCAACATTTTGAGGACATCTTTACCATTCATTTTACATTTAAATTTGAAAAACAAAAGTAGTAAATGTTGCTAAACAAGCTCTAAATTTCTGCATTCAACCAAGAAAGCATATTATTTTAACAAACTGGAAGATTATGTCATTATTGTTGTGAGACCAGTTCAGACCCGTGCCAGACCATTAAAGCTCAGCTTATTATTTGAATATGTAATTGGAGTCTAAGTCTTTTAGTATTGGACTTAATGACAATCAAGAACTTGATAGGTTCCTAGTACAGTAGCAAGAACAAGAGATGAGAAGAGAGAAAACAGAGAAGAATAGGAGCTTTATTGCAAAAAATCATTTTGTTGTAATGGACTTTCAAGAGGTTTATTTTCTCCCAAATGAGCTCAGCTCTCACTAAAATCCCCAAGAATGAACTACAGTTAAACCAGGCCCCAAACACTATTTGTAACCTCTTTCACTCAGCTAGCTAACCAAGATTACAACTGACTGGCCACTCCCCATAACAATCAGCCCCAGCTAACTAACAAACTACAACGACCACATGAATGGGGACTTATCAGAGCTTTCTGGATCATGACGAATGTTAAGTAGGTTTTGACTAAGTTGCAAGATTTGTTTTCCAAGATAGAGAAAGCTTTTTGCTTTTTTTTCCCCTTTCTGAGATTAATAAATTTTGATAGGTTGTAATGTAAGAGCTACATGTTTCTTTATGAATTCATGCATCTCATAGAACTCCTGCATTTAATTTTGTCTATTATGCTACTTTCGTTTTCTCGTCTCAGTTATATATGTATAATTATGGATTTCAATTTTATAGGATGGATAAAGACAGGCAGACACTTTCAAGAAAATTGCCAGTTAAATCAAGCAAGAAAAACTCAATATAGAATGATCATCCCTCTCCAGATTGTGTTTCTTGGCCTATTTTTTCACTATAGAATGCTTCACCATGTCAATGATACATATGGATTTTGGTTACACTCTGTTACGTGCGAAATTTGGTCTGCTGTATCGTTGATACTGGATCAATTTTCCAAATGAGTCCAATTGAACGTGAAACGTATCTTGATCAATTGTCATTGAGGTGCGACGTCCTCTCTCTCTCTCTCTCAGTTATACGTGAAATTTGATTTGCTGTATCATTGATACTGGATCAATATTCCAAATGAGTCCAACTGAACGTGTGAAACATATCTCGATCAATTATCATTGAGATGCCAACTCCTCTCTCTCTTTCTCTTTATGTGATGCCTTGTTTTAATTGGATATTTTGTTCAGGTATGAGAAAGAATGGAAGCCATCCGAGCTGGCGAGCATATACATATTTGCCAGTACAGCTGATTCTGTGAAAGAGCCTCTGCTCATTACTGTGAACACGGTTCCGTCATCCTCATTGTAGATTATTCAGTTGACAAGGTTGCATGCTACGTCGCAGAAGATGGTGTTGCCATAATGACTTTTGAAGCCATCTCAGAAACATCTGAGTTTGCAAGAAAGTGGGTACCATTTTGCAAGAAATTTAAAATAGAACCCTGAGCTCCAGACTGATATTTTGCACCAAAAAAGTTGACCATACCCTGAGCTCCAGAGTGGTATTTTGCACCAAAAAAGTTAATTATTTATAGACGTAGATCCGACGTTTGTAAGGGAGCGGCGAGCAATGAAGGTTTGCATGCTCTTTTTTTTATTATTTTAATTTGGATGCTTTACTAAATCATCCAATCCAATATACTATGCATAACATTCTCTAACCCAGTCAGGTAGGGTTATACATGATTGTAAATGATCTGACATGAATATGCTCTGTGTTTAAGACTTGATAACCAGCTGATAACACAATCTCGGGATGGTTGAGAAGATATTTTTATCTGATGTTATTGTCCTTGTGCAGAGGGATTATGAGGTGTCCAAAGTTCGGATAAATGGATTGGTTCCATGGCAAAGAATGTCCCGGAGGAGGGCTGGACAATGCAGCAACTCCATGGCCTGGAAGTGGAAACAATGTCAGGGATCATCCTGGCATGATCCAGGTTTGTCGTTCGGGCTCTAGTTACATTTCATAAGCTTGTGAAAGTATTGAGAATTTCGAGTACTCCTTACATTTACCATATTTCACAGGTTTTCCTTGGTCAAAACAGTGTTTGCAATATGGAAGGAAATGATTTACTTCTATTGGAAATGTCCCTGCAGGAATAGACTGAAAAATCATCCCTGACGCCACAAACCAAATTCGAAAAGAATTTTGGACGTCAAATATTTTTTATCAAGTGTTTTTTATCGCTTCCTCACTTATGGAAAATGGTGGTATCCCAAGGGTGCATCTTCTGCATCACTCTTGAAAGAAGCCATTCATGTTATTAGTTGTAGATGACAGATCAGAGGGGAAAGGAGGTATGCAGTTTGTTTTCTCAACTCAAATTGAAGGGTTTTACAAACGTTTTCTTTTGCAAAAAATTGACATTTGACACTCTTTGCTAAATTATAATTATATTATAGGTTGGTTGGATATACGGTTCTGTTACAGAGGATATTCTGACTGGCTACAAGATGCAATACCATGGCTGGAGATCAGTGTATTTGCATAGATAGAAGGGTCTGGCATTTAAAGGTTCGATAAAGTAAAATCCTAGTATGCAACTAACCATGTGCAAGATCAAGCATACTTGTATACCAAAGAGGTGGTGTTATGGATGGGATGGCTAGGAGAGAAGTGGTGGGATCTTCCTTGCAAGCCTCATAAAGTAAACCATTTTCTCTGTTCGTTTATTTACCATTAAACCAGAGAACTGATAGTATCATTACGTGTCAATGGAACAGGGAATTAAAGGAAGAACGTGCCTGATCCCTAGGATATCCGAGTTGTAAGTCCAGAAACAAAGTTAAAAATTACTTGACTGTTGTCTACTTCTGTACCAGTGTGGTTATTTACTTTATTTGCGGGCAATAAGATCTTCATTAAAAGCAAATTGCTAGAGTGAAAAAATACAAGTACTGAATGTTCAGACTGAATGTTAATCAGAAAGACTGAATGTTAATCAGAAAGAAAGAGACTGAGTCTTGGTATGAATTATACAGAGCAAAGAGACCAGCACATAACTCTGGAGAACCTGTATCACTGAGGCTGAGGCTACTTCTTCTTCTTCTTGAGGCATGACAAGGGGTTTGGACCCTGCACAATTTGAAAAGGTAATTTAGTGAGAGAAGGTTATTTTGTTGAGACACAGACACCATATTCAGAGGGCCACTCACCTGAGGTTTTCTTTTGAACTGAAATTTGTCCACTTTCAGGGGCATCCTTTTCTTCTTCCCACCCTCGCCCACCTGAGGATGATCGGGTGGACTTTTGAGCGTTATCATTTTGCCTGTGGCATGAATAACAGGCGTATTTTGAATCTGTTCTAGCTCCTGCAAAATGTTTTCGTCTGTGGTGGCTACAATGTATTTGGTGAAGTTATTCCGGCCAACCATTTGTAGGAGGCAGTCGATCCCAGTCTCAACCCTGTGTCTCTGGTGATGACAGCTGAATGGCCATCGACAAAAAATTGAGAGCACACATACTATTACTTTGCATAATAAAACCAACATATGACAGAGGAAACAGGACAATTACTGATCCTGCATGGGGGTTCTGGTAGTGGTCCCATTATCCTTAAGACTAATTGATGTTATCAATCAATGCAATGTCTAACATGAAAAGTTAATATTGGCCCAAGAGAGTAGCTTACTAGTCTAATATTATGCAAATGTCAAAATAGAGTAAACTAACTAATAGACACACCACAATAATGCAATGACTAATACTGCAATGACTAATATTAGACTGGTAGTCATAGTGAGGACCAAGCGAATGACTAATACTGATCCCAGAGAATTGTTCTACTGATTGGAAAATAATATACTAAAGCAGCAGAATAGATTAAACTACACTACTAAAAAGAATATAAGAAAACAACTTTACTTTATCAACTTTAGCTTCATGCCTTCTCTGAGAGCAGATGCATAGTGAGGACCAAGCGAATACAATTCTGCAAGGATACAATTGGTTGTAACTATTGTTACTTTCGAGAAGAGTAGTGACATGAAAATGTCGAGTAGGCCTAATATAGCCGGCGGGTAATCCTGCTCAACCAAGTGATGTAGAAACGCGCCACAGCAAAGTACAGTGTAGGGTGGATAAAACTGGCATTTGCTTTGATAGAACATCAAAGCCTCAACATTTTTCTGGACTATAATCTGTAGATTAAGGTATTGAAAAATAAATAAATACAAAGTAAAGTAAAGTAAATTTAATGGCAAAATGGAAATGGAAAAGGGTCTCACACCTCTGATTCTGGTTTTTCATAAACCGGGTTGAGCAAGAAATTTCCCGCGAAAAGTTTCCAGTGTGTGATATACTGAATGCGATTTTTTACTTCCTCGAACATTAACTCCTTCTCTTCGATTACCTTTTGAGGATACTCTTTGTAGGTGTTGACGATATCTGAAGCCTTGATCGCTTTATATTTCACGATGAAACTGTGTTCAATCAAATCTTCTGGAACTACCCTCACTGTTGCATATTGTTCGAGACACAATCCAACAAACTCTCGCAACTCGTCCGAGACAAGATGGACGGAGTTGGTATTTCCTTCATAATCCCAGTAGCAGAATCGGCTCTGGATCTGTGAGAGTGAGGAGTTACTCAGCGTGAAGGGAACTTCACCTATCGGTGGCCGGCCTAGCGCCATCTCCATGGCTACAATGCCCAAAGACCATACATCTGACTCCACACTGAATTTTTTCCCCGGTGCCACCCAATACATTTGATCAGTATAACGAGTCTTCTTATCAGGTTCGAACGAACAATCAGAACCAACATAATCAGCTAATATGAATGTCTCACAACCGAGCATGATATTTTTAGTCTTTATGTCCCCATGGTATTTTCCGATGCTATGGAGGTAGATCATACCTTTTAGGACTTCTCGTAATATAACAGAAATGGTCCTTTCTGGGAATCTGAAAGGTCCGCCACCGTCGCTGAGGTTGGCCATTACTGAGTGCACCGACCCCGCCGGAAAGTATGGCATTACGCTCCAGAAATTGCCGGCGTCGGATACGAAATTACAGTAAGGAGACATAATGTTGGGATGAAAGAAGTTTGATGTTGAAGTCTCACCGCGTTTGAGTAGGTTGATCACGGTTTTGATCGAACAACGACGAAGATATATGATCTTGATGGCCACGTCCTTCGAGTCGGAAAGCCGTTTTGCTCGGAAGACATTACCATGGCTTCCCCTCATAATTCTTTCTACCAGATCGTAAAACTGGGAACCGGCTTCGTTCGCCATTGATGAGTTCTTTAGAGAAACACAGAGGAGCTTGGACGAGAGTTTTAGCGACTGAGAAGAAGAAGAAGAAGAAGAAGAAGAAACTGAAGAAGAAGAAGAAAATGGGCCCACCAAGGACGCACCGCGTGAAGGTGGAGCTTTTCTGTTATATTAGTTACACGGGTGGAATATTCTGGACCCACCGCGTGAGATTTTTTATTTTATTTTATTTTATTTTATTTTTCCCGTGTGATTATTTTGTTACACTATGCTTTTTGTTATTTACACTGGGAGCCTACAATTATCACAATCCAGTTTCACTTTTAAAATATTTCCCTTATTATAATTGAGCTTTTTAACAATAATATAATACATTTCACAGATGTTATTGTTAGTATTTGGATTATAGATTACGGAATTATTATATGTTTTTTTTGGAATTATTTTATCAGTAAATTTCGGAGATGTGTCTTTCCGTAATGAATCAAGGATAATTGAATAATGCTAATGACCCAATACTCTTACTAAACCAATTCTTTTCCTTCCCTTTTTTCAATTTCATTTTTTCATTAATTTTTTATTTTTTATGGAGTGCAAACCTCATATATTTATTAACTCAAGTCTATAGGAACAGCTAAAATCAATGAATAAATATATTATTCAATAACAATTTAACCAATATCTGTGTGTATATATATATAATATACGTGTGTAAAATTCAAAGGACTTACCGACTTAGAGTATAAATAAATTTAATAATAAAACCAATTTGTGAGGAGAGAGAGGCGGTTGGTTATGCCTGGAGGGAAGGAAAATTTGAATTCCCTCTCGTTTTATTCTTAGCGCGTGATGTCAAAGAATTCTGAATCGGTTAGAGCGCGTGATGCAAACAGCGTTATTATTTTCCTCAATCTACGCTTTTTTGTTCATTTACTGTTGGAGCAAAGGGTATTTTGGTTTCCCTCCATTTTATGGGGAAATGGAAATAAAAAAAAGAAGTGATAATTTCAAATTTGTAAAAGAGATATCATTTACGGAAAATGTCTCTTTTTGTTTTGTTCTGTTTTTTTTTTTTTGGGCTAAATGACAAGTAAATCCATTAAAGATCAGCTAGAAAATTTGTTGCAACAAAGGGGTCAACCTCCTCAAGGGTAATAAAAAAAAAAAAAAAAAACCTGAGCTATTACCACGTAAAAGCCCAAGTTGCCAACGCATCAGCTAATCTATTACAAAGTCTAGGAATCCAAGTCACAGATATTATTACAAAGCAAAAAAATTTGAGTCACCAAAAGCCCAATCAGGGACAACAATCTCCTCTTTGACAGCAAGAACAGCCAGACGAGCATCACATTCTATATCAATTCGGTTCCATCCCAAATCCGCTGCCAAAAGAGTAGCCAATTCCAATCCACAAAGTTCAGCGTGGAGTGGGCTAGTATAAGTCACAGACAGACGCAAAATGTTCTATTACTAGTATTTGTCTTTGACCATTTTTTTTTTAGTCGGCTATAGTAGGGGCGCCCCTACGTAAAGCCTTTATTTTTACACCGTTTGATGGAAATCTGTAGAGAATCTATTTATACACAGATTTCCATCAAACGGTGTATAAACATGGCTTTACGTAGGGATGCCTTACTGTAGACGCGCTTTTTTTTTTTAGGTATTTCTTTTTTAAAAATTATTTTTCAGTGCCAAAATTTGACTTTTCTAATATATTTGAAAATTTTCGAAAAGAATAGCTTTATTGTCACACTTAGTCTACTTTTTCCATACATTTACTAAAATCACACCTCATTAAAAATATTAAATATAATAACTACTAATTATACCTCCTTATTTTTCCGAAAAAAGGCCCCTAGTCTCTATCTTTTCCCACTCATCTTTCCTTTAAAAAAACTTGAACGTCAATGAACAGTTGCATATCCAATTAATTGCTAGAAAACCCAAGTATTCTAATATGCAACCTACGTATTCAAATTGGACTGGATTCCTCTTCATCAAAATTTCCAAGTACATAATTTTCTAGAGAAATAATACGTTAAAATTAGGCATTATGATAACTTAATTTTTCTCTCTTTTGTCTGCTACTTCACCTTAATTTTCTATAACTTCATTATTGGTGAAACAACTCCAGAGATCATCTCACCCAGAAAAAAAAAAAAAATCATTTGTGAAAAGGAAATTAGGAGGAAAACAAATCTTTCAAAAAATAAAAAGAAAGATATTGATAACAGTAGAAATCAAGGATGATAAATTCCCCAACCCAAAAAGTCACTAATTAACATCTTCGTTTATTCATTCAAATGTGTAAGATTTACCATGATCTTTTAAATATGTCTATTAATCGTCACTAAATAATAATATTGGCAACAATGAATCTATTTAAATATTTAAATATTAGTAGAGGGGCAGGAATACAAGAAAGTTAAAAAAAAAAAAAAAAAACACGAAACAAAACAAAAAAATACCAAGATTAACTTTTTTTCTTTCTTTTTTGGGTTTTAATTTTCTACTTTTTTTTCAATCGATTGATTAATTTCTTAATTGGTATACATCATGGATATCTTACTCATTTTTCTTTTAATACATTATTTACTCCTCTTTGTTGTTTAGGCTTTGACAATCAGCGAAAATTGTTGGAGTCTACAATTTTTCATTGAAGCATTGCTTTGAAGCTTCTTGTTAAGTTTTCCAATTTTCAGAATAATTAGTGTTGAGTAGAATGGTGTGTACAATGGGGTTTTAAAAGTACTTTAATTTTATATTTCTGAAAAATACTTTAATTGCCTATGTATGGAAGATGTTTTCTACACTTGTGTACTCAAATGTAATTTTATTTGGGTTCTTTTGGTAAATAAAAAAAACCAATTAAAAAAAGTTTGAGGTGAGTAGACATGGGTGACAATAGGCTCATCCTTTCAAAAATATAGTTCATAAGTGTCTTAATTATAACCATATGCCTCCCCCACCAAATGTTTAAAATATGACTGTGGGATAAACATATCCATAAAAGCATAGTTTTATTGTGTTAAAAAAAAACAATAAAAAAATCCCCCAAAAAAGAGAAACTCTGATGTCGACCCTTGCTCTGCTCTTGCCTTCTTTCTCTATTAATTTCTCCCATAATATCTCTCTCACTCTTAAAGTCTCTTAACTTTCTCTCTCACTCTCATTTCTCTTGTGCACGATTAAACAATTTCTATGTTTAAATGTCATGAGTATAATTTAAAATAATTTGTATTTGAATTTGAGATGTTCTCGCGATAGATTATGTGAAAAAAAAGGGTAAATTTGGATCAATTTTTACAAATTTATGAGAATTTGAACGGCCTTTCCCGACAAACATCAAAAAATTTGATAAATTTCAACATAAATTCGATTCCCATTCAATGCAATTTGATGAGAATTTAATGAAGACTCTTTGATAATTTTTTTTGAGAAGTTACTCGATGGTTATCGAAAATGCATCCAAAATTTAATTGAATTTCAATGATAGTTCGATGGTATTTTGATGACCATATAATAATTTTTCATATTCCACTATAAAAATAAACTTCATCGAAATGACATCGAATATCATTATAAAAACACACTTCATTGAAATGGCATCAAATTATCATCGAATATAGCATTGAATTGGCATCGAAATTCATCAAATTATTATTGAAATGTTCAATGTTTTTCCATGACCATCAAGTAATTTTTCAGAGATAATTATCAAAGAGCCTTCATTGAATTTTTGTCAAATTGCATAAAATGGGCATCGAATTTATATTGAAATTCATCGATACTAAGACCGTCCAAAATTTTAGAAATTTATAGATTTTGATTCAGATTTAATTTTCAATACATAATCTATCATAGAACATTTTAAAATTCAAATATAAACTATTTTAAATTATATCAATTACATTTAAATATATAAATTTCTTATGAAATTAAGTACCCAATTAAAAATAAGTTTGATATTTTCTATGAGATAAGAGAAATTCAAAGGTATAGAGAAGAAAAAGGGAAATTTTTAGAGTTAAGTTTATAATTATGATTGAAGAGAATGTAAGAAAAAAGAGTATAGAGGAGGAGAAGAGGAAAGAAAAGATGAGTTAGGTTTTAGGAGCATAGATGATAACAAAATTTTTGGGGTAATTAAGCCTTTTTAGGTGAGTATAGTCATAGAACATTTATTAGGGGCTTATAGAAATATGACCAAATTTTGGGCCCAATTTCAGTAAATGTCCCTTTGTCAAAAGTTATAGCAAAATGTCCGGTATATATGCATATATACCAAGTGTAAAATTTTATATACCAAGTATAAAAAATTATATATCTAGTGCATTTCAGAACAGTAACTAAAATTGGTAGATATGTGTATCTACCAAGTGTAAAAATATATCTACCTGAATATTTAGCTATAAAATTTTAAAAGTGGACATCTACTTAATCAAATTTAAAATTTTGGTCATCCACCTAAATTTCTCATTTATTAAAGGAGGCATATGGTTGTAATTGGGCCACCTATGGAGTATATTTATTGAAATTTCTCACATATTTCAGCAAGAGAAATAAAGTCTCCCAAATTTATTTTTTGAATTCTTTTTTCTTTCAAATCAGGAAAAATTGACATCACCAAAATGGTCACTATCCAATTATTTAGTGACCATTTTGAATGTGGCCGCTAAATTAGTAACTGTTTCGAATATGATATAAGCATTTCAAACTTGTTTTGAATGCTTCTCTTTTCACAAAAAATGAACTTTCCGAATTTATGAGTGAAAATAGAGGGGGAAAAAAAAAAGAGTAGTGTAAAATTAAGGTTTATATAAACTTAAATACCCAAAAATTGTGAATTATAATGATTTTCTTTTTTGCTGATTTTTGAACTTTTTCTTGATTTTTCCACATTCTCTCTTCTCTCCTCTCATCTCTTTTAAGTTGTCAATGAGTTTTTCCGTCATTTCATGAACTAAAGTAATAAAGCTTGATACTTGAAACAATCTTTTAAAACTAGTACTAAAAGAATTCATTTTGTACCAAAATACTACTAATGAGATTCATGTCCCGCAGTTATAACTTATAACCAGAATATTATTTTCTATCGGCTAAATAGTGTTTGATCTTAAAAATAAATAAATAAAAACTAAGCAAAACAAAACAGCATTTGGCTCATAAAAAATTTCTTATAATCAGTTTTCTATCACATCTTATTTAAACTGGATCACGTTCTTCCCATCAAGTGAGAAAGTAAAAATTAGAAGATCCTTGGTTTTTAATATGCGCATATTAGGAATCTGAATTTTATGTTTTGTAGTTTATTTTGGAACCTTCAAATGTCATGTTTAGCTACGTTGAAAAATGCTATATTTTTGTCTTAGTTTTGATTATGACCTCCTTTGATAAATTGATCTTTTTGTAAACCATGAACAGAATGAAACGAGAAAAAAAAAAAAAAAAAGTGAGTCAAGTTAAAACAAAAATATTGGCACTTGAAAGCTTAAAGACTAAATTAAGACAAAAACGAGAGACATTTTAAGAATATGGGAACAAACTGAGATATCAATAACTTTCATGGACTAAATAGAATAAGGGGAAATTACACAATATACGGTATTTCTGAAATTTTTTTTTGAAAAATACGATAATTTTGTATTTTTTTAAGGTGCAGTATGGTTTTTATTTTTTAAAAAATATTTAAAAAAATATTATTTTTTAAAATAATAACGAATTTCTGAAAACTGGTAACTAGTAACCTAAGATATTTATAATTAGTATATAACTAGTAACCAGTTTCTTGAAACCGGTAACCAGTAATTATTTTAAAAATAGTATTTTTATAAACATTTTTTAAAAAGTGATAATTTCCCAATAAAAACTGTACGAAAATTAGAAAAAAATCTGATTTCCGTATATTTGTAATTTTTCCGTATATTTGTAATTTTTTTCGGTGTATAAGTGTTAGAAACCCATAGAATAAACCTATTTCTAAATAAGGTTTGGCGTAACATAAAAAATGAAGTTGTGGAGAAGCACTAAGGATCACGACTAACGCGACTATTAAATCGTAATTGTGGTCGTAATTGCTGATTTAACCGTAACATTACAATTATCATTAGAAATAAATTTGTCGATATTTTGTTCCGCATTTAATTAACTACAACAAACATTAGTTTTAGCTACAAAGCATCTATAAAATTAGATTCGTAGCTAAGTTGTAGCTATAATGTCGATACTAATTGTCCCTAACTACAAATTTCTTTTTTTCAGCTAAATAGGATAGAAATAGTGAAAAAAAAACTATTTGAAGCAAATTAAATATCTTTAGCAACAAATTATTTTGTCACTAATACTTTTTTATTTTGCAACTATAGTAGTGAGTTTGTGGCTAAAATTCCATGCATCAACCACAAAATTATTAATTTGTCATAAAATAAATTTGTGTCACCAAAAAATTTTGTAGCTAAATCTTGTTAAGAGAATTACATATTTTGTCACTAATCGGCTTATTGACAAATACCACCTTTAGTACGTGATAGCGCTTAGTATCATTCCCACTGAAACGTAGTACAATATAAGATAAATAGTCTTATAATTAAGACAAACAATTAACATGTTTTCTCTTTGTAAATCAATAAAAAGTACTCATCACGTGAGCTAAGAACCCAAGAAAACTTCAATTACCGATTGATGCACTTCAAATCCTTCACAAAAGGGAACTTGGATCTTTTTACCTATATATCTCCTGCCACATTCCAGGCAACTCATTAGCTACACACAAGAGACAACTGGTTAAGCTGGCATACTAGTTCTACAAAGAAAGCCCGTTTGAGACATAAAAAATGAAGCATAATAATCTTGATCATTGCAAAAAATAGATTTTCAACTAAGTTACTAATTAGTCATTCTAAATGATTGGTGACTTTAACCGGAGATGGGAATACGAAGTGCAAAGTACTGTCACTATTACAAAGTAAAAAAGTTCTTCATAAAGCTCGAGAGAAGATAGATTGGGGGTCTTGAAAAGAATAGGGCATGGTTATATTTCTAACCTCATTTCCATCTCCACCTCCCAGTGTGGGATGACCACGGTGGATTATGTATTCAGCACCGACAACACCAACACTTTTGTTTTGATCGCCCTGTTAAAAAAGAAAAGGAAAAGCCCTTAAAAAAGAGGTTTCAACTAAAGAATTAATTTGAATGTGAAAATAATGTAGTCATAGAAGAAAAGGTAATATCAGAAGAAAACTTTTCTGGATAAACAAGATTAAAATATTAAGCTATACGAAGCAAAGTAGTCTTATGACAATTAAATTTTACCTAGTGCACGGAGTTGCACTCCTCCCATCGCTAACTTCCCACTTTCACCATGCTCGTAAGCTACAAATAGGCGTTCCTTTATATCAGCCAACCGGTGACTGTAATGAAAAGTAACTAGTAATATTTTAAACCTTAGTGAAAGAAACATTCTCTGACAACATATGGTTATCATAAAAGTGAGGTACTTTGCAAAAAGGTTCACATCAATCAAAATATTCCCTGTATAAGTCTGAAGACATAATTCAGTACTGTATAAGACTCATCATATCATTGATATCATATCTTGACCTTAAATTGTCTAAGACTCTTGGTTCATGCAAATAAGCCAGTTTTGTCATACTCATCTCATCCCCTACACATGGTGGGGCTTCTGCATTTAGGACACTGGAAGCTTTCTAAACGACCTGAAATTTCTCCAAGAAAAGTAAAAGAGGCAGGAGAGAAACAACAGGAAACAGAACCAGTTAATCTCCCATTTTATAATTATCTTGGCAGCAAAACATAAAAAATGAAAATAGTAGTCGGAATTGATGAAAGATCAATGCTGCCAAAAAGAAAACTACAACAATAGACATAAAGGATAATATACAAATGGCTAATTAAGAACTTAGTGAGCCTGCAACGCATAACAAAAGAAAGCGCCCTATATAACTAAATATTATAGAAAGTACACACCATCGTCCCCAAAGTGCAGAGGACCTTAATATTTTCACCACTAAGCTTCAAAACTTCACCATCTATCCAAGCTGGTAAAACAAATAGAAGACTCTACAAATGCAAACTTAGTAAACAAATGGGCATTTGGGCAAAATGCCTAAAGTACTATTCTGTCAAAGTGATAATCAAAGTTGTATGATGTAAACAAGCAAATGCCGAAAAGGAGGAAGAATAATACCCAGAAACAGGAATTTCAACATATTTGGTAAGAATATCCCATAACAACAGAAATGGCAACAAACGGAGAAAAGTGAAGAAATGTTTAAAAAGTATTCTATAGAATATCTAAGCTGCAGTAGGACTTTTTGTTTAACTCGACAATTCTGATTGACAAAAACTAGTTGAAAGTTGTACAACTCATTAGTTTCTCAGAGATAATAGATCCTGAAAATGGTTAAGAACAAAGAATGTGGTTAGGAATTATGTCTTCACATTCACAATAACCTAAGCATTCAGCTATATATCTAGATTTGGTTTTATGAAACTTAATGTCAATCTAAAATTCATCCGTATACCAAGCAATTATGCTTCTATAAATACAAATAACGAGGTTCTATCTGGGATACCAAGCCGCCTACTGTGACAGTTTTAGCCATGGTCAAAATACTTGGCCACATCACTACAATCTCAGTAACAGTAGAGCTAAACCTGTGATTTCTATGTATATCTAAGTGCTTCGCCAACTACATCATCTTGTCAATGATATCGCTAAGTTTACATATTTTGTCACATGATTAAAGACAAAACTCCTATTGTCTTCGTCCAATTCACTAGGAAAAAACAAAGTTTCATTACCTCTCGTGGTGCAGCACAAAGCATGTAAAAACTTTCAACTTAGATATTAGATAAATCAGGCTACGAAATTACTGTTTCCATTACATGGTTAGTACTAGAAGCCTGGACTAGTACCATTTTATCTGATTGACTGCAGATACATGTAAAACATGGTCACGCCATTCAAAAATCTTCCACTCATCAACTTTACCATAATAGTGGGAAAGCATTATAACCTAAAAGCATATACTTGGACCCATTTATAGCCTAATGTCCATGAGGTATGCTCTTCCCAAGAACAGTAGAAAGAAGCCATAATCACAGCACTTGAATTATTTCCGATAATTCTACTATTCTTAGCTAAATTATCTTAGCAGACAGTAAAATTTCTGATTCACTTTTCCAGAAAACGACAATTTTTTCCTCAACGTCTAAGAAGCCAAAAGCTTTAACAAAATAATCGAAAATCGAAATGCACACATGATACAACAATACATAGTGGAAGTTTTCATGGAGAGAGAAAGAGACCTAAATTGAAAGCGTAGTAGTGGAATCAGAGAGACGAAGCTGAAAAGCACGGCGAGTGAGGGTCAGCGCGAGTGGGGAAGAGCATCGAAGATCGGAGGAATTAAGCTGTGATCTTCACTCGCTCGTTTTGGTACTTTGGGTGAAGATGGCTGCGTAGGGCTGAGTATTTGCCGAAATCAACAAATTAAGCCAGAAATCGAAAAACCTAAAATCACCAAGAACATACAAAGCTAAACCAAATCACAGTACAAAAATCCAAATCAGAGAACGAACCGAAAAATGGAGAAGAAAGACTATTGGAGAGTACGGAACATCGGCGTCAGATTACGAAGCGTCGGCGGCCAAGTATGTACGGTTGCCGGCGGCGAAAGGGAGAGAGAGAGCTCATATCGAGGCTTTTTGTTTTGTTTTGTTTTTTATATTTTCATTTATATACCTGTATTTTAGCTGTATACTTTTAATTTTAGTTATTATTAACATTAATATCTATATTTAAAAATCATCACAAATTCATATCTTTTCTAAGTCAAAACTATGAAAAATGATTGGCAAAAATACCCTTTCTAGAATTTGTAATTTATAAATTGATAATAAAATAAACTAAAAATTATACTTTTACGAAAATGTAAAAACTAATTAGAAACCTCAATTACTGTCCATTATACAAACATTAAATCACATATACTCTTATTTGCATAAGAATTAGAAAATGTTTAAATCAGAAACAAGATATAATTAATCCATAAAGCGACTCAAATTTGAGGAACAAGGCCTAGATCCACACTGGATCCAAACCAACTACATCTCACATTCTCACTACTCCGAAATGGAGTTCCACTCCAAGAATGGAGCAACTAGCGCATTTAATTTCTCGTACACAAATCAGAACTAAAAATATTTATTTATATAGTAAAAAGTAGAG
>JXTC01000003.1:714175-743977 GCA_002914845.1 Trema orientale
TAATACTATACACTCATATAGTCAATTGTTTTGAGAAAATTTTTGAATGTTCCTGGGCCAATCTTCCGCTGCGAAAATCGTTTTTAGTTCCAACAGTGCTAACCCTATTTTTCATTCTCGTATGAAACACATCGCTACCGACTTCCATTTTGTTCGAGACCAAATTGCTACACGTCATTTGCGTATCTCTCATGTTCATATTTCTGACTAAGTTGTTGATTCTCTTACAAAGCCGCTGTCTTGACTTCATTTTTAAAATCATCGGAATAAGATTGGTGCCTTCAATGGCCAGTCAATCTTGCAGGGGCATGTTAAGTCAATACTATTGGTTAAGTCACTGTCCTCTCCATAATCTTCTCATTGATTCTTGGTGATAAATTTATGGATACGATCTAATTCTGGGTGCTTAAAACATGACACGATATCTCCTTTATTTTACAATTATTGTGTAAATATTCTTTATTCAATTATGTATATATTTTGACAACTGGTAGGATTAGTTTCCTTTTATTTTTCGGTAATTCACTTTTATAAAGCCTTGTACAATTCAGAAATAATATAATACAATTTCACGTCCATTTACCTTGCCTCCTTAGAAATATGGAGTTAGAACCATTTGGCTTACATATATACTATGCCTCGCACGATCACTCCTCTAAATAAAAATGTTAAAGGCGTTATTGGTCCCTCACAGTATTAGTCTCTCCCCTCTCTCTTCCACCTCTTGCTCCTCTCTTTCATCAATCTCTCCCATAGCCGTACATGGCTCTCAAATCTTCAAGACTGAGAAAGCTAGTTTCATCACAATGTAAAGAAATTAATTCCAATTAGGACTCGGGACTAAGAAAAAAATTGCGACTATTGAGATGTTGCCTTGACATTACGGAGAAACACGTGAATAAATGCCAACTAGAACCCCAAATATATTAATCTCATACATAAGGCTTCGGATGAGGTAGTCAACGCTATCAAAGAAAATTTTGTTGATCCGTAAAATGTTAAAGGCTATTTAAGTGTAAATCAAGTGTACGTACTGTGGAGAGAGAGGGGTGCGTTAGAAGAAAATTCAAGATGGAGGAGTAGAGTAGTTTATTTTTCTTCCTTTTCGTCCTATGGAGGAGTAGAGTAGTTTATTTTTCTTCCTTTTCGTCCTATTCTGTTTGAGTTATATTCCGTGTATAAAATATTTTATATCATCAATATTCTGATCATAGCTAGGTTTAATCCGACGGTTCAAAATAAATGACTTCACGTAGGGCCAAAAGTAGAGTGGGAACTTACTCCAGACGGTCCCATATGGATATTGTCAGACAAACCCTAAAAATAGTAGGGTTTAATTTGTTTCTTAATAAGCTCTTTACTACCCTTCTCTCTCGACTCGGTTCTCATCAAAGTCCACCTTTACATATTCCCATCTCCAAATTAATCTGTCGGAGTACCCGTTACGAGCTCTGTTGCCTCCCCTGCTAAATCTCTAGATCTCCAAGGTTTCGTCTCGATCTATCGTTCCGTCTTTCAGTTTATATATATGTGTGTATATATATTATATAGGAATAAACTTGTTTAATTTTTGAGTAATCTCTTTTCGGTGTTTCAGATACAACCGTAACCCAGAAGTCCATTACTCCATTCTTTGATTTTTGTTCTTTGGGTTTTAACAGATGAGAATTAAAAGGCACAAGCGGCTGAAGAGGGCAGTGAAGTTCTACACAACTTGCTGCGGTTTTAGAAAGCCCTTCAGAGTATTCTGCTGTGGTACTTTTGTTCATCACTTGATTGACAGACGCATTATACGCATTGCGCCTGCTGACCATCTCCTCTCTGACCTTCTACATTCCCCAGTCAAGCTTTTTACTACCAAGTACTTTCTTTCTGCCCCTCGCCCTCGCCCCTTTCAACTTTTAAAGATAAATATTAAGTAAAATTAATTAAAATATAGAAATCTTCTTTATAATTGCAGATGTATTATTGCGGAGTTGAAAAGGCTTGGTCGATCATATACTGAGGCTCTTGATGCCGCTCGGAGCCTCATAACTGCCACGTATATATCCTTTTGTTTTTCAGTGTTTTTATCTTTTCCTGTTGATCACTCTTATTTTTGTTAGCTTCCATATGGTATTGGGCTTAAGCTTAACTTCTTATTCCTATCATGTTGACTGTGTGAACATCAGATGTAACCATGAAGAAATCAAGGGTGGAGATGCTTGCATTCGTGACTTAATCGGCAGAACTAATGATGACCACTTCTTTCTTGCTACTACGGACAAAGGTCTGCGGAAGAAGTTCAGAGAGGTGTGTGAGTTTTTCTTTGGATTTTGCTTGAACCAGTGATTAAATTGTGTATTTGAGCAAGTATTTTTGTTTTTGTTTTGTTCTACATGGCAGGTACCCAATACTCCTATAATATATGCTTCAAAAAATGCTGTGACGCTGGAATCGCCCTCAGCGTTTCAACACTCTTATGTGAAAAAGATGGAAGAAAAACGTTCTCACATGAGTTTGTTTGAGTATAAGTTGCTGTATAAGAGAAGATCTGATGTACAAAATCCTGATGATGATCCAGAAAACAAGGGAACGCAAGATCAGCAAACTCTACTAAACAAGAAGAAAAACCGTAATAGATTGGAGATTAAGGATAGAGTTCAGTTCAAGAGAAAAATAGCAAAGGTCACAAAAGTTATTCTTATGTATCTTGAACACGTGATTGCCTCTTTCAAAAAAAAAAAAAACGTGATTGCCTAAAATGTTTCAATTAATGGTCCTTCTATGAATTATTTTGCAGGCTCCGAATCCACTTTCATGCTTGAAGAAAAAGAAGAAGCCTGGAAATAAAAATACTATACCGAAGAAGGTTAACTTTTTTTCTTTTATGCTTTAAAATTAGAGTTTGGCTTTATATATATATATATGATCATTTGGGTTGTAATGAACCATTAAAGTTTCTTAAACAATGTCATTTTGCCTTTTTTTTTTTTTTTCCTTTTTCTTTTCTTTCAAATTTATAAATTTTTTTACATATTGAACTATCGGTTGCTGCAACACGCGTCTCAACTGTTCAAGCATTGACATTCTCAAGTACTTAAGATCTCTATAGTCTGTCCTCTTTCTTCTTCTTTTTCATTTTTCTTTTTTTTTTCTCCAGTTTCTTTTACTCAAGTAGTGGTTTCTTTCACTTAAAGTAGCTGCTCAATTTGTCTTGTCAATAATTAATTTTTTTTTTCGGAAAGTATTGTCAATAATTAATGCTGTATTCTCTCTTTTGTCCTAGCTTCTATTCTCTCATTGTCGTAGTACTGTCTAAACTGTCGGTAGATATTGTCCAATTTGAGCAGTTAGTGTCAAATATTCTTTAGTGCCATTTGTTTAAACATTTTTCTCTTTGTTCAAAACTTAGCACAAGTGTCATTTTCAGTCACTTTCCTTTTAGTAGGTGTTAGGTTTTCTGACCTTCTCTCAAATATATATATTTTTTGATGTGATAATATAAATAGAAAACTAGCCTACTGAAATGACTACTGCCTTTTACAGGCATTGTCCGAAAATTCTCTTAAAAGTCCTGAATATTCTAGCTTTTCTTCAAAGAGCTATGTAGCTAGAATTAGTAATCGGTTTCTAGAGCTCTTAATTATTTTTCTTTATTTAAGTTTCTGCTATCACCACTTACTTAAGGGAGTTTAATTAGTAACTTGCATATATACAAGAAGGATCTTGCATCCCAACTGAATGGATTTTGGATGCATGCTGTGACTCAAGGGATTTCAGCACCGAAAGAGTTCAACAACTATTCCACTTGCAGAAGTTGGTGTCTCAAAATATTTTCACACAATGAGTAGAAATACCATCAGTCGAAATCTAGAAGGGAGTTCTAGAATTTTAGAAGAGATTTCTAGAAATTATTGTCTAAGACCCTTGATTGCAATTATGTTTTGCTCTTAGTGAATTTTGCTTTCTGGACTTTGTCTTTAACCATGCTAAACTTGTTTTATGTTCTCTTTACTGCCTTAGATCTTGCTTGCTTTAGATCTTTCTTTTCTTTACTGTTTTCTTGTTTTCTTTCAATCATGTACCATTGGACTGAACTTTTGATCTTTTATGCAGAAAAGTGAGGATGGGAATGTAAATAATAATCCTGGTAAAAGGAAGAGAAATAGGAAGCGCAGGTCGAAGTCAAACAAAAACAAGCAGGCGTACCAATCAGGGGACTACTAGAGAGATGCCTAAGTCCTCGATTAATTGTTTCAAAGTATTTTTTTGGTTTTTTCTTTTTGGGTTTTTCTTTTAATTAGGAAAAGCACATGAACTATTTTTGAGTACCTGACAAATGAACAATCTTAGAAGGATTTGATTTGATTTTTCTTCCTCGAATTTCGTTATGCTTCCTGAATAATTGAACATATGATTTTGTTCTCGGAAGGGAATTTTATTTAGAAATTGTATATAAAATGGCACATGTATAAGTACGTTAAAAATATAAAATTAAAATGTTTTGTATGAGGAACATTTCACAAATCTGTCCTTTTCTGAGAGTCTGTTGTTATCGAAACTAGGTAAGTATATGTGTACGTTTATCCCGAAAGAGAACTGTACGTGTACGTTGTTTGCTCTTGTAAGCCTATTCGCAGCTAGGGTTTGTGATTTTTCGAATATGCGTTAATCGGCACACAACAGTACTTTTTAGGGTCTTTATCAATTTCGACTTAAAACGATGTCGAGAAATATATGACAAATTATAACTTATTTGGAAAAAAAAAAAAGACTTTATTTAAAATTTAGAAATTCGAATGCCTCCATTCCAATCATTAAGTAAAATATTGAACCTTCAAAAATTTCTACTGTGGTCGAATAACTACTCAATTTCGACCATATCACGACAAAAATTCATGGATGAGATTGGTGAAACAATTTAGAGTAACCTTGATTTTGAGATTTCGGCCATTTGATTAGGGTATTTTGATAAACTTAAATGAAATGTCACTAAGTTTGAGTGTTTTCTTTTTTTCTTTTTCTTTTTCTTTTATTTTTTCCCTAAAGTAAACTGCAAACGTACACCTCCCTATATTTGATTTGAGATGTTACCCAATTGTTGTTACCTGAAATTATATTTTCTGATTATGCACTTACTCATTTGTGTAATTAGGAAACATTGAGCCACCCTCACCTATATAAAGGGGGTCCAATCTCATTGTAAAAGAGGACACAATTCCTTCAAAAAATACTTCGCTACATTTGAGACTTAGAGATTCTTGTAATTCTACAGAAAATAGTGAAGAACAGTGGACGTAAGCTCATCTTTTTTGGGGCTGAACTACTATAAAATTCTTGTCTCTTTATTGTATAAATTTATCAACCCTTTTCACGCACGAGCCACATCTCGCAATTTACTAAATTCATTGTTGACAAAACCTCCGTCAACAAAGAGCAAACGGACATTAATAGATCAATGTGCATCATCATTCTCATATATATAATTATTGCACTAAAGAACAATAATGCCATGTAGTCTTAATTTGGTCCATTATCTTTACCAATACTGTCTTCACACTTGTCCTCTTGTCAGCCATGTTACCCTAAAATGGGGCATATATTACGAGTACGACAATCGAAACAGCTAGCCATATTATTGTTCAATCTTTACGTACCCTTAATTTTCATATATGATATATAACAATGTGTGCCTCTATCTATATATCTGTGGCATTAGAAAATTAAGCTTTTCATCTTTATCTGTCATGTTTATATATAGCAGTAATCATCACTATTCAATAAGGAAATTATCAGGTGAAACACAAAGCAGTCAACGCGCGAATACAAAGAATGCGGGCGAAATCACGCCATTTCAGTGCGCGGCGCCCACGCCTTGGACGGCTGCCGTGAATTTCGCCAAGCGGCGAGCAAGGATCAGAGGAAGCTTTCCTTTGTGAAGCCTGCGGTTGCCAATGGAGCTTTGACCGCAAGGAGACTGTCAACAACGGTACTGTGGTCCTCCGTGCTCCTCCAACAGCATCAACGTTTGTGCCACCTCTAATCCCCATGGGATTGGCTGATTATCATACATCACCATTTGTGATGCTTCATCCACTCCATTATACCTTTACCTTGCCTTCACAGCTTGGTGTTCACGTTTCAGACTCATCATCCGCAGCGTGACGATCATGAGCATGGGTTAGGGTTAGATTTGGAAGGTGATCAAGACTCGGAAGTTGGAATAGAAGCCTAATCCAATCAAATTAAGGGCCTAAGATTGAACCTTGTACCTTATATTAGCTAGCTATAATAATAACGAAGAGTTATTACTTATCGTCTCTTTTTTTGTCAAAGATGTTATGAGTTATCAATGTAAAATCCTAAATTTTTTAAGGGTATAAGTGTAATTTTGGGTTAAATGGCAATCTTGTAATATTGAATTTCCGAGTATTTAATTAATTAAATCTGAAATGTATGTGGACACATTTAGTCTAAGTTCATTTGGGGTTAAAGTGTAATTAATTTTGAAAAAGGAGGAACTTAAGTGAAAGAATCTTTTAAAAATTTGTAGCCAAAGTGAAATTTCAAAATATTATTCAATCGAATCAGAGGCTGACACGTATCCCGCTTTCTACAGTTTCTGAAATTGTATTTAAATCCCCCAAGTTTCCCTTTCTTCTTCGTGGAAGTCCCCCAGCCATAACCAAAAACTCTATCCTCTCTGTTACTGTTTATCCGAGACCACAACGGCAGCCGCGCCGCCACATGCGCCACCCCGCGTCCAAGCCGAGCCGCCGACGAAGCAACGGCAGCAAACCCTGCCGGATTTTGTCGCTGATGACCGGAAAAAAGCCACTTGAAAGTTCCGCTACCACGTCGGTTTTTTGGCTGCCGTTTCGCCATCCGACGTCCATTCACCTCAACTCCGGCACCTTGGACTCGTCTCGTCATCACCGTCATTTCCCGAGCACCCACGACCGCTAACTCGGCTCCGGTGAGAATCTCGTCACTGTAGCAATTTACATTATTTAATTTTTGTGGTATTTTTCTAATTATTTCGAATTTGAAATATTTTGTCCGAGAAAATTATACCACGTAATAGAGAAAGTTAAAACAAGGAAACTTATGGTTTTGAAGTCTTGAAACGGGATTTGGAAGAGCGTTAATTATCGAATTGAAAAAAATGGTATTTTTCTAATTATTTTCTAAAAGTGATATTTTTATAATTTTCGGATTTTTGAACTCATTTAATGCTAGGGACCACGAAATTGAGTTTTGACTTCGAATTTGGACTCAGTGAGGTCGGGACATGAATTTTGATATAAAATATCACTATTTTTAGAAGTGGCACGGAAATTGAGAAATAGCTCGTGAATTGCACCGTTTTGCGTGCCACGGGTCGGTCCTGCACCGGGTTCCATTTTCGACAAACTTTATATCTAACCCAATATTTTTGGGTGTTCTGAATTCAGTGGTGATCTCTTTTTTTCAATCTGAGGCTCCGTTTAAAAAGTCAACTTGTCAAGTGAACGTGACGGGATCCGGAAACGACCGTCTGAACAATCAGTTGATCAATAGAGGACTTTTCTAGCGTTGCCATCTCGGAATAACTACTAATTTGAGGTAGGGATTCAATTACTTAGTTTTATACATGATTTGTTTTAAAATTTGTATTATAACTATTTTGTGAAAAATTGTGAATAAAATGATATTTTGATAAACTGTTGGAAAATCTTAGATTATTCTAGAATTAGATTCTGTGATTTTTATACATATTTATAAAATCGTGATTCTTGGGTGATTTTAGCAAATTTTTTGCCTAATGTATAGTGAATTTCAGAATAATATCAAGTGGAGTTTTAAAGCATTGTTTGGTTATGTTTTGCATGGTCATTACATATATCTTGTTACATGTTGTACATACCATAGGATCACACATGAGATATATCTTAGGCATCGCGGTATTGTAGTGGGCAGACTAGTACATCTGCTCTCGGTGAGAGCCCGTAAACCCGCTCGGGGTTTGTTTTTCTGATTATCCTTATTCGGTAGGTGTAGGCATTCAGTTGCTCCTCCGGTTCGGTAGGTTAGACACATGGGTGTCCCTCCGATTTTTTTCTGGGATAGATATTAGGCAGAGAGTACTTAGTATACGTAGTACGAATTACTCTAGTTCGTGATGAGAGGGTGTGAGCTCATGGGATGGGTTGATTTATGATATGTACAATCTTGTAGTTTTGGTTTGGTTTTAAACATGTGATTACTATGGATTTCATTTATTTTACAACTTGGTTTATAAATGGAATTTGGAAAAGGTATAAATCATGCAGATTTGGTAAAATTGCATCCATTCAAAAAGGTAATTGAGTTTCTACTGAGCATTCACGTGCTCACCACTCTACTTCCTTCCCTTTTCCGGTGTCGATTTATTTCATGGTAAATATTCTGGTGGCTTGACAAGCATGCTTGGCGTATGCTTGCATTTCCAACCCTCTTTATTAATTTGGTTCGTACTCTTATCAACTTTCTTTTTTATGTCAAATTTATTTAGCCAATTTTAGTATAATTACTAGGTGGAGGTATGAGGACGATTTTGCTATTAAATTAAGTACTTAGAAAGAAAAATGATTTTATGTAAATTATTTGAATTATGGGCTTAGGGTTTTAAATTGAACTTTTTCATTAAACTTTCTGATATAGTAAAAAGTTTCTAAAACTAATTATTTATAATTCCTCTAAATTTTAAATTAAGAATTTCCTAAAAATTTAAAACTAATAGATAATATCATGATTCCCAAACTTGTACAATCTTATGATTTTCTCAATTTTGACAAGTACTTGATTTTTCTGAAATTTTAGAAATTACTGTTTATCATTGTTTCAACTTAAATTTACTAAAAGTCACGACTTTGGATTTTCGGTCGTGACAATCAAAGTTTATGTACTGAGCTGACTCAGTCCACTTGACCCAATTTAAGTGTTTCACATTTTGAGTATGATGTACCCCAGACAAAAATTCGAGGTTGACTGTTAGTCCCCACTTTATAATTCTCACGCTTTGAGATGGTTAGTTTTCAAATTAAAATGGAAAATAACTCTTAGCTCCCAAATTATTCTTGTCAACTTGACTATGTCGCTTCTTTCACTATGATAATCGAAACTTCGTTCTGTGTTGAAATCAATAAGAACATGATCAATATTTCCTTCTCCTCTTAATAAAACGGCATCATCGACATAATAACGACACTAAATTTAACTCCTATTGTTTTGTTTCGATTTTTGTTCGTACTCGTTTAAATTAGTGTCGTTTTCTTAAACATGTTGTTTCTTAAACTTGCAAATATCATATTAAGAAAATGTCGGAAAATGACCATGTATTTCGTAATTTTTTTTTTTTTTAACAAAATCTCCTTTGTTTAAGGAATATGAGAAAATTACTTTGAATTTGATATTTTATTACAAAAATCTTGTAATTTGATTATTTTTAAAATTCAATCTCCACGTATCATCAAAATTAGAGAAACTGATTGAAATAACAAAATTACTTTTAGTAAATACTAGATTTAAACTAAAAATAAATTTAAAAATTATCTATACTAATTTTCAAACGATAATTTAATTGTCCAAATGACCTTATATGTAATATCTCATATGTTTTAAAAATAAATAAATAAATAATTAATTAATTACAGGGAAATGGGAAAAGACAAAAAGATCAAGGGTTACGTGAAATAAGTGAGGAGACTTTGGGAAACCCTATAAATGTCATTTTTTTGGAGTCTGACAAGAGAGGTGGCAATTTGGGCCGAGCCTATTTGTAAAATCCTTATTTTTTAAATGGGCAAAAGAGTAATTTTACAGTCAATGGCATTTTGGTAAATACTAATTTTTGGAATATTGAAATTAAAATATCTGGAATATTAAAATTAGAGCTACAACTTTGGAAAATTGCATAAAAATCTCCCAAAAATATCATCTTCTCACATAGATAGCTTAAGAGAGAAAGAGAGCACCGAAATTTCAAAGTTTTGCCGCTGGTACACCGTAGCTCCGATCGCCCGACACTAGCCCCTATCTTCCTCAGCTTCCGACGAAGCCACGCCGCCAAGTTTGGCAGGATTTCGTCGCCGAAAAATAGAGATCGACCACCTTGAAGTTTCGGGCCACTGTGAGGTTTTTTGGCCATCGGAATTTCACCGGACCTCCTTTCGCGAAACTGACGGTACAGTTGGACTCGTCCTGTCGTCGCCGTTATTTCCCGACCTCTCTCGGCCGTCATCTCGTTGTCGGTAATATTTCAACAGTTTTAGCCGTTTTACCAATATGGTTAAAAAATTATATTTTAATAATTATTTTGTTAGGTAGTTATTTTATCCGAGATAATTATATGAGGCGAAAGAGGGTAAAAATCATGAAAAATTACGGTTTGTAGAAGATAAAATGTTATTCGGAAGTGTATTGATTTTCGAATTGAAAAATGTGGTACTTTTCTAACTCAGAACAAAAAGTACTATTCTTGCAAATCGAAACAGTGTTGGGTTGGAAATCTGTTACTATTGATATTGGACCTTGGGCTGAGATTTGAAAATTATTATTTTTTGAAATATTTATGCAAAAATGACAATTTTACAAATAATCAGCAAAATTGATATTTTTTCAAATATTTTCGAAAGTAATATTTTCCTAAATAGTTCAATGATAATGATACTTTCTGAAATATTTTCAAAAAATATGTACTTTTGTAAATATTCAGGAAAGATGATATTTTTATAAATACTTTGGAAAAGTGGGCGTTCTTTAAATTAATTCCAAAAAGATACATTTTCCTAATTCTCAAATTTAAAGCCCGTTTAAGGCTCGGGATCTTGAAATTGAATTCTAATTTTAAATTTTGATTTAGTGAGGTTGAAAAACGAGTTTTAATATATTATATCGCTATGTTTCAAAGTATTACAAATTCCGAGGCTTGTGAATAACGTCATTTTGCGTGCTACGGGGTGAGTTCCGTTCTGGGACCTACTTTTGACAAATTACATGTCTAACCTAGCATTTTTGGGTGCTCTAAATTCAGTGGTAGCCTCCATTTCTCAATCTGAGGCTCCGTTGGAGAAGTCACATTTTCAAGTGAGCTTACCGGGATCCTAGAACAATCGTTCGAGCACTCACGTGACCAACTTTCGAGCACTCACATGACCAACGTGAGTTTTCTTCGAGCATCGTTAACTTGGTATGAGGATAGTTTTGTTGTTAATTTGAGAACTTGAAATTACGAATGATTTAATGTAAATTATTTTAGACTTTGGATTAAAGCTTTCAATTGAACTTAGTTTCCTAAAATCTATGAATTATTTATGAGTTTCCAAATAAATTAATTATAAGCTTTTTTAAACTTTAATGAATATTTTTCTTAAGTAATTAAAACTACTAAGAGTTTTAACGGTTGTAGAATTTATAATGATTTGAGGACCAAAACGAAATTATTTAATACTTGATTTCTCCTGAATTCCATAAAACTAATATCTAATTATTTTTTAACCTAAAATTACTAAAAGTCACAGCTTTCGATTTTCGGTCGTGACACCGTCATTATGGCCCGCAGGCCAGCCCATTACTATAGCGTCCATGGCTCAACCCAGCCCTATGGGTTGGGCTAGGCCGGCCCTATGTTTTGCAGCCCAGCCAGCATAGGCAGCCCGGCCCGGTATTGTAGCAATTATTATTATTATTATTATTATTATTATTATTATTATTATTATTATTTTGGCCCAAATTTTGGGCTAAATAGGAATAATACCATATTGGGCGTTGGGCTCCCCCCGAATTTTTTTTTGGGTTTTTTTTTATGTTTTTAAATAAATTAAAAAACCCATTAAAACAATAATAAATAAATTAAAAAAAAACCTTTTTCTATACCTATAAATAATTAGATATCCCATCTTCCTACTCTTTTTTTTTTTCACAATTTCAAGTTTAAATTCAACAATATAATCTCATATTCTCCCATTATCTCCAACTATATTCTCAAATTTCTCTTTTTCTCTCTAATTATATTATCTAATTACTAAATTTAAGTTTTTACTTCCATTCTCTTTATCTCCATTTCTAATTCTTCTATAATCTAAAGATCTTCTATTGTTCAACTCTCAAGCATCAATTCAAGTACGATTTCATTTTCTCAAGTACCTAAAATTCAATTTATCAAATTTAAATTTTTAATTTCAATTATTTTGTAGTATATTTAGTAATATAATAGTATTTTCACAATTATGACTTATGTTTAGTAGTATGTTTAATTTCAATGTTTACAAATTACGATTGAGTTAATAAAATTTTTATAATCATAATATGTTCAAATTAATTAATTTAGAAATATGTTTATTATCATTCTGATTCAAATTAATTAACGTGCTAATATATTTATTACTATTCTAACTCAAATTAATCAAAATAATAATATCAAATATGTTTCTTATCATTCTAATTCAAGTTAACTAAGGAAGTAATATGTTTATTATTTAGTTAATTCAATTTAATTAATGTATTAATATATTTATATAGGATATGAATATGTAAAAAAATATCTATATTGATTTGGAAATGAATGTTAATGAAGAAGAAGATCAAATTCACATTTTAATAGCTTGTATATGTAACATGAATGATGATGAGTCATAATTGAAGATATACTAGTTTACTTTTATTTGTGTAATAATTTGAATTGTGATCATCAATACTACACTTTTTTTTCCTTAATAAGGGTTTATCTAATGAGTTTTTCTTGGTAAAGTATTTAATGAGGTAGTCAAAGATTAAATCAATAAACTGAAATTCAAAATTTCAAATTTATTTGTTTCCTTATTTTTTTTCAATCTTTTTCATTATAATTCTAAATAATTTTTTTAATGTTTTTATTTTTAAACTTTTTTTCTAATCAACTATTCAACTTACATAATATATCTTATTTAATTATTATTAAATTTTGAACAACAGAAAAAAAAATAACGTGTTCATGTTTTCAATTTTTTAAAAATTTTTAATTAAAAAATAACATATTTTAATTTTTTTAAAGGGATAATTGCAAAAAAAATACCCTGAAGTTTGGGTGTTCTGCAAATTAAACTCTGAAGTTTGGACTATGTAAAATAATACCCTGAGATTAAGAATTTCTGAAAATTAATACCCTGGACAGATTTTTAAACCAATTTTAAGAACAAAAAAACAATAATATCATCCATTAAAACTAGATTAATTCATATTATTCATCTTAATTTTGAGGATATTATTGTATTTTATCATTTAAAAATCAACACAGGGTATTAATTTTCAGAAATTCGTAATCTCAGGGTATTATTTTGCAGAATCCAAACTTCAGGATTTAAATTACATAACATCCAAATATGAGGGTATTTTTTTGCAGTTATCACTTTTTTAAAAGAACTTTAATAGTTTATTTTTTAAAAAAAAAGGCTAAGTACGGGCCGACCCGTCTTGGCCCGCTTCAAGCCCAACCCAGCTTTGGTCTGCTTAGTTATTTGGTATTGTTTTTTGTTTTATGTTTTTAGAGTTGTGTTTTTCAGAAATGAGAATAAAAGCTGTTTTATGATATTTCAGAAAACAAAGAGTGTTTGGTAAATGTTTTCTAAAAGCAAATTTTATGGAAAAAAATTAGATGAATATAAAAATATCATATTTGTATTAAAAAAATATTTCGAGAGAAAAACTCAAGAGACAGTGACAAGAGATAAATTCAAGTAAGGGAACGAAGAGAGGAAAAGTCATAAGAAAAATATCATAAAAGATAATAATGAGAGAGAAAGTGATAAGAGAGAATAAGAAAAGAAAAAGTGTTGAGAAAGATAGAAGAGAGAGAAACTAATAAAAACATATAAGAGAGAAAGTGATAAGAATGCATAGGGAGAGAGAATAAAGACATAGAAAGTCATAAAAAATAAAGTAGCAATAGAAAAAGAAGAGAGATTAGGGGTGTTCAAAAAAATTGCTGGGCTGCGGTAATCTTCTGCACCAACCCACACCGCACCGAAACCGGTGCTTTTTTTTTTTCTCTCTCTCTCTATATGTATATATCTTTCTCTCTCTCTCTCTATCTCTCTATCTCTCTCTCTCTCTCTCAAAGTGGCCGAGCTCAAGCTCTAGCTCAGTCGCGGCATGCCCGAGCCCGGTCTGTCATCATCCTCTGTCTCATGGAGTAGGTTGTCATCATTGTTCTCTCTCTCTCTCTCGTTCTCTCTCTCCCTCTCTCGCGGAGTGATCGAGCTCAAGCTCTAGCTCAGTCGCAGCATGCCCGAGCTCAGTCTGTCTTCATCCTCTGTCTTGCGGAGCGGGTGTCATCATCGTCCTCTCTCTCTCTCTCTTGGAGTGACCGAGCTCAAGCTCTAGCTCAGTTGCGGCGTGCCCGAACTCGGTCTCAGTCGTGCCTGAGCTTAGTTACAGCCGTGTCGAAGCTCTGCGGCGGTGTCGCCCTCTTCCTGTTAGGTCGAGCTCAAGCTCTAACTCTATCCCTGGTTGGCCTCTACTCTCAATGCCGCCCCTCAACAGTCCACATGCTCGAGTGACGATAGTCGACGGGCTGCTCAACTCAAGCTGCTTGCTCTTACTGTGGGTTTTGAACACTGCTGCAAGGTGTCCAACTCTCTCTCGGTTTCTCCCCTCGACAAGCTTGCTCGACTTAAGGCAGCAAGCAGCTCCACGCCAATACCTCTTCAAGCTAAGATATCTCAGGTTTGGCTTCAATGGACTATAATGGACTGAAATGTTTATGTAGCTTGTGGATTCAATAGACAATAATGGTGTTTTTTTTTTTTGGCTGAAAAATGATGGTGTTAATTCCTGGAAGAATATATATTGCAAAATCTTTATAGGCAAGATTTAAAGACAAAATCTTTATATTCATATATATTGCATTCTAGGCAAGATTATTCAGAGACTTGTTTATATAATTATATTTTTCTCCTCTTTCATACTATTATTTTTACCTGCATTGTTTGATTTTGGAATTGTAGCTAAAATATATCATAGATCAATGTAGCCAACACCTCATAAGGCCATCGACTCTTCAATCTTTGTTTTTTTCTATCTCATGTTTAAATTTTAATTACAATCTTAGATTCCTACTCCCTTAGTCTAGTTGATAAGTTTTTTTCTTTGTTATGTGTTCTTGATTACATGATTTTTATTTTTGATTCTATATTAGTGTGTATGTGATATGTGTTTGATAGATGAAGATAGTTTGTATTTATGTTAACTGTTTAAGAAGGCTGAATGGACTAATTACTTTAATTTAATGTGAATAACAAAATAAATGAGCTGATTTTATGCTATTATAATTACTAGCAATGAGATTAGTATTTGGTGCTGGTTTGTACTTTTAATTTTTGTGTATAGTACGTGATTATGTTGTAATTTTATGTTTGTTAGATGGAGGATAGTAGTAATATGGCATTTTCTTCTTTGAAAAATCCCATCCAAGGGACTAATATCCTCGATTCAACTAGTGGTTATAAGAATAAGCCCCCATTGCATCCTAAGACCAAATAAGAAAAAAAGAAAATTAGGCACGTATCCGAAGTTTAAGATCATTTTACTAGAAATGAGGAGGACCGTACTGACCCTAGAATTATATGCAATTATTGTAATAAAGACTATGCTAGTGATAGTAAGAGAAATGGGACTAACACTCTTTGGAACTATTTGAATAATCAGTGTAAAAAAAATCCTTTTAGATTGGATGATAAGAAGCAAAAGATATTGTCTTTTCGAAAGAAATGTGATGAAAAATTTAGTGGTAGCAATCTTGTAGCTATAGGATTTAGTCAAGTTGCTTGTCGGGTTGCATATGCAAAAATGATTGTTATTGATGAGTTGCCCTTTAGGTTTGTGGACCAAGAGAGCTTTAGAATGTTTTGTAGTATTGCATGTCCAAAGTTTGATCCTCTATCGCGAATTACAATTGCTAGAGATATCATTAATCTTTACAATAATGAGAAGAAAAAGTTGAAATCTTACTTTGTAAAGAATTCACAAAGACTCTCTCTTACCACTAATACATGGACTTCTATTCAGAATGTCAAGTATATGGTGTTAACAGCTCATTTTATAGATTCAAAATGGAAGATGCAAAAAAAGATTTTGAATTTTTGTCAAATTCCTAATCATAAGGGAGAGACAATAGGCAAAGCAATTGAGGCATTCTTGAAACAATAGGGTATTGAGACAGTATTTACAATCACAATTGATAATACCGTGGGGCTATTAGTCACATAAGGAAGAGATTGTAAATTTGAGAGAATGCCATTTGTGATAGAAAATATTTATATATGAGATGTTCAGCTCATATCCTAAACTTGATAGTACAAGATGGATTGAATGAGTTAGACAATTCTATTGTAGCTATTGTTAGGAATTGCTAGCCCAAGATTGATAACCCAAAAAAGGGGGTGAATTTGGTTTTAAAACTTTTGTAGAACTTTTCAACTATTTAAAACTATAGAGCACTATTTTGAAAACTTCAAGCTAAATCAACAATAATACCAAATATATCAAGCACATTAAATATCAAACGCTCAAATAAATAGCTTGCAATAAAGTAAAGAGTGTAGGGATAGAGAAAGTACAAACTCAGTTTTTATGAGGTTCGACAAACACGACGATTTGCCTATGTCCCCGGCCCTCAGCAACTTGCTTCGAGCTTCCACTATTTGGATCAAGATTGTGGGCTTGATGGACCCCTATACACAATGAGTGATTTCTCCTTAGGTACACTCACATATTTACAATAGTCTTGACTCTGGCTCTATCATGCCTAACCTTGGATTGTTTTAACTCCGGTGCCAATCCTCACCTATACAGATTGTTTAGACAATGGTGCCAATCTCACCAACTCACGGGTTGTTTAGAATCCGGTGACAACCTCACCTACACTCGGGTTGTTTAGACTCCGGTGACAACCTCACCTAAAACGGATTGTTTTGACTCCGATGACAACCTCACCTATACACGGTGGTTTATGACTCCGGTGCCAACCACACCTCACACTCAATGGTTTTTCAAAATAGGAGTAAACACACTCACAAACTCTCCTCACAAAATAATAAATATAATTTTAGATTAAGAGATTTGAGAACAATGCACAATGAATGATCTAAGATTGGCTCAATATGATATGAAAGTTAATTCAATATAAGAATAGGCTTTTGTACTTTGAAAATAGTTGGATAACAATTTAAGTTCGTATAAAGTCTTTTTCAAGTGTCAAAATAGTTTCTATTTATAAGCTTGATTGAAAACTAGCCGTTTGTAACCGTTAGACAGACAATCTATCATTTTCGGTAGATCGAAAATCCACTTTCGTTCGACTGAAAAATACTAGCCGTTAGAAGTGCGGTTGTAACGGTCGGATTTAAAAAATCGTTAAAATGTAGAAAATAAAAAACAGAGAAACTGGTAGACCGGTGGAATTTTCGATAAACCCTGCTTATTTTGACAGTTTCAGCATTTCGCTATTTTTCAGATTTTGACAGCTGTTGGTGTTTTTCAAAAACTGACTTCTAAACTTGTTTTAAACACTTTAAAAACATTAGCAATCAATTTGAAAAGAGTATTTTGATTCTTGCAAACTTGTTTTACTTTCACAAAGATATTTAATAATAATTTAGAAAGTATTCATACCGAAACATATTCTAGTTTGCAAATAGAAAATCTCTTTTTAGCCTATATCAAATAATCATGATTTTAAACATATTTGCAACTTATTTAAACTTAAGAAATCATGTTTTGAAGAATATTTTGCCTATTTAAAAATATTATTTTCTAATTTCAAACTTCTATAATAAAATAACCATTTTAAGCTTAGGAGAGTTTGAAAACTCTTTTGAAAAGTATGATCCAATGCAAAGAGAATTTTATGTGCAATGAACTAAATCAAATACAAGACTAGATATGAATATACCCTATCTAAGCATGGTCTTATATCTTGATTGTTCATCTTCAAACTTGATTCTAATAACTCTAATATGCATCCATCTTCAAGCTTGATTCTTTGATAAACTTGAGTTAGAACCTTAAAAGCCATTTCACTACACACTCAAGTTAAATCATTAGTACTAAATCAAATGTTTGTTATTTTCAAAATAAGAGTAAGTAAGATTGAAACCTCAATTTTTCAACAATCTCTCCCTTTTTGATGATGACAAATATTGATTTATGAGATAAAAGAAAATATGCAATAACGATATGAAAATATAAAATTTGACAGCAATCCAAGTTTCAACAATAGTTTCAGAGTCTGCTTTTAGCGCTGGAGGTAGAGTGCTTGATTGTTTTCGGAGCTTGTTGAGTCCAACAATCGCTGAAGTTTTGATTTGTTGCCAAAATTGGTTGAGATCCAAATCCTTGCCATTAGACATGACTCCAGTTTTGGAAGAGATTGAAATTTATGAAAGTATTGAATCAGGTAATAATTTCTTTACACAATAAATATATTAGTTATTTTGTATTAATTATTAACTATGCATTGTAACATTATAGTTGTCTAACTTTATACAAATTTTTACTTTGTAGAGAAATCAACTTTGACATCTGAAGTAGTAAACCTTGATTAGGTTTGATGATAATACATAATCCTATCCCATTTTTTTCTTTTATATATAATTCTTTGCAATAGGTATTGAGGTGTAATATTTGTGTCGAATACTTTTTATTTTTCACAGCGAAGTCTTTTTTAGTATTGTAACTTGTTCTACTATTAAGTTATTCTTAGATTTATGGTTTGTTAGATGTTTGTTATTTATTTTAAGATATTCTAGACATTGGATTTCGATTGGGTTATAACTTAAATTTTAAATTTAATATATTGCTATGATTTGGTTATAACATTTTATGATTTATATTTTAGATGGTTTATAATTATTTTTGGTTTGATTTTTAGATTTTAGAGTTACTTTGGTTAAGATTAAAAGATGCGATATATTTTTTTTTTTTTTTTTTTAAAAAAAGTGAAGCTTAAAAAGTGAAGGCTCAATCTGTCAAAGTCCAAGCTTGTAACTAACAAAGCCTAAAACTCAAACTGTGGAAACTGCCTAAACTGTACCACGAAATGTAGGTGCAGTCTGGCCAATTTGGATCAACTATGACAGATCGCACGATCTGGTTATCTAGCAATACCATACATACGGTTTGGTCAATATGTAAGAGTTCAGACCGGTCAAACCAAACCGTGAATACCCCTAGGAGAGATAATGTAATTAAAAAAAATGAAAGGATAACAAATGATGAGAGAGAAAGTGATAAAATAAAATGAGGTGAGAGAAAATGATAAGAGAGAATGGGGATTAAGAGAATAATGAGAGAACAAGTGATGAGGGAAAAAGTTAAGAGAAAACGTGTATTTAAAAGTCATGTGAAAGAATGAGTTTTTTTTTAGGGGAAAAAAAGTTAAGAAAACACTTTGAAAACAACATTTTATTGTTCTCTGAATTTTCTGTTTTCTTTAACTTTATTTTTTAAAAATGTTATCAGAAAACAATACTAAACACCCCTTACTTATTCTCAGAAAAAAGTTTTCTGTCTTTAAAGATAAAAAATAATTTTTTAGTTATGATATCAAACAACCCCCTCCTTAAAATTAATAGCCAACATTTGTATCTTTGAGGGAGGCAATATTATAAACCCCTGTTGACGTATACAATTATCATGACGTATAATAACACTTGAAATATTCAACATAAATTCACCAACTTTATAACAATCTCAACCAAGACCTGTCAAATGTATAATTGCATTTTGTTTGAAAATAAAAAAAAAAGTCAAATACAGTAGATCTATCTAAAGACTATAATTAATTAATAAAAAACATCAATGTACATTAAAGTAGGGTAAAATATAATATTAGTTCCTCAATTATACTAATTGTATCATTTCGCTCCTAAATTTTCAACTTACATAATAATAATAGTTCATGAATTATGTAATTATTATACTAATTACTCATTTGTCACAAACTGTTAGTCATGGACAAAATATATAATTAAGTATTATTTACTTGTATAAGTAAAAATCTCATTTTTAGTCATAATTACTAATCTGTGCTCTTTACACGACTCCTTTCTGTTAAAAATTTAACAGTTTGTGGAAAAAAATATCATTACTGTAATAATTGCATAAGTCCTGGTAATCTACCGTGCAAGTTAAAAAAATTCAGAATCTCATTCTTGATCATAGTTGCCAAATATATGCTCTATAATAACTTTTTTTTCTTTTAAATATTTAAAAGTTTAAGACAAAAAATCGGCATTGATATAATTACATAATTCAAGAATTATTATTAAATAAGTTGAAAATTCAGAGAGAGTAGAGTGGTAAAACGAGCATAATGCTGCGGGCCTAATAATATCATTAACCCTTATACATAATAAATAATCTACACCAAGTCGTCGTCATCTTTTTCTGTCCAAGATTTGATGGATAACAAAAATATAAACCGGAAACACAATGCTGCTGCTCCTCGAAGAACAATAGTCTTCCCCCAGACCAAACTCTGTTCTCCCATTATTATTGCTACTCCTTCCCCTGTTTTCTCTATCCTCTGTTTAGGAACAGAGGAATTTGTTTTAGAAAAGGATGATGAATAAATCAAACCTATATATTATAATTGAAATCGTGTACAAGAAAAAATATGAACAAATATCTAAACTAAATTTTATTACCAGGTACGCCTTTTGGATTGTAAGAATGGCTGAAAAAACACTTGTGCAAGTAAATCTCACAGCTTTACCCCATCCGCCTTGTTCATTCACAAAGCCTCCGTTTCCCCTTCGAACTGCGCCATTACTTTCACCAACTCATAGTTCGTCTTACAAAACCATCTTCAACAAAAGCATCTTCCGAAGCAGAAAAAGCCTCGTTCCCCGTCTCCTCAAACCCGTTCGACATGGTTTGATTCCGCGCCACAAGTTTTATGGAGTAGTACTAGTTCGTTTTGGGAGTAGTGCTTCTCTTAAAGCGTGTCCTCCGGCTCGTAACAGATATAGCATTCCTTGAGCTGAACCCGAGCCGATGATGCTGTTTTACACGGGATGGTTGTTAGTTCATGTAGAGTTTTGACCTAGTTTCGGCAAGTTTGGTTATTGATGATGTCTTCTCTGCACTGGAAAGGCCCAGAAATGGCGGTTGATCGTCCACTTCACTTGGATTGGTTGGAAGAACTTACAGATTGGAACCTAGACTTTTAGAAGGAGAAAAACAAAATTCCATAAGATTTCATTTACTCTTATTCGGATCCAAACAAAAAACTTTAGAAATTTCTTTTTTCAGGAAAACTGAAAATTAGATTTAATATCATTTCTTTTAGTATATAAAATTTTGATACATTAATCAGTAAAGAATTTGATGAGGAATATGAATAAGCTATATTAGGAATCTATATGATTATTATTAATTAGACTATTTTAGGTTTATATAATTATATTTTATTTAATTATTAGGTGTTATTTAAATTTTGAGTAACCAGTTTGATATTTCCTTTTATGTTTGTTTCTAGAATATGGTAGTTTCCTAATTTTGTCTAAGAGCTTCTCTATAAATAAGCTCTTCTATATTGATTATTTTTAAGACTTGATTAATGATATACAACTATTCAGAAATTCTCTCTCTAACATTCTTCTTCTCTCTTTAAAGTTCTTCCTCTTCTTCTCTAAAGTTCTTCCTCTTTTTCTCTAAATTCTTTCTAAATTCCTCTCTTTCTCTTCTCTTTCTCATCTATTCTAAATTTTCACTCTTGTTCTACATCAGAATTTCTATAAAATTTTGCGAAAAATATTTTCCTATTTATTTTTCTTTGATTTTTCCTTATAATATTTTTTTCTCTGAAATCTAAGTTCCAATCGGAGCCTAGTTGGAGGATTGGAAGACTAATTCGTGGAAAAGAGATGAGAGGGCTTGTGAGTGAAATTGATCTGTTGAAGTTAAGGGCTTTTTGGTCTGAACAAGTTTTGAATACTAAGCTGTTGTTACTATCTGAAATGCATAATATATAGCAAATGTATAGATCAAAACATATATAATATATAGACCAAAAAATAATATACAAACCTATATATTATATTCACTTAACCTAAGGAATGCATAACAAAGAAAACTAATAGAAGAAAGAAAGGTTTCGAATAAGTAATTGGATCCAACTGGAGTTTGGTTTTGCTCATTTTGATTGTGCACTTTCTATGTGGTTGAGCACCCAAAAAAAAAAAAAAAATCCAATAATGTAAGGGGTGGACTAAATCCCAAATCAGTTTTACCCCTTCCCCAGGTTGAACACCAATTTTCAGTTCATGTAAAAGGGAACAAAGCGGCAGTTGAGTTCAACTGCTCATTAATGTTTTGATCTATATAAAGTGGTCTTGGTGATTGGTTTTTTTATTTCTTTTTTTTTTTTTTTCTTTTTTGGGTTGCGTAGAAAACCGATGTTTGGATTTCTTTTTCCAGTCTATCAAGGTAAATTAAAAATAAATAAATAGATAAAAAGGGTGCCTATGTCAATCAAAGATGAGAAAATGCTCCTTGTCGAGCAAGAGCGGCAAGCAGGAGACTCGAATTATCAAGCCAGTAAGTAAGCGGTGAGATTTAGTAGGAAAAAACCTACTATTTTTTAATTGCCGAAAACAGTTTTTCATTAACTACCTCCAATTACCGACCAAAGTTGAACTAAACTGACGATAGAAGTTCACATCACATGATAAAAGTAACTCAAAATATTGATATTAGTACCAAAATATGATAGAAGTTCCATATTGCATTAACAGAGCAAACGCCATCCATATTGCACTTAAGCAAACGCCACGCCCATGTCCAAAACTCCGTCTAGTCTGATCTCAAATGGAGAAGACTTACAATTCATTGTTTGATACTGCATAACCAAAAGAAACCACTTTATTTAGTGATCAATAACATCGCACTAAAACCTTTGCATCAACTTCAGTATCAAAAACCTACATACCTTTTTCTCTCCTTCTTTCTGGTTTTCATCCTTGACCGCTGATAGGTTCTCCACTTGTCATCGTCTCTTTTTGGCTGGTTTCTCAAATTCTTTATCCAACTTTCCGATGGAGGCCTCAACAGAACTGCGTCATCATTAGCATGGATAACAGGGGTGTAGGGTAGCTTACCAAGTGTTTCCCATAAACGCTCATTCATAGTTGCAACAAAAAACTTCTCCGCATTTTTTACCCCAACATAATCAACAACGCATTTTGCGCCCGTTTTACTTGCTTTGTGACCACAGCTGATGGAAAAGTGAGCAAAAAGCGTATATTAAATTTAAATGTATCAAACACCACATGCGAGAAACAGGGTAGAAAATGCGTGGACGAATGTTCTAAAGAATGATTAAAATGGTTGTTTTCAGCAAATAAACACAAACCAATTTACTTATGCACTTCCTAATACTGCCTATAAAGTGGTTCTGTTGTAATACAAAATCAAATCATATCAATAATAAATTTCAAGGGTGCGGATTCGCAAAGATAGTCAGAAACACATGCTAGAAAGAGTAGTGGAGTATGAATACGTGCTATGACTAATACCCAGCATATAAAGAAGAGTGGAGTGCAAATATGCATGCATGGACAAATGTTCTGTCAGAATGAAAACATGGACAAAAATTCTCAAGAACTTAATTAAAAATGTCGCTAACAACAAATTAATTCTTCCTAATACACAGATTATAAAGTGGTCTGTAAAACAACTCATTTCCGATGTACAAAATGAAAGCATATCGATATAAAATTTCAAGGATCTGGGATTTTCCCCAGAGTCAAACACCACATGCTAATGCTATGACAGTAATTGAATGACTAATATCCGACATATATATATATATAAGTCAAAGGTTAAAAGAAGAAAGGTATGAGTAAAAATATGCATGGACAAATTTTCCAAGAGACACATGCACTAATAGGCGACAATGAGTAATTAAAATTCTAGCTACTTGTTAATTAACAGCAAACAAATATGGATACCATAAAAGAAAACTAATTCTACTACTTATCCTATATATAACATAGCGGAAAAAATATCTATTTGTGCAATAACCAAAATAAGTTACTTGACAAGTCGGAGCTTTAGCGCCTCCTTAACAGCTCTGGAATAACCCATCTCTTTCATTTCTTGGACAACGCACATGCTTGTAAACAGATTGACAGGGCCATCAAGGAGTTTAGGTAATAGAATACTAGCAGAATCGAATTTTCTGGCAATAAGGTGATATATAAAGCTCCCGCAACAGAAGATCTTGTAAGGGCTACTGAAGTTGCAGTCCTCAGTAAAAAATCTCTGGGATCTAATATGTTCTTCAGTTCTTTCCACTTTCTAAATCCCCAAAATAAGAAAAAAAAAAAAACACGAATAAATAAATAGATAGATAGATAGATATATATATATATATATTATTATTATTATTATTATTACCGAGTTGGAATCAAAAATCCAGAATCGCTAAATCAAAAACACATTTGTCACCTGTTTCTTTTGGTGGGTAAATATCGGCTTCAGCAAGAACTTTTTCTCACTAAACTCCCAAGCAGTGATAAAGCTTGTGGGCTCCTCTGTTTTCCGTTTGAACAAGCGATCCTGTATTTTGTCGTCGTTTTCTTTGTTTACCATCTCTTCAACGCCGGGATGAGTACGACCTTCCAATTCCCTGATGATGTCAGATGTGGAGCTGGTTGAATACTTAAGAAAGAAAGGATGCTTTAACAAATTTTTGGCTGATGGTCTCCGTGAAGGATCGTTTTGGAGACACAGAGACACCATGTCTATGAATTCTTGAGAGAAATCGTGCACGCGGCTGCGAGTCTTCTTGTAGTTCCAGTACCCGAACCTCGTTTTAATGCTTTCGAGCAAAGAATAGGGAACCAGCCGAGCTTTACGAATGGGTGGCCTTCCATAACACATTTCCAAAGCCACCACGCCCACGGACCAAATGTCCGACGACTTAATATAGGTGTCCGACGACTTCTCGGACCGCGGGGCAGTCCAGTACGGGGTGCAGTCCATTGAGAGAGCCGAATCTGGAGCATACACGGATTCTGAACACCCATAGTCTGCAATCAAAATACGGTCCGAAGACACTAGAATATTGCCGGTCTTAATCCCTCCATGAAACAAGTGTCGCTGATGAAGATACGACAAAGCTTCGAGTATTTCTCTCAAAATAACGGCCACGTTTTCTTCCGATAAGCCGGAATCATGGTCACACGCCATAATAGATTTTATAGAACCAGTTTCCAACAGAGGCATAACAACCCAAATATGGAGGTCCTTGGCGATAAACGTACAGTGGGAAGAAAGGATGTTCGGGTGGGACAACTCCGACGAAATGGAGTTGCTGCGAGAAAGGAGGACGGCCATGGCACTGTTCGAACCATGATCAAACTTGATCGTTTTGATCGCTACCGTCTTCTTCTCGTAGCTGTACATAGCTCTGTAAACTTTTGCTTTGAGACCGGAACTGATTTCTGGGCCGAGATCGTAACGCCTCCAATCCGTTGGGTATTTAAACCGTAGTGCTCTTTCGTTCGCCATTGAAGATGAAAGAAATGGGTCTCTCTTTTTTGTTTCTCTTTTTTTTTTCTTTTTCTTTTTTGAACCTAAGGAAATGGGTTTCTTGGAGAGAGAACGGATGGATAGTTTTAGACTTGGCAAACAAGTTTTGGATGAGAACGAAGGCGGTGTAAGTAGAGAGAGAGAGAGAGAGAGAGAGAGATTTGGGTGAAAGAAAGGAAACGGGTTTAGAGATGGATTCTTTAGCTTGGCAAACAAGTTTTTGGATGAGAACAAAGGTGGTGTGAGTAGTAGCAGTAGAGAGAGGGGGGATATATTTCGAACGGAAGAAACAGATAAGTTGTTAGAGAGAGAAATGGGGCTGCTGTAATACAATCAATGCGTTCGTACATGAAGAGAGTGGAGGCACCGAGGCCGTCCGCGTCCAGTGCGTTCGCGTTCGTACATGAAGAGAGTGGAGGCAACGAGGCCCTTAACAGTCTTGCAGAAATTGGCTCTTGTTTAGCGCGTGAATTTGATATTATATTATGTTGTAACTTATATGTAACATTTTGATAGAAACCATTTGATAGTTATTAATACTGCGGGGTTTTCAAATTTTTCACTGGAGCGTGGGTATACACGTACGTGCTTGACAGTATGAATTGGAATAACAGCTTTTTTGGAGAGAGAAATTATTAATACGTGGAGGAAACAGACTATATACAAGAGAGAGAGAGAGAGAGAGAGAGAGGGATCTCCCTAAACGGGTTCGACTATTAGTAAGCGCCTCTGATTTTGGCCCTCTGAATTACGTGCTTCTTTAAACCATTAGATGTAAATGACCATCCAAAATGAGTATATAGACCGCTTATCCAAAATGGGTGTATATAAAAAGTTGGTACACTACGATACACGCTAAAAACTTAAAAGAACAACAAAATAATAAGAAAAAAAAAAAAAAAACGTGGATGCAATCCCACTTTGTGGCGAATGAGAAGTAGTGCAAAATGAATAAATTAGTACCAAACACCATGTTGTATTAATGTAGATGTTAAATCACGTGCTAATATTAGTGTGTGTCCCTGGTGCCCCGTAACAGTCCCAAGTGAATTAGAGTATCTTATTACTTAGACCAATGTTATCGAGTACGATGTACCGTGCTCAAATATCAGTCAATTTATTTCTGATTTATTATAATTATATTTCAAATAAAATTCATGAAAAATTAAGTTTATTAATTAAAATCACTTATAACAGACTAATACGTCATTGGACTCATGATATCACATAACGTGTCAATTTATTTCTGATTAATTATAATTATATTTCAAATAAAGTTCATGAAAAGTTAAGTTTATTAATTAAAATCACTTATAACAGATTAATACGTTGTTAGACTTCATGAGTGCTTTATAATATTGATGCTTATTATTAATTTTTTTTTTAAGAGTACATATGTTGTTATTAGATTAGTAGGAGAAGAGGGTGGGATCAAACCTCACCCCTCTTATTTCTAATAAGAGAGCTGGCCATACGAGCTAGTAGCTCATGGGTCATTGCTCATTACCTATGCTAAAAAAAATTGGAAGAAGCTATTGTAGGCATTTTTGTAACCCTGAGATTTAGATTGGATGACCAGCATTTAGGGGTTGCAATATAAGTCATGGTTACGGGTATCCGTGGTTATCCGATCCGAATGGGGAGGGGAAAAACCGCTCAAACGGGAAAAATGACCGGGGCGGAGAATAACCATACCGTTAATATGCGGGTATGGTGCAGGGACGGTATTTGTATAACCCGCACGGTACCCGCCCCGATATATATATTTACATAGAAAAATTATTATACATATAAATATCTATTTAATTTTACACTATCAATATTATTATATCTTTGGTAAAATAATGATTTTGGAGAGTTATATGTACTTATATATTTAAATTTTAGAGTTTAAAAATTATTAGTATATTGTTGTGTTTAATATTTTGTTGATTATGAAAAGGATTTAGTATTTTCATCTTAATTTTTTAATATTTTAATATTATCAATGGGTAATGGGTAACCGCGGTTTTCCCCGTTATCCATTGGTTAATACCCGCACTGTCCTCGCATCCAAAAAAATGATTAATGAGGCGGGTATGATATTGTGATTGGCTTTCGGAGATAGGGATGGTAATTAAAAAATCGTCCCCGATCCGCCCTATTGCCATTCCTACCAGCATTATATAGTACGTATGACTTACTTAGGCAACAAGTCTTTTTTGGCTTAACATGGTGCCAAAAGAAATCTTACCTAGAAAATCCAAATCTTATCACCCAATTCGAGGGATTCTGCTATACAACGCTCATTAAATAAATAGCTCTAGAGATACAACCATAGTTAATGACTGATAATATCCGATACCCCACAAAAAGTAAGCCGTGAGTGCTTTTGTCCACGGTGAATCATGGCTTAAAAATAAAAAAAGTCAATCTTCTCTTTTCTCCCTCTTCTACTATTCTCTGACTCCTCCTAAGTCTGCTCTCCATCTCTCTTCTGCAACTTTCTCCATTTTTGTACTTCACGGTCGAGAAGAAGCTCTAATTGGCTAGTTAGAAAATAGAGGTTGAAACAGATATGTGCTTCTTTCTCATTGTTTCAAAAAAATCAAGAGAAAAGGAAACGAAGAATTTCCTACCACACTCGGAAAATGACGGTTGTCCTTTTCTTCGTCACATGCCGCTTAACCCAAGATCTAATCGCCTCCACCATTGTCGATTCTCGATGGCATCTTATCACTTGCAACTACCGCTTGATTTTTGTATCAAAGTCCAGTTTCTCCATAAAAATTTTGGTCCGAAACTAGTGTTCATGAAACTAAAGCTGCTTCTGTAAAAAACAGAACCCATCCTCCCAATTTCACATTAAACCAAAAGGATAAATGTCAATTCAAGAACCACGATCACTAATGTGACAATGAATTACAAATTCAGAGCAATTCGAATTTAGATAAGAATATATATATATATTCTTCCTAATCTAATAGGTATTTTTTTATTAATTATCTATAGTTATTATTTTGGCGAATACGTATTAACTAATTTTATATTTTTTATATTAATATATAAAAGAATATTTTAATAAAGACTTTTGGTTTTTCTCAAAAAATGGGTACTTTGATCAAGTTGACCTACGACTATTCTATTCTAATTCTTTTAAAGAATTCTCTTTCCAGTCAGCTAAGAATAAGTGTTTGGAATAACTTTTTAAGAAAATAATTTAGAATGATTTTCTTTTAGGAAAAAGTTTTGATAAAAAATAATAGTATTTAATAGTTCTATAAATACGTTTTTTTTTTTTTGAGAATATATTTATAAGTTAGTTTTGAATAAAAAAAATAAGGAATAGTTTGTTTTAAGGAAAACAATTCTCTCGCAATGTTTTTGCTCAAGTGATCAAATTGCAATTCAACATGATCCTTTTTCCTATCATCTTCACCATAGATTGAATCTTGTTTCTGTTTCAAACGAGTTTTGTCATTAAAATGTTGCTCAAGTATTTGTTCTATATGGAGTGTTTGGAGTCATGTTGCTCCTATTAATGTTTTTAGTGATCTTATTTCCTCCTCTATAAAGTCAATCTTACATTCTATACACTGCGCTAATTAAAGATACTAACACGTTGTTGCGGAGAAGACACCTAATCCAACATGTGTTCCTCTGAATTCATCTAAATCATAATACATAAAAAAACCAATAATAGAAGTTAAAGATTATTAAAGGCATTTATAGATAACAAAGCATATTGATATATTTCGTCATAATGATTATATGTTGTGATTAAAAGATGCGATTAAAATTCTTTAATTAAAAAAAAAAGAACAATTACCTTGATTCAAAGGCAGGGCTTGAAATGAAAGATGTGCACGTATTAATATTCTCAGTGGGCCACATTTGGTGCACCGTATGGTATTATATTATATTGTATTATATTATTTTATTACTGTACTATGTTAGTTTTGCATTGTATTAAGATATTGCAGTAAAAGTAAAATTTGAAAATTCCATTTTAAAGTTGATTTAGAAAAATATCATTTTTTTAAAATTATTTAGAAAAATACACTCTAGACTTACCACTTTTTCAAAGTTATTTTTTAAAATATCACTTTCTAAATTAATTTTAGAAACATACCACTTTTAAGAAGGATGATGTGATGTGAGAGAAAGGAAGGATAGTGAAAGGAATGAAAGAGAAATTAAGAAAAGAGAAAGTGATGTGAGAGAAATTAAGGATATAGAAAACAATGA